>JAAAKM020073195.1:125112158-125211683 GCA_010016025.2 Alatinidae sp. Z8VKAUB7J3 | reverse complement strand
ATCCCTTACTAAATTCACGTATTGGACTTGCAACTACCTATGGCAAACCATACTATAGATTTTCAAATTATTTGAAAACTCTCAATCTAACCTTTGATTCAATCCTTCCTGAACAAATTCAACAATATGACGGAAACTTGATTTTTACTACTAGGGAAGAATACCCAAAAAAATGTGAGAAGATTCTACTTCTTGAAGATATCCTTGAACATCATCCAACTGTAATTAGAGGAATGATGATGCAAAAACTCAATCTTCAATTTGAAGAGGAAGATCTTGTTTTAGGAGTTGATCCTGGTCAACGAATCGGATTGTCCATTTTTTATTATGGTATTGAAATTGAGAGTTCAGTTCATACATCTATAGAAAAATTGGTTTTTCATATAATTGGTATTTTGGGAGGACTCAGAGCAAAAAGAAAAATTCTAAAAATTGGTGATGGAAATATGGAAATTGCAAAACAAATTGTAGAACTCCTAAATCTAAAATTCTGCTCATCTTTTGAATTAGAATTTGTAGATGAGAGAAAAACAAGTTTGAAAATTAAAAATTTTAATCAAAGAGGAAAACGTGATATGCTTTCTGCAAAATACATTTCACAAAGAGATGGTTATAGACATTCAATTCTTCCTTTGTCAATCACTGGATGAGAAAATAATTTTCAATTTCAAGTCATTTTTGCGCTAGAATCTACATTTTCACCATCAAAAAAGAGATGAAAGTATGAAAATATCATAAATGTTATTATTTTTTTTTAAAAATATGAAATTTTTTGTTAAACAACTATATGGCTACGTATTATTTTTTCAAAAAATATGTTTTTGAAATTAGCTATACATATTTATTGAACTTTTCTAGTTTTTATTTGAAAATAGTGATACGCTACTCGTCGCGTGCTTCCTCGGGCTCGTGGTCTCCTACCTGCGGCGGGAGTGGCTGTGGACCGGCACGTTCACGGTCGCGTGCCTGCTGGGCTCGCCGGGGGGCCCGATCCTCGTCGGCGGCTGGTTGGGAGCGCTGGTGGTCGGTTCGCGACGACGCGAGTGGCGCAACCTCGTGCGCTACGGCGCGATCGTCGCGGGGGCCGTCGCCCTCACAGCCCTCCTGCCCCGGGGCCTCGAGACCCTCGGCCTGCCCGGCGATGGTGGCCACGCGGCCCTTCAGGCGCTCGACCAGGGCTTCGCCCGCCGTCGCGGCATCCAGGGCCGCCGCGAGCCGTTCCAGGTCGGTCCAGATGTCGGCCAGGCAGCTGGGCTCCAGGGAAACGATGGTCGCTTTCGCCTCGGTCCAGTCGGCCACGGCGGCCTCCACATCGCTCAAGCTGACCGCGCAGACATCGCACTGGCTCTGCGTGACGATCACATCGGGCGCCAGCGCCCGCAGCTGCTCGGCGTCGACCCGGTAGACCGCAAGGGCGTCCTGCAGCAGGTCGCGCACCTGGCGGTCGATCTCTCCGCTGGGCTTGCCGGGATCGAGCTTGGGGGCGGTCAGGCGCGGCAGGGCCCCTACGGAGGCGGGAAAGTCGCACTCGTGAGAGCAGCCGACCAGCTGGTCGCCGAAGCCGAGGGCGTGGACCATCTCGGTGGCGCTGGGGATCAGGGACACGATGCGGGGGTGAGCGCTCACGTGCGCAGCTCCGGCAGGTTGCGGGCATCGTCCACGACCAGGATGGCCAGGCTCGATTGACGTCCTCGAACCTCGATATCGTGCCGGGGAAAGCTGTTCAAGTCGAGGCCGCTGCTGGCGGCGACCGGCGCCGACAGCACCAGCTGCGCGCCATAGTCCTTGGTCATGGCCTCCAGGCGGCTGGCGGTGTTGACCGCATCGCCGATGGCGGTCACCGAGGTGGCGTGGCCGTAGCCCATCTCGCCAACGATCACCGCGCCGCTATGGATGCCGATGCCGATCCGGAGCGGCTTGGCCAGATCGTGGGCCAGGGCCGTGTTGAGCTCGGCCAGCTGGTCGGCCATGCGCTGGGCGGCGGCCAGCGCGCTGCCAAGATATGGTGTTAATCTGAATGAGTCTGCCATTGATTTGATGAGAAATATCCATGCACCAGATATTCCGATCAGAATTGCAATTAGAACATAATTGATAATGTCTACTAGTAAATCCATGAAGTCTATCTCTCGATTTCTTCTTTGATGCTTTGCATGGCTTGCTCTGTGCCGCTTTTGATGTGTTTTTTTATCATACCTGTAAACATCCCCATCATACCTGTCAATTTAATGTCCCAAAATGTAGTCAATCTAGTTTTTTCGTTGTTTTCAGATAATGATATGATCTTTTCTCCGTCAATAATCCCTTTTGTGAATTTGGCATGGATTTTTTCTCTAGGATAAATTTTTACTTCTTGCAAACATTTTTGATCTCTAAAAGCAATAGTGACTTCTCTGTTTACTGTATTTCCTTCTTTTGAAATATTTCTAACTTCTTTAGTTCCCTTCCAAAATTTTGGTTCATTATCAATATCTGACACAACGTCCCATACTTTTTCTAATGGCGCATTAATTTCCATTTCAACTTCAATTGTAGCCATGCTCTACAACCATTCGGTCCGCATTAAATATATTAGATTCCAACAACATTTGAAATAGACTGTGATGGGTAATATGCCTAAAATCCGGAACATTAACTCCAGTTCCAATGGCGTTTGCCATTCTTCCGTCACAGTCACTTAAAATTTAAAAAGAAAATGAAACCCTCAAAATACATGCCAAAAATTGAAACTTTGGATGGTGCTGGTTTTTGGAGAAATGCATATGCCCATCAGCGAGGAAAATTATTAAAAAAAGTAAATGTTCCTGAAGACCAAATAATTGAAATGGTCAATAAAAAATACATGGAAATTCCAGCCGCATTAAGATATGAAATTGAAACAAGCGGTATCAACAAAAAAGATTTGCAATGACATTCGAAATTCATTTTAACGGGAACAATTGAGACTTAGCATGTCTACAGTATCTTATGATGATTTTGCAAAATTAGATTTACGAGTTGCAAAAATTATTGAAACTGAACCAATTGAAGGAAAATCCCGAATTATCAAAGGGAAAATCGATTTAGGAGGAGATGATCAACGTGAAGTTATCATTGGTGGTGCACAATATTTTCTTGACTCGGTTAACTTATTTATTTTTCAAAAAGTTAAGGGTCATTTTGTCAAACCTCCGAAGCGGGTTTGACAATTTCTGTTCTGTTTTCCGTCCCACCGTCATGGTTCCAGACGGCGTTCATGGCCCGCTTTGCGAGCGCCGAACGGCTCGCCGCTTCCGTGTAGCGGGTGACTTCCTTTAAGTTCTTATGGCCGCTAATCGCCATGATCTCGTTCGCCGTGCATCCGGCGTCGGCGAGACGCCGACAGGCCGCTTTCCGCAACCCGTGCGACGAAAGCCCCTTCGGCAATCCAGCTTCAACCACACGATCCCGGAACCAGTTGCCAAAGCCGTCGGGTGAGAACGGCTTTCCATATTCGGTCAGAAGGAAGGTCATGTTCTTTGTTGGCAACGCTTCCAGTGAGGCGATGAATTCCGGGTGCAGCGGAATCGAAACCTCGGTTCCGGTCTTCGATTGCTGAATCGTCAATACGCCGTGTCGGACATGCTGACGGCCCATGCGAACCACGTCCGCCCGCCGCTGCCCCGTATGGACAAGCAAGTCGATAGCGAGCCGTGCGCGAATCCCGATTGGGTGCGCTTCGTGGAATTGGGCAATCTATTCCTCGGTCCAGGTCCGATACCCCGAAGAACCCGTTCGCATCTTCCGAAGCCCAAGCGTCGGATCATCGCGGCGCATCCCGATTTCAACGGCGTGGCGCATCAGAATCTTGATGGCCTTCAGCCAATTGTTGGACGCCGAAGGACGATCCGCCAGCTTTGCGACAATCGCCTTCACATGCTCGCGTTGCATCGCCGCGACGGGCTTGTTTCCGTGTTCCTCGCGGAAGGGTTCCATCACGCTCCGATAGGTGCGCTGCGTGATCGGCTTCAGGTTCCGGTATTCCGTCGATTGGTAATAGCTCGCGACCAATGCGTTGATCGAACCCGGCTTGGTTCGTTCGGCCCCGATGGACTTCGGCAAAACGGTTTCGCCAGCCATCGCCGCTTCATAGGCCGCCATGAATTCGGGCGTCCAAGGCAAGCCCGGTAACGCGACACGCTTAAATCCTGGGCGGCGGAAATACCAACGCGCCTTGCCGTGGCGATCCACAAAGCCTTGGCAATACTTTGGGGAATAACCATGATCGATCCCCGATTCTGTTTGTAGTTTCAATTAAGTGGATCAGAAATATTTGTCTCGTATGGTATCTTTTTTTAATGTGACTAAGATTGTTATTCGTTTTGGCCAATATGGTTTCCAAGGTTAATTTACCCTCTTTGATCACGACATTTTCAATGTGATCCTTAAAACACTTTAAACTTTTGGTTTTCTTTTTTTGATTTTGACAAAGAACGAATATAAAGTTATTAAAAAGGGCACTTAGATAAAGGTAGGTGAAGGATCTAAATAGTTCATTATAAATTGGGACTATGTAAGTTTCATCCGACATATCTAAGACATAGAAAACGAAAACTACGGGAAATAGGTATAAATGATAAAGAATGAACGTTGGCCTATAGTAAATAATATATTTTCTAGTGAATATCTGGACTCAAATAATTGGGAACGAATTATAGCCAATTGTAAAATAAATAACAAACCTTAACTCATAGTAACTTTAATATTCCATCATAGTAGAAACCTTAGATTTAGTGATAGTATTTTCGTCGGTAATTTAAAGACGAAAAAGATGTAGGCCTTATCTTGTCTATAATCAGGCTTTCCTAGTTGCAGCGGTAGTCTTCCTGAATAACCAGGATGGTAAAACCAGATCCTGGAATAACTAGGAGCTAGGCCTATTTCCGTATGTAATTTCACTTTTAAAGCAGCGGATCAGAAATACTTGTCTAGTAAGATACCTTTTTTTATGTGACTAAGTTTGTTATTCGTTTTGGCCAATATGGTTTTTGCTCTCTTTTGCTGCTATTTCATATCAACTGGGATATTTTCGATCGACGGTATCTTTTAAGTTTTTTTTATCAGCTTTTTATATACATCTTTTTGGATCAGCTTGTTGGACCAAAATTCATCCGAAAATTCATAGAGAGAGATGTATCTTTGCTAGCGGTTCCAAGAGAAAGGGCCAGAAGAGGAATGTGTAATTTACGTGAACAAAGGTGTGTCAAGGAACTACCAAAGCAACGCAAAACAAGACTTGTAGTTGACAGAGAAAATGAAAAAAGAGGGTGTGTCGAGGAATCACTAGAGCAACGCGTAACCAGAATATGTGTGTTTGTTTGTCATATGAGGTCCAAAGCCCTTAACTGGAGGTTTATAAGAACCTCTCACATATACTACCTCTCTAGACCCTCTTAGTAAGTTTCATAAATCGCCTACTCATCTTAGAAGTAAAAGATTATTGCGAAAACAAATTAACTAAAACTAAAAACTTTTCAACAAAAATCTATCAAAAATTAAGCTTGAATGATCAACCGTTTTGAATTGAATCTTCAAACTTCACTCTGCCATGAAGTCTGTGTGCTTGTTCTAACGGCGGTAATTGAGAGGAAGGGACGTCCTCGCCCCCTTAGTTTTTGCTCCTGCCTAGGTTTTGAAAAACCCTTTTTTTGGTCATTTCATTGGGAAAGGCACTCTTTTCATTTAAAAAAATGGGGGAAACAACCGAAAGTGCACTTTGTGGGAATGTGCTATCAAGTCAAATTTATAAAAAGCGATTAGGTATAAATATAAGCTTTTAAATGAGCCCTTAAACAGCTCTCTTTTGTTACAGTAGCCTTATAGTTTCTGCTAGTCAGTAGGTGATTTATAAAGCCCTGTCTTCATTATGGCTTTTTCAGGCGAAGTCGGCCGAGTAAAAACAGCTTTTTGCTCATCGAAAAACAAACATTCCTGAAAAACATGTATTGTTTTGTGAAGTATGGATAATGAACTTTATATTGTAGACTGAAAGTTATTTGTAGCTATCAAGGCTGTCTGCAGTATTTTCTAGAGGTGTCTTATCTACTTAAGATTGGTGATCATGAGATATTACATTGAAAATAAGCCTTAAGCTGAAACTAAAGAGTGATATTAAACTTAAGACGAACATACATCATGGCAGCGTTGTTCCTACATTAAATTTTAATCAAGAATGAACAAAGATAAATTTTTTTTTAAACAAACATTTCTGAGGAAAGTAAAGAGCGAAGTTGAAATTTAAAACGGACAAAAATTATTGCTTCAGAGCCTGTCTAATATATATCAATAAAACTAGTACAAATAAACCAACTAATTATGTTTCCCTATGTTTCTAGGATTACAGAAAACTAGCACTTTACTGAAAACACAAAATAATATAGGAGTTTTGGTATAGTAAAAGCAAACCAATTAAGGACACTTTCTACAATATAAGAATAAAGCATTTTTTCCATTTTTTAGAGTTTTGGTTACTATTGAGCCGGGTCGCTCCTTACTACAGTTCGTTACCACGAACTGTTTGATATATTGACATTTTTAAATAGACTGGTGATTACAGGTTTCAGTTTAGTTTTCAGTTAATAGCAACTTGACCCTGTTTGGTGCCAAATAGTTGTTTTTTGCAACAATATGGCAGCATATGCCACTTTCCTATGGCACTTATTTTCTGGTTTATTAAAAAAGAGATAGAACGTATAATTTTTGTTTCAATTACAAGAATGGTTTGTTTTCTTTAATGGCTAATTTCTGATGAAATTCATTGGACGAACCGTGTTTTAAACGTTATATTGTTTCAAGTTGTGAATTTTACTTTTGTACTCTGTCCTTCTTTATTTCCTATTCCTACATTCATCTATAGTTTTTATTGTATGAATAGAGGGTTACAATCAAATTATCTTTATTGTTGCTCTTGCTGAATTTCTCAGGAATAAATTCAAGAAGAAAATTGATTAGTATTTAAATTTTACAGGACCATTCACGGTTTTTGCTCCAACAAATGAAGCTTTTGCTGCCCTTCCAAAGCCAACTCTTGACGCACTAGGTCGAGATACTGCCCTGCTCCAAAAAGTCTTGCTCTATCACGTTGTGCAAGGGGAAGTGCCATCTACAGCGCTTGCCAATGAACTTACTGCGCCAACCCTTCAAGGGGCTAAAGTTCGTGTTAATATTTACGGACATGTAAGTACTCTAGTTGAAGAAGTATCGTAAGGTTTATTTCTACAAAAATGTTTCACAAGCCCAATGGGATGGATAAATTAAGATTTCAAAGCCAACAAACACAGCCGAAAAAAAAAAATTGAACTGCGGATAGCAGCACTAATGACGGTGGTCTTTTAAACTTTGTGGCAAAATGAAAAATCTAAAAAAATGACAAGTAATAACTTTAAACCACAGGCTAACGGGCTGTGTTTTAAATAGTAAGAATAACTAGTGCTAGTAAGAATGTAAGAGTAAGTAAGTATGAAAGAAAGAAAGATAGAAAGATAGAAGAGTAAGAAAGTAAGAGTAGGAATGGGAAATAGTGCTAGCGTTGAAGAAAAAAAAAACTCCCACTCCATCTAGTGGCAATGGTCAAAAGCCAGAACAACTGCTTAGTTTCGATTTCGAAGGCCTGGCAGAGTCATTGCAGCAGGAATCTAATAGCATTGCAGTTGAAGCACAACGCTATGCAGACTCAAATCAAAAATTTGTCATATTACTGGTCACAAGTATTGCCTTCGTCGCTCTTGGGCTAACGTTAACCGGTGTATTACCCCTCTTTAAGCGCAACAATGAAATAGAAAAAGCACTAATTCAATCCCAAGTTAAAACTGAAGCCTTAGCAAATCTATTTGAGTCACTGTGCCATGAGATAGACATCGGTGTAATCAGTTATCACTACCCATCAGGTGAAATTCTAACAACAAACAGAGCATTCAATGAGTTGAGCGGTTATAGCAGTAGCGAATTATTAGGAAAAACAATCTGGTCGTTATCAGAGTCGTCAAAATTTCGCAGAAAGGCGCAATCCAAGCAAGTTGGGGAGTTTGTAGACAAGTTCTCAGATCGTGAACCTTTGATGATGTTTACAAAAGACGAGAAACAAGTGCCTGTTTCGACTCGTACTTGGTTGACAAAATCCAGTGACACCCAAAATCGAATAGCTTGGTCGGTGATAACTAATTTAACTGAACAATTTAATTTCGCAGCCAGAAAAGACAGAGCTAAGAAAATGGGAGCACTAGGTACACTGGCTAGTGGTGTTGCACACGATTTTAACAACATATTGGCCATCATATCTGGTTCTGGCGAAATGCTAAAACAAAATGCCAATTGGCAAGAGACACAGCTGAAGTACATTAACAACATGCTCAAGGCCGCTGACAGAGGTGCTGATTTAGTTCGACAAATCTTGACCTACTCGAGAAAAAATCCGGATAACTTGAGAGTAATTAACATTAAAGAAGCTGTCACCAATGCTGTGGCTTTAGTATCCCCAACACTCCCTAAAAAATTACGGTTAGAAACAAACATCAAAGCCGATGGTAATATCGTGGGTGATGAAACCGCAATCAGTCAAATTATCTTTAACATGATTTCAAATTCAGCACATGCTCACGCCACTAAAATTTGTTTAGACTTAAAACTGAGTCAAAAGTGCTTTTTGTTGCGCATCTCAGATAATGGCGAAGGTATTGAAGCAGGGCGGGGCCAGGCAATCCATGATATCCGTGCGTCCACCGAAGGCGCCGACGGGAAGCCCGCCGCCAATGATTTTGCCGAAGCACGACAGATCCGGGGTGATCCCGAATCGGCCTTGGGCACCATCGAACCCGAGACGGAAACCGGTCATGACTTCGTCGAAGATGAGGAGCGCGCCATGGCGTTCGGTGACTTCGCGCAGGTGCTCCAGGAAGCCTGCTTGCGGGAGGTAGAGACCGGCATTGGCAGGGACGGGTTCGAGGATGACACCGGCTATGGAATCGGGATTCGCTTCAAACGCGGCATCCAACGCCTCGGGGCGATTGTAGGGGATGACGACCGTGTGTTCGGTGAAACTTTGTGGCACACCCGCACTGTCCGGGTGGCCGAAGGTGAGTGCGCCTGAGCCCGCTTTGACCAGGAGGGAATCGACGTGGCCGTGATAGCAGCCTTCAAACTTAATGATCTTGTCTCGCTTGGTGAAACCGCGGGCGAGTCGGATGGCGGACATGGTGGCTTCGGTGCCAGAGTTGCACATGCGCACCTTCTCGACGCTCGGCACGTGCTGGCAGATCAGATCGGCCATTTCCACTTCGAGTGGATTGGGGATGCCGAAACTGGTGCCACGTTCGGCGGTTTGTTTGACCGCGTCTACGATAGCTGGCGGTGCGTGGCCGAGGATCGCGGGGCCCCAGGTGCCGACGTAGTCGATGAGTTCCTTGCCGTCGACGTCCCACACGTGGGCGCCTTGGGCGCGATTGACGAAGAACGGGGTGCCACCGACGGCGCGAAACGCTCGGACGGGCGAATTGACGCCACCCGGGATGTGTTTGAGTGCCGCTTCGAACAACTGTTGTGATTGGCTCGACATGAAGGGGTGGATTTACAGTAGATCGCGCTTGATAGCAAGTGCCGGGGGTGCTTGGGCTGGGATTCAGCGGGAATGGGGAGAACGCAAAAGTTCAACTGCAAACTGCAAAATGCAAAATGCTGGGGAACGAACGTTTTGGATTCTGCGGTTTGTGGATGAAGGCTTTTTTTTGGGGTGGCGTTTTTGGTGGAACGAGCTAGGTTCCCCGGAGTAGCCATGATCTCCGTTGCGTCCAAAAACTTCGCAGCTGTCACAAGATGGACAGTTCCTTCTGACCCTTCGCCGAGTTTCTTCCCAAACGTTAAACCGGTTTTTTCAATTTCTTCTCGCGTTCGAGTATCTGATGCGGGGCGTATCATCCCTTGAACCTTGTCGAAACTCGGGAACAGATCATCCACTTCGGATTTCGGATCCTGATTCATTGGCACAAAAGGAACATCTGAACGAGCCTGGACTGCAACCCCTCGTCCATTCCACGTCGACTCCTCTTTTGTGGAATGATTCATCGTTTGATTTTGCTTCTGATTAGGTGATATTTCTGTGATTGCCATAACTTCCCTTCTTTTCTTTCTTTTTTATTCTGCAAAAAATGGGTGTTTCAATACCTGTTCCATAGTAGGCCTATTTTCCGGATCTATTTGAAGGCATTGGTTCACAAGGTCCCGGAGTTGCTCGTCATCACATAAAGAGGTCCGCTTGCTAAGATCATCAAGCCCGGTATACCTTTGGATCTGAACCATGATTGCTCGAGCATCCCTACCATCAAAAGCAGGCCTACCACCATTCGCTAACTCCCACACTAGAATTCCAAATGCCCAAACATCAGCCGCACTATCATACTCCTCACCGCGGAGCTGTTCAGGGGACATAGCCCCAACAGTTCCACAAAAAGTCTTAGCTCTTGAATCTTCGGAGAGGTATCTAGCAAAACCAAAATCACACTGTTTGACCTGGCCATTTGAACCGACTATTACATTCTCTTGTTTCACGTCCCTGTGCAAAATTCCCAAACCATGTAGTGCTGCGAGACTTTTTGCAACCTTACGTAGTATTTTTTGAACTTCACTCTTGCTGAACTCATCTCTTCGACCTCTAGCAACTGTTCTTTTTCTCTGGGCAACTGTAAACAAATCCTCTGCACCTTTAACATATTCCATCTGAATCCCAACAACAATTTCTGAAGAAGAACACTCACTTTTATCGGTCCTATACTTGAATGTGCCATCCTCAAAGTCATGGGTGAAGATTCCATATGTTTGCACTAAATTTTCGTGCTCGGGAAAGCCAAGCACCACGCTTTCTCCTCTGGGCCCTTTAGCTAGGTAACCTTCAAGTCTCGAAATCTCTGGGGCCATTGTTTTGATAACGCCTATCCCTAAAAGAGAGTCATCAATCTCAACGGTAAATTTTTTGATAAGTTTTTTCTTTACCAGTCTTTTAATTCGACTGTAAAGTACAGATGCATTAATTCCCAATTTCTTAGACAGTGCAGGAACAGAAATTGAACCGTCATTGGTCAATTCATATAGTAGTTTCATATCAAGATCATCAAATCTGTGCAATGCGTTAGGATTTTGTGATTGTGATTTAATATATGTAGGTTTTGGCAAAAAATTGCTTTCTGAGTTCAATTATTTTAAAAAAATTGAAAATTTTTAAAATAATCAATAGTTAGGAATTTGAATCTCTAAACGATTTTAAGTAGGCTATCCAGAAAACCTTCGTAATGATTACAGAGACTCAGCTTGCTGAAATGGTCAAAGAAGCAAAGGCTGCAACTAAAGAGAGAAAATTTAAGCAGTCAATAGAGTTAATCATGAATTTTAAAGATATTGATGTCAAGAAAGGATTTGCAATTAATGAAGTAGTTCAATTACCCAAGACCAGTTCTCCTGCAACCGTTTGTGTTATGGCCACAGGGGACATGGGGCAAAAAGCAAAACAAGCTAATGCAGATGCAGTGGTAGGTACAGAAGAATTAGACAGATTTGCAACCAATAAAAGAGAATCCCGAAAATTTATCAACAAATATGATTTCTTTTTAGCAGATACACAAGTAATGCCACTGGTCGGAAAAACATTAGGTCAGCTTTTAGGTCCAAGAGGAAAAATGCCAACACCAGTTCCTTTTAACGCACCCATAGAATCATTTTTACAAAGATTTAGATCTTCAATCAAAGTTAGAACAAGAGCATCGCTGTCATTGTCTTGTAAGATTGGAGATGAAACCATGGATGATGCAGACTTGGCTGTAAACGCACATGCAGTGATCAGTGCAATTGAGAAAAAGTTACCCAACGGAGAGAAAAACATGAAGAGAGTAATGATAAAGGCTACAATGGGGAAACCAGTAAAACAGATACAAGAGGGCAACTTCCCAGATACATACGCTATTTGAGGTGCAGCCTGAATTCATTTTTTAAATAACTACTTATCAGAAAAGTTCATGAAAGGTAACCTGAATGGATAGTAAAGGTGAAATGAGAGGTGAATTACATTTGGCCAGGGTGAGAGACGATTCTCTGAAAAAGCACTACATACAATATGGGCGGCAGAGCATTATCGTTGAACAATCTTCCAAGAATCTTGCATGAGTTACATATTATTATTATTAATTTGACAATCAAGTTGCATAAACATTGTTCCTCTGATAATTCCTAAGCTTATTTCAAAAAACATGGTTTGTCAGTGGAAAAAGCCTTAAAAGATCAAGTTGAAAACTTGTATCATCGTCGTCACTTAAAAAAAAAAAAAATAGAGGCTTTTTTCTTAATCCTGTTTGGAGTTTTGCTTAATTTCATCTGGTAGACACTATTATTATTGTGTACAGATTCCCAAACTGAGTCGAGGCTCACGCCAAAAAGGCCCATTGCCACTAGGCCGGTAAACATGAAAGATACAGTCCTTATTGCTGCTGCTTTGAGGTTTTTTCCAGTGATAAAACAGATTATTGGAACCAGATTGAGGATTATCATTGAAGCAAACAAATTGCAAACTGAAGCAGCAAAATTTACAAACTCGCATAAATCTTTATTTAAAACCTGCGATACCTTCAAAAACTTCCTTAATGCGCCTCTGGAGAACTAGTCCTGCGCCAATATAATGCTTAACGGCATACACTTGAAACGGTATCTTCCAAAGATAGTGTTGAAAGTAGTTAGGTCTGAGGATTCCTCGTCAAGCGACAACAACCAGTATCTTGAACGTAAATCTAGCTTTGTGAAGTACTTTGCTCCATGCAGGTTGGATGTAGAGGCTTCTAACTTTGGAATAGGGTAGTTGGGTCTTCTGATGGATTCATTGAGATCCACAGGGTCGATACAGAGGCGGAGGGTGCCATCTTTCGTTGGAACGGTGACCATGGAGTTGACGTATTGAGTAAGCAAAGTCTTTTCTTGATGACACGCGTCTTTCTCCATTTTATCAAGCTCTGCTTTAAGCTTGTCGCGAAGAGCGGATGGAATTTTCACTGCAGCATGAACCTTAGGGACGACACCATCCTTCAAATAAAAATGGCACTCGCCATCCAGCTTTCCTAGCCCTTCAAAGACATCTTGAAACTCTTTAATAGCCTCTGAAACAGAGTTGCGGATTGGATAAAGCAATTCAAAAACCTTTAAAAAAGAAAACCAAAAGTTTTAAGCTTAGTAGAAATTGTTGTTAGAAATTGGACTTGATCTTTATCAGTCACTGATCCTACAATGGCACCAAAAACGGCACACCAGGAGGAAACACCAGAGCAACGCGAAACCAGGCTTGTGGCTAAAAGAGAAAGGGTCAGATTAGAAATGTCCAATTTACGTCAATGAAGGCGTGTCGAAAAATCACCAGAGCAACGCGAAACCAGGCTTGCTGCTCAAAGAGAAAGTACCAGATTATGAATATCCAATTTAAAAAAAGAGCCACGAGCGGCTCAAAGAGAAAGGACAAGATTAGGAATGTCCCATTTACGTCAACGAAGGTGTGTCGAGGAATCACAAGAGCAACGCGAAACCAGGCTTGCTGCTCAAAGAAAAAGTACCAGATCAAGAATATCCAATGTAAATCAAGAGTAACAAGCGGCTCAAAGAGAAAGGACAAGATTGAGAATATCCATTTTACGTGTCGAGGAATCAGCAGAGGAACGCGAAACCAGGCTTGCGGCTCAAAGAGAAGGTACCAAAAGAAGGCGTGTCGATGTGTCACAGGAGCAACGCGTGTATAACCACCTGGCATTCAGGTATCGCCCATCCGATCATTATAGCTTAAGTGAAGATGTTCATATCGGGACTATGTCTGAAATTTGTCCTTATATCCGAGAAGTTTTCTGCTGTGTAAAATGCGCGTTACATAGTAGAAAACTGCTCGGATGAAATTTTACTCTACGATGTATAACACAATCATTTCGGGCTGCAAATTTAAAAATAAATACTTAGCGTTCACTACTCCCACAATACCTTCAAAAAGTGCCTGACACCCTGTGGCAAGGGGTATTAAGGGTAGCTTCATAAGCTTTGTGCAATGAAGCGATTTACTACTTAAAGACGAGTAACTCGCACTGACACCTCAAGTGTTGCTGGGGCGCGCAGCAACGCGTAGCAGGGTTTCAGCTAGTTGTAAATAATTATGATTGGTAGTAAATGTTTATTATACTGTTATACTTAGAAAAAGTGCACCCAAGAATAATTTATATATTCTGTAAATTTCTATATTTTTATATTTTTTATAATTTCTATAACTCACGGAAAACATCATTGGCCATATGCTGGAAAACTGCTGGTGCATTGGTCAAGCCGAAAGGCATGACGGTGTATTCAAAATGTCCATACCGGGTCCGGAAAGCCGTCTTCCATTCATCACCTTCTCTGATCCGGATCAGGTTATAAGCACCACGAAGGTCAATTTTGGTAAAATACCGTGCACCTTGCAGTTGCTCAAGTAATCCAGGAATCAAAGACAGCGGGTACCGGTTGCGAACGGTGATTTTGTTCAGCTCGCGGTAATCTACAACCAACCGCAAAGAACCATCTTTCTTGGAGACAAAGAAAATGGGTGCGCCTGCTGGTGACTGGGAATGCCGGATAAAACCTGTTGCAAGATTCTCCTCAATGTAAGTGCGCAGAACCTCCAATTCTGTTGGTGACAAGCCATAGATGGGACCATAGGGTGGAGTTGTCTCTGGCTGAAGATCAATAGGACAATCATATGGACTATGGTCTGGAAGTTTACTAGCTTTGACTTTGTCGAAGACGTCGGAGAAATCTTGATACTTGGAAGGCAGAACTGGGACGGATGTAACAGGAGTGGAACTGGGTGCGGGATAAACTTGGATTGCAAAGGCTGAACGAGGGTCTTGTTTACCGGTTTGAATAAACTTCTGTAGGGATATTGTTGAGATGCGAAGACGAGGAACAGGAACAGGAACGGGAGCAGAGACAGGGACAGAAACGGAAACATGATCATGAGCAGGAACATGAATCGGGACAGACTGAGAAACAGGGGTACGAGATGCGGAAACATGAGCAATAGCAGGAACTGAAACAGGAGCAGGAACAGATCTTGGAACAGGAATACGAGCGAGAACGGGAGCAGACCTTGGAAAAGGAACATGATCAGAAATAGGAACATGAGCTGGGGCAGATCTTGTCGAAAAATCAGAACTGGAACAAGCGTTGTCAAAACGGAGAGATCTGGAACGCCAATTAACCTGTGGATTGTGCAATTCGAGCCAAGGAAGGCCCAAAACTACAGGTGCATGTGGGCTAGCGATGAGATTGAAGGAGATGCTACAACCTGCTCCTCCAAATAGAAGACGAACAGGTACAGTACATTCAGTGACCGTGCCTGAGGAGACCTCATTTTTCTAATTTTTTCGAATTAACCGTCCTTCCATTCCCCCCCCCCCACAGATGGTCAAAGCGGGGAAGCGAATATTTCTTATTTAATCTGGCCGGGTCCCTGATACACCTGCCAACTTTCCGCGATCGCTATATGACCGTGTATCTAGTTTCGGATCTTTTTTGTGTAAAAATTGGTGAGGTCCGAGATTCGAACCTGAGATCTCTCACACCCCCTAGAATCATACCCCTAGACCACAAGCCTTACTTAATATGAACAATCATTTGTTTTTTTTTCGGCAATAAAATTCTTTTCCACTATATTGTTCACTCGCTCCCCCTCCAGACTAATTTAATCTAGTTTGGTCCCTGATACGCCTACCAACTTTCGTCCTAGCGTATCTGGAAGTTCCCAAACTAGCAAATCCCACCAACTCGCCCAAAGAGAGCGGATCCGGTCCGGTTATGTCAATAACGTATCTAGGACATGTGCTTATTCTTCTCACCAAGTTTCATCCTGATCTCTACAGTCTAAGCGTTTTCCAAGATTTCTGGGTTCTCCCTCCAACTCCCCCCAACTTCAACGGATCCGGTCGGGGTTTAAAATAAGAGTTTTGAAACACGAGGTCCTTCTAAATATCAAATTTCTCCAAGATCTGAACACCTGTTTGTAAGTTAAAAATACATCATTTTTCTAATTTTCATAATTACCCCCCCCCTCTCCCAACTCCCCCAAAGAGCGCCAATCCAGTCTGGTTATGTCAATCATGTATCTAGGACTTGTGTTTATTCTTCCTACCAAGTATCATCACCATCTCTCTACTCTAAGCATTTTCAAAGATTTCCAGTTTCCTCCTCCAACTCCCCCCAGTGTCACAGGATCCGGTCAGGACTTAAAATAGGAGCCCTGAAACACGAAGTCTTTCCAAATATCATATCAAACAGTTCATGATAACAAACTGTAGTAAGAAGCAACCTGGCTCAATAGTAACCAAAACTCTAAAAAACGAAATTTTGATACCGATCGTTACATCAAAAGAATTGCTTTTCAATGCTGATTTTAAATATATAAAAATCATCAAGTTTAGTTTTACCCATCAAAAGTTACGAGCCTGAGAAAATTTGCCTTATTTTCGCACACCCTTCCTGTTTACCTTCCCCAGATTTCTCCAGGTACCCATTTAGAGCTGGATCGACTCTGGCTAAGCTTGCAGAGTCACACAACTGACGCCCGTCCCAAACTAAACAATTGGGTACACTGGGATTCCAACCCACACCCTCTCAGACAAAGATCCTGAATCCAGCGTACCAATCCCGTTGAAATATGGCTCTTGACTATTCTTTGAAATTAAAAAAGAAATTGATTTCTATTGGGTGTTTTTGACTGACATACTTTTATTATTTTGTATTTGTAGGGATTTTTATAAAGTTCTTTTTTTAGTTTTTCTGCTTATGATTTAAAATGCTAGACTGTAATCTAAATTTGGCTAAAATTTGAATAGTCAATTAAAATATCCGATTAGCCTCAATCTTGTAATTTTTTCCTTATAATTTATGCTACAGAATTTTGGGTGAATGAGATGGGTCATTTTTATTCATGCGAATTGAAAATCTACGTAATTTTAGGTCTTCTATATGGCCGAAGCCATTCTGATCCCCACACTATGGAAACACTTTCATAGGATAGTGTCTCAATTCAATTTTTTTTTAGAATCTTTTTATGCTCTATTTTGTTGAGTCTGTGTTTTGTTTCAGTAAATGCATGTCAAGGCTGTTTATAAAAAAAGGTGTTTTGTTTTCTTAAAAAGAAGGACGTCAAGAATTAATGCAGCCGAATTCGTTTCCTTCATTTTTATCTTATTGGAAGTTCCCTTGGCCCACTTAACGTGTAGTGAAATTTGTAAGCGTCAGCGGGGAAAAACTACAATTTTTTTCCTACTAATCGATATAATCAAATTTTGTGTCGAGAGATTGTTCTCCTCATTAAGGACGTTTTGTTCGGTCTACTTACAATGAGTTTTATTTCGGGGAAAAAGTCTCTTTTTGCAATTTTCTTGCCTGCTCTAGCCTTTCTTCAATGGGAATGAATATTTCTCTCTTTTTTCTTGTGCATTGCTCAAGAGGACGCTTGGGTCAAAAAGATCCAGATTTTAAGCCAATCAGCAAAGGAAGTTCTGGTCAGTTCTTGGCCTAATTTCTGGGGACTGAGCCCATGAGCTAGTACTTTATTACATTTGGTCCCAATTGATGGGGCTGGCAGTTCTATTTCAATAAGACAAAATAAGGTGGCAAGATTTATCCACAGGCAGTAACTGTTTGGTAGAAGTAACTTTGACGACTCTTTGCCTACCTTTCTGCGCAGGGACTTCAGTGGGTCTATCCACGGTTGCAACATCCGTTTCATCTGTGTTATAGATGTCAGATGAAGTGAGGTTGCGTTTTTCAAGGACAGAGCGCAAGTTTTAAAAATACCTGTAATAAGCTAGAAGATTTTGAAGCTTTACTCCGTAGTGAAAACGCAGCTGTTGCTGCTGTAACGGAAATCTGGAACCTTGACGATGGCTTAGGACAAACTGCAGGATATAGATCATTTCTCAGTGCGCGTAGCAGTAGCAGTGACAACTGGCTTGGCACCGGTGTTGGAATCTATGTGTGGAAAGACATTTCATGCAAACCTCTCTGAATATGCTAACCCGAATCACGAGGATGTCTAGGCCAAGCCACTGAGCTTTCATGAGTAACAATAAGGCCACTAATCGAAATGCTATACGTGAATCCGGCCGTTGGGTTACTACACACAATTTCCTGGAAGTGTCTGTAGACAGTACTCTTGAGCAGAGAGTAAGCACCTTCAACGAGGTACTTTACTCTAAGTATCTTGAAATTTCACAACAAAGATAGTGGCATTGAGTGAATACGACAAACCATGGATTATCTTGCGGTAAATTGCGGTAAACCATGGATTACCTTGTGTAAAGCGAACCAGTGAGCAATTGTACGGAACAAAGTAGTGCGTATGGTATGCAACTCTAAAACTAATTATTGCCGTGAAAAACTTGAGCCACTTCTGAACAGTGAGCCTGCCAAATGGTACTGCTCGTCCAAGAAATCAAGTGGAAAGTCGTCAAAACCTACATTTACTATAAAAGACGATAGCGGGCGATTACTGGGGTCTCGTGCTGTAAACAGTAAACACCTTCTAAACCTCTATATGCACTATATTTTCTCTTGTGACTGCCCAGAAAAGAGAGTTTATGCTTGAAGACTGCCCTCATGAAGGTTTAATTGAACTCAGTGAGTTAGATGTATACAAGGAGCTGATGAAAATAAAAATAGAAGTCTCACCTTTTCCTGGGGAAATCCTTGCGAGAGGCGCTTCCAGGGAGTTTTGAGATCGATTTCATGTTGGTTCCCCTGCTTGTCTTGGCGCATCCCAATGTTGGTTGAACCGTAGAGCTTTTTGGCGAGGGAAGCAAAGAGATTTTCAGTGAAGACCATAACGTCGTTGTAATCCCAGTAGGCGGCATAGGCTTCGAGCATGGTAAACTCGGGATTGTGGGTGCGGTCGAGTCCCTCGTTGCGGTAGACCTTGCCAATTTCAAACACGCGAGAGAGCCCACCGACGATGAGTTTTTTGAGAGAAATTTCAATGGCAATGCGAAGGTACATCGTTTGGTGCAGAGCATTGAGCTTTGAGATAAAGGGGCGTGCTTCGGCACCGCCATAGATGTTTTGAAGGACGGGAGTTTCCACTTCCATAAAGCCCTCTTCTTCGCAGTATCTGCGAATGTTGGAAACGAGAAAGCTACGCATTTTGAGCCGATCCATCACATCTTGGTGTGTGATAAGGTCGAGCCAGCGCTTGCGGTAGCGGGTTCCCTTGTCAGTCAGGCCGCTATGTTTATCGGGAAGAGGAAGGAGCGTTTTACAAAGGAGGGTGGCTTCGGTTACAAAGACAGTCAACTCCCCTTTTTGGGTACGGAAGAGATGCCCTTCAACACCGATGATGTCCCCTAAGTCGACTTTCTTTTCGATGAATTTGAGCGGAGGGAGTTCACTTCCTTTAGGAAGCCCTTTGACTTTGGTGAGGTCGCGGTTGAACATGACTTGAATCCTGCCCGATTCATCTTGGAGGTGGGCAAAGGCATTTTTTCCCATAGCACGGAAAAGCATCATACGCCCCGCAACGCGGACTTTGTCTGTCTTTCCTTCCATGGCTTCTTCTGCGGTTCCAATGGCTTGTCCTTCAAACTTGTCTTCAAGGTGGCTCATTTGATGGGTGGGATCGTACTTGTGTGGATAGGGATCCATCCCCATATCGCGGATTTCTTGGAGCTTTTGTTTGCGGGTTTGAAAGGCTTCGTGTTTGTGATAGTCAGGTTCGGGAAGCTCAACCGGAATGGGGCGGGTAGAAATTTCTGATTCGGGTGAAACACTTGGGAACTCTTGGTCGAGTAAGTACAGTTCTGCTTGTCCTCCACAATGCAGGTACATTTTAATTAGGTAAACCTAACCTAACCTAAATGTCCCTTCTCGTAACATTATAAAGTCATGTTGTGTCCATTGACGCACTGTTTTGTTGTGAGCAATAGCCCTTATCCTGGAAAAACATAATTGTCATAATTTTCAGTCCTTAGCAAATCCCAAATCTTCATTTCAAAATCCATGTTCAGACACTATCTTCTATCACTGTGCGTTGGAAACTAAATTGAGCTTTGTCTTTGTCGCTATGAAACCGGATTTGGACAAGCTGACTTGTCCATTATTTGCAAGCTGACTTGTCCATTATACTTTCCCATCTGATTCGCAAATTACGTAAAACTGTCAGAACCATATTTGCCAGAAGACTGAAATTGGTTCTACTCAGAATGTGAGTTCAGACCTGGTTACTTGTGGAAACTGTTCCTGGCTATTGCCATGTTGAAATTCTTACTCTACTGGCTTCAAAACAACTTACACGTTTACCGTTTTTTAAACTATTTTTGAAAAATCTTACAGAATTATGATTGAGATCCAATTAAACAACTACAAAGACCATGGTAGTAACGAAAGTAGATTGACTACGGAGTGTAAAATATAATGGTATTGATTTCTGAAAGTCCCAGCAATTTTGAAATTTATTGACGTTATAATTGCAAAAGAAAACTTTTTAGATGTATCTTGTTATGATGCTGTGGCCTTTAGAAGGTTTAGGGAGGTGCGGGAGGCTCTCTCGATATTGTGGGTTTTGCATTCTTATTATCTTGATGCATATAGTGTATTTTAATCTAACTCTACCCTCTCCCTCAAGTTGTAATTCAAGATTGACCCGAACTCCCTCAATTATCCCTTAGTATTTCGACTTGATACCCTAAACCGTTCTTGATGTATTGGAGATATTCCATGTTGTTAACCTGGATACATATTTTCCCACAATTTAATTCTTCTCCTCCCAAGTCAAAGTCTGATGTCTACTTGTTCTCCTACGCCCCCCTGAAAATATTTGTGGGTTTCTTGAAACTAATTTTAAGGTAATAAAGATTGGCTATTTTGATAAAGTGGCTACACACGGTTGCTTTTGGCCTACATCGCAATTTCAGCATGAATGGAGTCCAGTCAAACAACCAAACGCAAGAAATAGCAGAAATGCCAACAATTCACACTTCAAACTATTAATTCGCAAACCAATACTAGAAAAGCCATGCAAGAGCCTATCAAGACTCAATTGAAGAGCTTCGCACCTTCTGCTAATCAGCAATACATCGTCAGCGTACGCGACATATGTTATCTCCACACCGTTAAGAAACGAAGAGTGCAAAATGTCATCAAGAACAACAGCGATAGCCGACTTAAATATGCTGGACTAAAGCACACTCCCTTGGCAGAGCCCACTTTTTATTTGAATCGGAGCACTCACTCAGCCTCGAATACAAATTTAACAAAAACAACAGAATTAACAATACCAATAAAGCAGCATCAGACACACACTTTTATTAAACAACAGAATTAACAATAACAATAAAGTAGCATCGCACACACACTTTTATTAATTCCCACTTTAACCGCAGAAGCAATTGCCTGATGACGATTCACAGAATTGAAACCCTTCGAAATATCAACTGTACAAAGGAACACTGAATCATTCTTGGATTACACGTCAACAAGGATCTTAGATAGAATTCGACTGGCATGTTGACAACCAAGAACATTCGAGAAACCGATTTGATTTGCACGGCAATCTTCAACAGAGGCCATTTTAAATATTATATGCTCGAAGACTTTGCTCAAATTACAAGAAACTGTGATTGGCCAATTTGATTCACAAAAATCTGTAAATCTACCATTGTTTTTTTTTTTAGCACAGACGTTATATGGCCAACTAGAATACGACTTGGTACGATTTAATTGTATAAAATCATTTGAAAAATTAACCGGAGGTGAGAATGAAATTCATTCAATGCTCTAACAAAGTGTTCGGAGCAGAGACCTTCATGGTCGGGTGAAGGCGAGGCTTTGAACTTCAGTAAAGCTTATTGGATCCTTGCGATTGTAATAGCAGAGATATGTGATTGCGTGAATCGAGCGGGCAGTAGTGAATGAACAAAATCAGAAAATTTTTCACTGACTAAATGATTCTTCTCAGAGAGAGTGTCCTTATAATGTTCTTCCCATGCACTAAGTGAGAGATCGGAAGGTGGTTGGCCGTACGAACTCTCTACAGCTTTATGAACTCGACGCCGCGACACGGTGGTATCGGCCACCACCATCTGGTCCTGCTGCCCATTCGGCTGGCCGCCGTCCGTCTGGATGAAGAGACGGCCGTCGGGATCGGCGAAGAGACCGTCCGGGTCGGTGAATTCGAACGCCGTGTCGCGGGTCTCGCTGGCAAGGAGGAAGATGTTCCACTCGAACTTCCGGCCGGTATTGCGCCGGGTGTCGACGATCCGAATGATATGCCCGTCGTTGTTCGGAGCCTCGGGGTTCGGCGCCGTCGCCTCGCTGCGCTGGCTGTTGTTGGTCAACGTCACATAGACGTCACCGTTCGGCGCGACCGCGGTCCACTCCGGACGATCCATCGGGGTGGCCCCGAGCAGATCGGCCGCGACGCGGGCATAGGTCAGAACCTCGGCCTGGCTCGAGAACTCGGCGGCAAGGGCCGAATTCTTGATGGTCAGCTCCAGCCACTCTCCACTGCCGTCGTCGTTGAACTTGGCAACGTAGAGCTTGCCCTTGTCGAGCGGGCTCCGGCCGCGACGGACCATGGACTTCCAGTTATTGGCCGATACGAACTTGTAGATATAGTCGAAGCGCTGATCGTCGCCCATGTAGACCACGGCGCGGCCGCCACGGCCGACAGTCACCGTTGCCCCTTCGTGCTTCATCCGGCCCATCGCGGTCCGCTTGACCGGCTTGCCGTCCGGATCCATGGGATCGATCTCCATGACCCAGCCAAAGCGATTGTCCTCGTTGGCGTAGCTCGGGTTGGATAGATCGAAGCGCTCGTCGAACAACTGCCATCCGTAGCCGAAGCCGTTATTCGACAAGCCGTAGCGGGCTTGCCGCTCGCTGCGCGCGTTGGTCTCCCAATTCGGATCGGTCGAGCCGAAGTAGCCGTTGAAGTTCTCCTCGCAGGTCAAGTAGGTGCCCCAGGGCGTGCGGCCCATGGCACAGTTGTTGACCGTGCCCTTGGGCTGGTTCCCGGCTGGGGTCTCGAGCAACGCGCTGCCTTCCGCCGGTCCGCTGAACTCTACCGGCGTATTCACGTGAATCCGGCGGGCGTAGCGGCTCTCGACGTTTCGCCACTTGCCGCCGATCTTCGTCAGCTCGACGAGCGTCACGCCATGGGCGTGCTGCGAAATCCTACTGTAGAATTTACGAAATCCATTTCTGTTACTATTCCTGCAGCTCCCCCGAACAATCCTATCCCAATCAGCATCTAAAAACACAGCCCCTTTTTATCTCCAGCCATTCAGTATGCATATATAATCAACAAGGTTTGATAGGTCATTGAAATGGCTGGAAGTAGAGGGGCTGATGAGTGAATTAGCTGAAGTCAAAGCGGCCAGGAGCAATTCTAACTTTAAAAAAAATGTTAAATATTTTTAAACTCATATGCAATATTTGAACCAGAACAAACTTTCATTCGATTCGGTCAAAATCTTTCGGATTAGATTTAAATCAAAATGGTCAAAGATTTAGGCCAAATTGACACAGTCGCATACATTAAGAAAATAAAAAACTTGCAAAATTTGGACTGCAATAATGGCCAATAACTCTCTACCCAGAGTTGTTCAGCTTATGCAATATGATACTCAGGAAGAAAAGCCAAAAAATTTCCGTTTGAAATCCACATTTAGTTGAAAAAAGATTAACTAAATATTCTTCCTCGTTTTAGAATGAAGTCTGTTGGATATTGCATTTAGTTATGTTGCCTGTCTTTTCTTTACACAGAGCTGTTATCAGAAGCTTTTTTGAACGATAGAATGAAGATACACAATTCTGTTTTCTTAAAGAAAAAATTATACAGTCGAAGTCGCTTTATTCAAGTGCCTTTTTTTACTTCTTAGGAGAAATTCTGGATCTGGATCCACAGTTGCTTTTTACCATATATTAAGTATAAGCTTAGCGGAAATTTCCCTCTTTTCAACGCCAAAAAAGAGCCTGCAGTGTTGTACTTACCAATTTGAGTACTAAGTGCTTTTGAACACTTTTTCCATAGTGTTTAGTAATTGTGATTGAACATCGCAATTCAAGTGCTTACGTTTAAACAATTTTTCGAGTGCATTAGCCCGCGATGAATATGTATAGACGACCATCTGGCTATATTACCTAAGCCAATTTTGTGCTACCCTTATCAAACAAAAATAATCAGGCCCTTCGTTGTGGCGAAAGTAGTGCCTATAGACATGTTCGCAATAGGTGTAGACAGTTCTGCAGAAAAAAAACAACAGAATTATACTTACAAAATCTAGCAGGCATGCGGCGAAGCTTCCGCCGCCGAGTGAACCACTAACAACAACGGCATCGCCAGCGATACGTCGCTCAGATGCCGAAAAACTAGGGAAATTAGGAGGCTCAAGATGACTGACATTCCAGCAGGTCCCGGGCAACGGGCCGCAGGTCTAAGTGGCGTCAATACACCAATATTTCTACTGACAGGCGGGTTTATCGCCCTCTTCTGCCTGCTCGCGATCGTCAGCCTCGACACGCTTTCGGCGGTTGTCGACACAGGGTTTGCCTGGTCGGCCAAATTCTTTGGCCTTTACTGGCAGCTTCTGCTTCTCGCGACATTTCTGCTGGGCCTGGTTCTTTGCGTCTTGCCGGGAGGCAAGGCAAAGATGGGCGGTTTGACCACGCCGGAATTCGACGTGTTCCAGTGGGGTTCGATGATCATGTGCACCTTGCTGGCAGGCGGCGGTGTCTTTTGGGCTGCGGGCGAACCGATGGCTCACTTCACGTCCGTGCCGCCCCTGTTTGCCGGCGTTGAGGCCAACACGGCGGAAGCCGTGCCCTACGCCCTGGCACAATCCTATCTTCACTGGGGTTTTCTCGCTTGGGCCATCTTGGGCAGCCTGACGACGGTCATGCTGATGTACTACCACTATGAAAAAGGGCTCCCGCTGGCACCGCGGACGCTCTTGTATCCGGTCTTCAAGGAAAAGGCCCTTAACGGTCCAATCGGCTGGATCGCCGACGCGTCCTGCATCATTGCCGTTGTCGCCGGCACCGTCGGGCCGATCGGCTTTCTGGGTCTCCAGGTGAGCTACGGCCTCAACGCCTTGTTTGGCATTCCCGACGGTTTCGGCACCCATGCGACCGTGATCGCCGGCCTTGTCGCGCTCTATACAGTCTCGGCGATCACCGGGATCGACAAGGGCATCCAAATCCTCAGCCGGATCAATATCGTGCTTGGCGCGGTCTTGCTGGTGTTCATCATCGTCGCCGGACCGACCCTGTTCATCTTTTCAAGCTTCTTCAGCGGCTTGGCGACCCATATTGGAAACTTCTTCCAATTGGCGCTGTATCGTGGCGATGCGGGGCTGTTCGGTGACGCAGGCTGGCTCGGCTGGTGGACCGTGTTTTTCTGGGGGCAAGATTAATCTAAATTTAGAAATGTCCTTTGTACTTTGCAAATGTTGACTTGACAATGGAACCTGCGGTTAGAAGACAGGTGACATCGAGGATCACATCGAATCGTAAACGAAAATGACACAACGAAACATGTGGTTAAAAGAGAATCAACAGCGAGAATCACAACGCATCACAAACAAAAATGATTTAGAACAAAATCTGCAGTTAGAAGACAAGCGACAGCGAGGATCACAGCGAGTCGTACACAAAAATAATGCGCAGCGAACTCTGTGACTAGAAGAGAAACAACAGCGAGAATCAGAAGGAATCCTCGGAGAATACTAAATTCTACAAAATAGATGGTTTTGTGAAGGATCAATACAAAAGGAGAATTGAATTCACGCAAGAATTTTTTAATTTACGTGCAAAATTATACAAGATGACGAATGACCCCAACAGCTGAAAAGAGGCATTGAACAAGCGACAGCAAGACTCACATCGAATCACAAACGAAAATGCTACACAACAAAATATACGTTTAGAAGACAAATACAGATTACAAATATGTCAAGCGAAATGATACAAGATGACACAGGAGTCCGAACAGCTAAAGAAAAAGGCATGGAAAATGCATCTCAGATGATGAACAAAATAAAGCACAACGATTTGTGGTTAGAAAAAATACGACAACAAGCATCACAAATGAAAATTACGGACAATAAAAGTCTGCAGTCAGAAGACACGCGACAGCAAGGATCACATCAAATCGTAAACAAAAACGACGACGAGCGACATCCGCGGTAAGAAAAGAAGCCACAGCAAGAATCACAACAAATTCCAACAAAATACAAATACTTTAAAATGTATGATTCTTTGAAGAATAAAAAGGAAGCATGAATTAAATTCACGCCTGAATTTCTTCAGGCGTGAATTTCTTCAATTGGAATTGCTGATACGTCATGGCACGGCTTATAACTAAAGAACAATACGATAGTTATGGTAGAGAGAGCGTAATTCGAGAGCCACAAACATGCAAACCAACCACATGCCGAATGTAAGAGATCGACCTAAAGTCTTATTTCAGCGTCGCTCGAAAAAGAAGTAAGTAAAATTACGGTTAAAATTGTCAATACACGCAAGACTCAAAATGCCCAAAATTGGATAAATTTTAGGTTTCAGTCCTTAATTGGGGATGAGAAGAGTGGTTGCTCACTCCCCAAACCTGTGTACACCGGGTGCCGGGAGGGTACCAACCACCCTGGGGGGAGTGAAGGGATGGGAAATTCGGAATCTTGAGGCAACTAAACTTTCGAACGGGGGATCGGATCTTAATGAAACTTGATATTTGGAAAGACCTCGTGTCTCACATGTTACACTTCAAGTCCGGAATGGATCCAGTGGGGAGTTAGGGGGGACTAAAAATCCTGTGACACTCACACACTCTTTCCCGGCACCTTCCATTTTTGTCAGATTTTACTCTGTCTAGGATGAAGGGGCACCCTCCAGGCACCTGTACCCGGTGTACATGGGTTTGGGAAGTGAGCAACCCCTCGTCTAATTTGTAAGACATTGTAAGCCACTACATGCAACAAAAGATGACGGAAGCAAGACTAGCTCTGTGACGGAAGCCGGGGAGGCATTACTAAATAGTATTGTATTGTATCAGATTAACGACGCTTCTTCATTACTAAGGTCCCTGTGTTGGCCCTGCAGTGCATTGCTGCAGTATGATTTGATCTCTGGGTCCTTCAGACACTTGAGTCCGACAGACTGGGTCCTCAGCGGATAGTTTCCCTATCCCCTCAATAGTTACCTATCCCCTTGGTAAACATACCAAAGGAAAAAAACAACTTGTAAAGAAACAATAATAGTCACACTAATACCATCTGCTGAAAAACGTTCTCTCCTTGTGTATTTTTCAAGCAAAAACAAGATATATAACTAGGTGTTCCGTTTTATAATTATAAAAAATTACTTACCATCCTTAACAACTGTATGATAAGAGAGGTTAGTTTGGTCCATTATTCATCAATCAAGTCAAATTCACAACTGGCTTTCTTGATTGAATTTACTCTTCCTGGTCAACCAATTCTTCAGACACTTAGAGACATTCGGGACAACTACCTTTAAAAGCAAGAAATCTTTACTTGTTGGCAAAGCTTTAAAAATCATTTACAACATTTCAAATGAAAAAAAAAAACATTGTAATTGAAAATACTTAAATATCATTCATCAACAAGAACTAAAATACCTGCCATTCAACCTTTTCGCCATATGAGGGATGCATTCTGATTGATTTGAAGATGCTAGATTCAAATTCTATTATGATTTTACCATTATTTGCCCCCGAATATTGCAACTAAATAAAATGTATTGTTTATAGAATATAAAGTGCGCATCAAGCAAGAATTGTGATCTTCCTAAACAAATGTGTGATTCTTCTAAATATTAGCCCGAAGAATCCTTTAGGAATTTGTGTTTACAAAGAATTCAGGTCAATTTTTTGGTTTCCCAAAAACTCGGATATGTTTTGTGCAGCATCAAACCCATTGTTGCTACTCATCAATCTTTAAAATGCTGACTGTTAGCACTAATTGAAGTAAATATTTGTAGTAAAAATTAGGGAAAAGTTTTGAATATTTTATATCTATATATAGGTATTAAAATATGCTTTTTCGAAATTAATATTCAAATTTTCTCAAGTATTTCCCCCAAAAATACCTTTAGTAGGGTGTTATGGAGATCCTCTCGATAACAAATTTCTCTTTTTATATTCCACTCCCCTGTAAGACTAGATGGCTAAAAATCAATTGCTTAGAATGACAGACCAAACTAAAATACACTGATTTTATTGGTCACTTTAAAGTGGTCAGCAGCTTGGACCCTTCAGAAGATTATCTTTTACACTTTGTTTACTTTTGTTTACTTTTTTTGTTTACTTTTTACACTTTGAAGTCTGACCGTCAGGCCCATTTGACAAACTCCTGATATTGGAAATCCACTTGACAATTTTGAAAACAGCTAATAGGCTACAGATAATATTTTCTCAAACACAAGATTTTCTTTTCTCATCTAATTCTAAATATTTTTGAAGCCCATTCGGCCTAGTCACGATTGTAACACTTAAATGACTTCTGCTTAAGGACTTGAGGAGCCCTAAAATTTCTCTAGAGTTGTTTCCCAACCTGATGATTGACATATTATAACCAAAATCAGTTATAAGTAATCCCTTTTAGTTTCTCTGCTATTCAATCTGTGGACAATACATTTATTAACAATACGAATATAGCACGATTTCATGTAATGATATTAATCTGAAACGTTAACTGTTATCTTTCTTTGCTTACTGTTGGAAGTGGAAATCGCATAGGAACTAGATTGTTAAACGTATGGTACAGGTTGCCATTTAATCTACGATTCTGAAGCTGCTACTTTTCCCATACTTTTCTAGACGTTCTGTTTTTTATCAAGAAAAACATTTCCTTAAAAAGTGAACTCTGATTTAATTGTTATTGATGTAATTGTGAGTTAAAAAGAACAGAGGCAAAGCAAAACAAAGCAGAAAAAAGAAGAACAAAACAAACCAAGGCGACCAAACTATAAATGTACAAACAAGTAGCTTCTCTATGGTAGTGGTCCGCACTCTTTGGTCCGCAAAGGATACCAAGGAGTCCGCAACCTATTAAGGAATAGGTTTAGTTAAATGAGAATTCAAGCTACTGATGTATTCCCAAGAGGAAGTCTGTATTACACACTACTAAATTTTACAATAGTATTGGTCGCCAATTTGTACCGTAATTGTGATATATTTCATTAGGACTAGCAACAAAAGTATCAGCTGTTACTACGAAAGACATCTCTAAAGAACTTTGGGCCTAACCTTGACATACGAGCTATATTGGACAGAGCCCCCATCCCCCAAAAAGCAGACCAAATATTACAAAGGGTAGTGTATGAAGTTCGTCAAAGCCGGGGGGACGGGGGGGCAAGACAAGAAAGAGAGAGAGAGCTCTAACATCTATTCTGCAATGGATGGGGTGCTACCTATATCTATAGGGTGCTTATTTTAAGGTAGAAATACTTGAAACAGCCAGCACATGCTTACATTACAACTGGAGAGAGTAGAATCTTGATTTTCTCTTCAAGATGACAAGCGTTTCATCTACGAAAGCAGAACGACAGGAAAAGGCGCTGCTCCAAATCTCGCGAATTCAAATTCAAATTCAAATACGAAAGGATAACGCCATGAATACTGTTCACCATTTTTTAATGAACTGTACACTTGCAACTGATTCACTCTGTTAATTCAACCCAGCATATAAAGAGCTCAAAAGAAGGTGGCAATCAGGGGCGTCAGCAGCTATCTAAAACTGGAAGAGGGCAAATAGTTATTAACGAACCATATCCTTCTTTTAAACTATGAATACTTTTAAAATATAACAATTTTTATCACCTTTCAATGTACTAAGAATGTATTTATTGATCTTCGGTTTCAGCATGTATAGTTTACTTGTCAAAAACGGGGACTTCTGTTTCTTTTAGGTGTTCGGACGTTCCCATTTTATATTCAAAACGAGATAAAACATGGGCGGAGACATATTAACAAAATCCTCACACTTAGAGACTTAATATAAATTATCATAATATAAATTATATAACACTATGTTAGTCAAACAAAGCTCAATCAAGTACTAAAATCAGCATGATAGAGAACTTCATCCTAAGTCCTAGATCCCTCGCTCTTTACATTTATTTGTAATTATTCATTACATTAATAGCAACTTCAGCCCTTTTTTTGCCATAATGGCCTGGCACTACAATAGCGTGATGCACCATTACCGTACTTGACGCCCCCTCGTAATGCGCTGGGGTGACATGACTAGGACAAGTCAACTGTAGTTATTAATAACATCCCCCTCTTTTAAAAATGCTCTACGCGGGCCTGTGTTTTAAAGACACCTGGTAGTTCCTGATTGTGAGATAGCAAGGCCGTGGCATCATAAAAAATTATACAGTTAGGCCTATTATTCGGTACTCTAGAACACCATTTCTCGACCACCGACAGAAGGCCTACTTTAGCCCATAGCGTTCCTAGAAATGTAAAGTAAGGCCCCAGGATCCACAGGAATATAATTTGGAGATTTTCGACTCGTGTTAAATGCACAATGATATTCTAAAAAAAGTTCTGATCTTGGTTACAAATTGTAAAATAAAGAATTTAGCAGTGTGAAAGATAAGCGGAATTGACGGTTTTTGTTATTGTTGTTTGGTTCCTGTGTTTTAATACAAAAGTCGAAGGAATACTTTTAAAAGTTTTGTAAAAGTAATCATCAGTTTGTGGGAAAATTTGCCAACAAAAATACATTAAAGTGGACAATCTCACTCATCTTCTCAGTATACTTTGAACTCCCTGGAACCCCTTGTCTCAAATTTAATTTAAGAATCCCCTTTTAAAAAAACCTCAAATACCTTCCTGTTGAATTCCCTGGAACACCGCTGAGAATCACCGCTCTGTATGTAAAGGGTGAAGTGACCGATTTTAGTGCACTCAAATCAAGATGGAGGACAAATCAACCATCATAGAAGATCACGAGTACTTGTTTCCTAAAAAAACTAAAAACTAAAAAAAAACTAAAAAAGGTAAAAACTAAAAGAACTAAAAAAGAAAAAAATAAATGACGGAGTAACATGCAAGAAACGTGCCGTTTCGTATTTTGCGGTTCGATTACCAATCCCGAAACCTTAATTTTTCGCTTCCGCTTTCTGCTGCAGACAACAGTCACGCCTAACGAGTTCAAAATATAAACCTTTGAATGGTGGGAGGCCGGCTCCTGGTATATGGCCCAGGGCGCGGGTGCTTTGGGCCTGTCCTTAATCCGGTCCTGCTCATACGCCTCTCTTGCCAGTTTGTCTTAAGGGAATTATTTTCAAGACGTTTAACTTTGACATCCTACTTGGTGTTAATACCTAGTTTCCTACTATAGAAAGACGATCATCCCGTTCTACCATTAACTTTGGTTTTATGTAAAATCTATTTACGTCAAATCACAACTCCTCTCGAAAAAACTGTGGTCACTGTATGCTTATTGTAAGGCTATAGTAGAGCAGGCGGCGAAGGGATATTTGGAACTTGTCCCAGATTCTAAACAGCCATTTTTCGAAGATGATTGTCATTATTTGGTACATTGTTTCGTCCTGAAAAATTCGAAAACAACACTCCTCCGGATTGCTTTCACAGCACAAACAGGCAAACCTAGCCGATTGTTGCAAAACAAGTCCGTCTCAATGCCATTGTTATACTAGGTATGTTGGAGGGACGTCTCAAAGAACCAACAGATCGTATCCCACAACATATTCCATCCGCGTCGAGAATATGAATGTCGTTCGTGAGCGTCAACAGCCCCAACAAAAGTGTATAGCGAATGTGAGTCTGATAGATTGGGATTCGACCATCGGTACACATTTACTATACCATCACGACTGTTTGTGGGCCTATACCAATGATTGCTTTCGCATATTAGCTAAAGCTAGATCAGCTTTCCATCTGAAACTTTTAGAAGCGGTTTCATGAAAGTCCAGGATCCTTTACTTTGCCGACAAAAGGAGTTTGTGTTTTCTCTGAAATTAATCTAACAATTTTGGCGCCTCCAAATTGTTGGTAGGTCTTTAATATTGTCCGATCAGCGGTCGACAAATTTTGTTTCGATCCCTTTCTTTGTTTAAACCCATATTTTCAACAGTAGCGACGTGGAGCGCGTTCCGCAGCAGGGACAAGAGCCTGTGTGGCGCCCTATGGTCCCTATTAGTATAATTGGATTCGTTTAAAAATACTCAGAGGAGACACACTATGACGAGTTCTTTTGTGATTTTCAAAAGTTGGGGCTTCCATTTGACTGAATTACGAGTTCCTTCCTATCTTATAAATTTCTGGGTATTTTTGTTTTAGTGTATTTCAGATTTTCCCCAAGTGCATTTGTTTTTGGCGCCCCCGTTAGTCCCAAAATACGGCTGTCTAGGGGAGCCATGACCCTGCCCCCCTGCCACGTCGCGACTGATACTTAACATCATCTTTTCTGAAGGGGCTAAGAAGTACCCCCCTTAATCTAACAACATCCCATTGTTTAACATTCCTCAGTCGAACTTTGTCATCGTTTCTAACTTCTTCATTTTGAAAGGATAGAGACTAAGTATCTTTTTCCAAATCATTCACTTGATAAACATCAACTGAGCGGCGCTGTTCACCTGCTCGTATTTTTTAGTGGAAGTGGTTGATTTTTGATACACTTTCCCCTTTATCATGATTAGCTATCGCTTACTGTTTTTAAAGATCACGTCCCTTCGGTGCTCTCCTCTGTTTCGCAAGTAAATTATTTTTAATAGTTTACTACTACAAGTGTCTAGCATGCAGCTTCCTAAGGGTAGAATGAAAACGTAATTGTGTTATACAATTATCGTTATCATTTTCATCGTCATCATCATCATCATCATCATCGTTGTCCTTGTCATCCTCGCCGCGACATCAATCACTTTGACAAGAAATTCAAAACAAAAAAGCATTTATTTAGAAATCTCGCTTACCCCATTGGTATGCCTTAGACCCCCTAGTACCCCATGTAGCAATTTTACCCACCAGAAACTCTCAAATACCCCGTAAGGGGGCTCTGACTTCCTGTTGAGAATACTGTTTAACGAGCTTTCCGCTGTTATGAGAGGGTCTCTCGGAGGGATCCATTTTTTTTGTACGGTTCTCTCAGTCATTTCGTGAGGTCTGCTTTAGCCATTAATTTAGTGATTGTGGTCAAGGGTCTGTAACTGTCAACGGACGACATCGTCATATTGTAGTAGTAGTAGTAGTAGTAGTAGTAGTAGTAGTAGTAGTAGTAGTAGTAGTAGTAGTAGTAATAGTAGTAGCAGTTGTAGTAGTAGTAGTAGCAGTAGAAGAAGAAGAAAAAAAAGAAGAAGAAGTAGGAGAAGAACTCTAAAGTTTCATCATCCTTAATGATCTGTTCAACTACCTTTCCTTTTCCACAACTCCAACATTCTACCACTATTAGTATGACTTTGGCTATGTGCATTGGTCTTCTCTCATTTACCTCGAAAGCCCAGTTGCTGTTATTTTTACATCTTTTACAGGTGCCTCACTTCTACACATTTCTCTTTCGGACATGCTTTCCCAGATATATTTTCTTCTAATCTTGTTGATCTTTCATGTCGATAGTGACATATGGTCGGCTTACAGCAGTCGCTTTTCACAACTAGTACTTAAATTCTTAATGTTGTAACTTACAAGTGTCACCCTAAATCACTTTTTCTCTTCTCCACTTTTCTCTGTACCATTTTCTGTTCTTACTCAAAATTCCTCGTGAATCCCCAAAGCTACACATATCACTATTAATGCCTGTTCCTGCTAACCGCTTTAAAACCAGAAACCCGATAAATTATACTTTTCATCACTTATCCATACAATTCGCATCTATTATATTCCACTGTTATCCGCTTGGTTACTTTCAACGCTCTTGTCTCTATCGTTTGCCATTTTTTCTGAAGCTAAGTTACTTTTCAACTAACCATTGCTTTCCTCATCTAGTTGTGTATATACATCACTTTCTCTGTTTTATTTTGCCTCGTTTACTTACCTAACTTTTCTATTTGCGTTCTTTCCTTCATTATGCAACTGAACCTTTTCCAAAGTTTTCTTTGTTTGACTCTTCTATTCATTCTAACTTTGTCTCTTGCTGGTAGAATTCAACATTGATGAAGACTTTACTTATATCCCCTTCAGCCTCCGCCTTCAAGGATATTCCTTTTAATTTTATCTCACGTTTCCATACTTCTTTTTTTTAAACGGACTTTAAAAAACGGACGTGAACTGCCCATGTAATATGCTACTCTAACTTTTGTTAATCTGTATACATCTCTACAGCCCTTCTTTCTTTCCGTCCAATTTCTCTCCTCTTGTTTAGTTTATATAGTGCTTACTCTGTATCATACTCTTATTTTATGTATGTTACAGGTATTTAGTGAAATCAGGCATTATGCATAATGCCTAAAATTTTCAGGCATTACACACAAGGACTAATCCACTCAGTCATTATGCTTAATGACTGAAATCATTATGAAGTCAGTATGCTTGATGACTGACCAGGCATTTAACGCAATGACTGAAATTTACTGTCAGGGATCACATGTAATGCCTGATTTGAGACCAGTTCAAATACAGGGACTGTGGTTTGTTTTTTCTTTGGAATTATGCTTATGTGTATCGAGAATGCAGATGGAGAACTCATCTATGTTAAATATTTCTGAGACAATATGTAGATTAGAATTTATTACACTGATTTACACAACAACATTAAAAATGTTTCTTCATGTTTGGCTCTTAAACTATACTTTTTAAATTGTTTTACAGGATGCAGGAAGTTTGTTCTAAAATTAGGCTCAATCCAGCAAATTTTTGTATTTCCATATTCTCTTTAGACACCATAGGTTAAACTGAAATATTGAGCAGGATACAAACCACTGTGGGTTACAAACAGTATAATAATATTGATGAATTGTCAATAAACATCAATGGATTATTGGAAAATGCATACCCTGTAAATAATTTCCTCACCAAAACATCTGCTTTGTTGATTTGACAAGAGCAGCTTCCTGAGCATCCAAGCAAAAAGAAAATGTGGTTCTGCTAATACCCTAAACACCCCTCCTCCCCCCGTGGTGATTGTTAACACATGTCAGATTTTCTAGGAAATAGTTAACCCTAAATACAAGTTGTCAATTTGAAACTGTGACCTCTGTCAACAATTACCAAGGGGATTTGTTTAGGCTATTAACAGAATGACACTCTCCCCTTTTTCACTGTGATGCTCAGAAAGCAGCATTCATCAAATCAAAGAAGCTGATGCTCTACTGAAAATTAATTGTTCACAACTTACACATTTTCCAATAATTTCAATGTCAGGAATGAGGTCAGTCATTCACTTATTATTTTCAAAAATGTGTTTCAATCCTCTCTTTAGAAACCTGTCACGTATTGCAGCATTCAAATTTTGTGTTAGAGTTCAACTTTTAATTATTGATTTACTCAGTAAGGAATTTAATGTGAATTTTGGGTTAAAACAGGCTTCGATACTTAGTCCTTTGTTGTATGCTTTGGTCCTAGAGAGGCATTGTCAATGGAATTCAGAAGCGGGTGTCAATGGGAAGTATTGTATGCCAACGATCTTGTTCTCTAGCTAAATCTATGAGTGAGTTAATTGAAAAGTTTGAGAAGTGAGAGAAACAACTGAAAGTGAATGTTTTGGGAGTAAATTTGACGAAAACTAAAACCAAGATTAGCAGTAGTGAATCCAAGAGTGGTTCTGAAGTTTAAAAGTTGCCTTGTAGAGTTTGCAGGGAAGAAGTTGGCTGTAACTCGATATTTTTTCAGATTCGCAAGCATTGGGCACTTAAAATATGCAGTGGTATTGCAGGAAGGCTAAGACCCGGTCTTCTGTTTGTACGCAAGTATTTCTAGCTTTAGTGAAGTGACAGTTTATAACTTCGGTTACTTCGTTGACATGTTGGGTAGCGACGATGTATTTAGAGATGTGTTATTTCTTGGAAGAGGTCCTCATTGGAGAAAAGTTTGAGTGTTTCTTCCTATGTTTACTGGCAGAGTTTTGTTGATTCAGGCTAGAGGTAGGTTGTGTAAAGCTTGTCGTAGAAGTTTAATATTGTGAGGAAGTGAAACATGTGCTGTGAAGGAAGATAATCTTAATCGTTTGAAAAGAAATAGCATGAGAATGGTTAGGCGCAGGTGTAACACCAGCCAAAGCTAAGATGGGGTAAGAAACAACAGTCTTCTGAATAAGAAACCTAGCAAATACAAGTCTTGAGAAACACCGATTCTCTGAAACTTTTAAGGCACTTGCATATACGACACTATAACGAGGACGAAATTGAGAAGAAAAATGTAAAGGAAATTTGGAGAACAAAGACGATTAAAATCTGAGAATGAAAGATAGCAATTGCCACAAGAGTTGAAAGAAAATCAAGAGGCTCGAAGATAATTTCACCAAGCTGGCGGTTCTATGAAAGCGATTACTAAAATAAAGAAGCCCGTGCTTCACTTTTAATCTTAACCGTAGGCCTATCAACATGTCAAAATTTGAACCTAGCTCGTCATTTAACAAAAGAAAATGTTACCATCCTCGCCATGTTACTTGGCCAGGAAAGGACTGCCTGCCATCCTGCCCATCTGAAAATGAGCTTATTGATTTTGAAAACGGAAGGTTTGAATAAAATTGGCTGGGTGAAACTCGCCTTAAAATATCACATACTTAAACCTTGCTTTCTATACACTTATAAACTTAATTTGGTTGTCACCCCACATTCTCCTCAGAGTTCACACATATTATCCAATTCTTAGCTCCTTGGAAGTTAACAGAGAAGTATAGGTACGCTGCTCTTTAATGCATACAATGAACCAGTATAGATTACCAACATTCTATTTACAAAGGTTTTATACGAAGGTTATGGGCTCACGGGAAAGTCGCATAAATCTTTGAAGGAAGACCCAGGAAGTTGCTTTACTAGGTAATCCAGATTTGCATATGTGGTCCATTTCAACCAAATAAAATTCTTAGAATTTGTGGAAAGCCAAGCAGTTGTAAAGTAAACTAACAATGGATGATTCAATTTTCTCAAATAAACCTGGTAGTTCTAGTGAAATACAGATTTAAATTTCTAATTTATTTACCTAGTACAACGTATATGAAGGTGCGATAGACGATTGCATTAATGCGTTGTAACACAAAAGACTGTCACAAATCAGCATTCAGTACCAGTGCGCATGCGTCCCAGACTAAATGGTACTTGAGTATTGTACACGAAGCTATGTAGATAAAAAAATGTAGGCTGTGCCATATTAAACTCTTATCTGGCCTACGATTTAATTGAAAAGTGGCAATTTGATCAAGAGTATACCAAACATTGTTACATACATATTTACTTTCCCAGAGATCTGACAGGACTTACAAACGATGAGTATTCGACGCAATCCCAATGAAGTTTAAACACGAATCCGTTAATGCGGGAAAGTAAGCTTCCAAACGTCTACAGTAACCCATACAGTATGCCTATCAAGAGGCGACATTGATCAGTATTTATTTATTGGTTATTTAGAACGTAATAGTAATTATTTACAATACAGAAGATAGAAGCAAACAGTCGCTATACTTACTCGCATAGCAACTTGAACCACTGCCAAGACATGCAAACCATCGGCGGGACTCCAGTTCAAGTGCACTGCATGCAGTCCACTATCACGGATGAACTGTTTCCAGAATTCCCCGCCTTTCCCTCGTTGCCAGATAGAATTATTGGATGCTACTCCGAGGCATTGGACGGTATAAATTAGAATTATATGATACATAAGTTGGTAGCAGAAGAAAAGAGCCTACGGTTTTCCTTGCTCCACTGAACATTATGCAAAACCTCATGACAGTATTTGCCATTAGTATATTTTTCTGAGCATTATAATAAAATGGTATCGAAATAAATGAAGGAATCATGAAAAAATTGTTTACCAAAGCAAAATATCCGATTGACGGGAAAAACCTGTACGTTTGCATCTTAAACCTGTTGCTTTGCTTTGAGACACTTGTCAAAATAGGGTACTCAAATATTTGATTTCAAGCATTGATTAACGGAGAGAAATCTGCAAAAAATGTAACGTAATGGCGAGAACAAGGTGATGGAAGATAGGAAGAAGGCAGAAAGAAAAGAAGAAAGATGTGGTGTTAAAACAAATACGTGGATAAGTAAGAGGTAAAGAAGGCAGATTCAAAAAATGAGAAAGGGGGAAGCGGGAGAAGGAGTATGAAAGAAGCGAAAAAGGAGGACAAAAAGGAGGACAAAAAGGAGGACAAAAAGGAGGAGAGAAAGATGGAGAAAAAGGAGAAGAAAAGGGAGGTGAGGGGAATAGGAGGAAAAGAGGGAGGAAGAGAAGGGGAAAATAGAGGAGAAAAAGGAGGAAGAGAGGGAGGGGGACAGGAGGAGAAAAAGAAGTGGGAGAAGGAGGGGAAATGCAAAAGAAAAAGGAGGAGGAGAAGGAGAAAAAGGAGGAGGAGAAGGAGAAAAAGGAGGAGTAAAAGGAAGAGGAGAGGGAGGGGGAGGCGCCAAAGTTAGAGAATTATCGGGGGATAAATGAAATGAAGTAACGAAGATTCTTCCAAATGTTAACAAAGTCAATTACATCTGATCATTTAAATAACATAATATTATAATGACATTATCATAAAAATATATGGAAACAAATTACATAACAAATGTTTGAAGTAAATTATGTAGTACAACATCTAGTGTAAAAAAGTGTTACTTATCAAGTTATTTAACAGCGACAAACAATAGGCCAATCCGATCGAAAAATATACTTTTTCAAATAAGCGCTAGCCTCGTCTTGAGAATCCTACGAGAGACTGAGTGACGTCAGGCCATTTGGGAGAATGTGAGAGCGCCTTCATGAGGGCCTATATATTTATATATATAATAGTCAAAGAGAGAAACTCCAGTTTTTACGTTTTAAGATAATTCTTCCTCCTCGTAATCTCAAAACGTGAAAAATAGAGTTTTTCTCTTTGACTGTTACATGTATCTGATAAACTGGTAGGGTGAAGCTCATTGATTAATTACATATGTATATATCTATATATATAACGCATATATATTACTGCGCGTATTCACCACAACAACGTGATAACCACATCTGTATAAAACTTGTCTGACACTCATATTATGTACTTTTTGTGAGACTAGCTAGCTAAGTGTTTACAAATATGTCATAAAAACTACGTGATGTGCTTGAAAATGACAGTCACGTAAACACATTACTACTTCTCTTTTCAGTTTCGAAACATCTAAAATTCTGTGTCTTCAAGACAAAATCCTTGGTAACTGCGTGTATACTTTGCGCTGACAAACTTGCAAAGGATTTGCACCCTATTACTACTAGTAGGGGGGGGGGGCTAGGTAGGCCCATGGCTGTTTTAAAATGTATAACTTCTATAAAAAGTGGTTTTATGCTGTGATATTCAGGTTCTAAATACTTTGACACCTTTGAAGTTGAATTAAAACGTTTTTATTGCGAAATTATTGGTAAAATATGTGTTTTTAGTCGTATCATAAGGTAAGGTAGTTGTCTCAAAAAATGTTTACTGGATGTAAGTCTGATCGAAATGGAATGGAAGTTGCTACGCTTTATTTCATGAATTAAAAGCATCAAGAGTTACCTCAAAAGCTGTTTTGAGCAATAGAATAGATTTTGATTCTAAATATCTGAATACCATAAGTATTCGTGACAAATATCGGAACCAATGGTGAAGATGAGAAGTCTCAACGACCGTAGCTAAACAACTTGCAAGGAAAGATGTCGATTATGTGTCACGATATGCATTCTTTGAACAGTAACATGTGATTATACTTTAAATGCCATTTAGTTCTTTTCTTATTAATTTGGAACCGTTCTCTATGGTTTCTAGATACAAATTTGACAAAAAGTTCTCCGTGGTAAGGGCGGTGAAGGCATTGAGGGCCGGGTTTCGGGCCTCGACTCGGGCGACCGTCGCCTCGAAGAGCGCCCGCGCCCCAACCCGGCCGGCCCGCACGGCACCGGCGATCTCTCTAGCCGGAGCTTGCGCCAGCTCCCCTGGCGTCATGCCTTGAACACCGGTGCCGGGTCGAGCTCGGGCGGAACCTCGAACTCCAGGACCAGCTGCGCCGCCTCGGCGGTGCGCCTGAGGTTGACCACGACACCGGCCTCGGCCGCCTCGGTCAGGGGAATGCCCAGCAGGGCGGCCGTCTCGGCCACATAGGCCTCGATGTCGAAGCTCTCGTCCATGGGAAGACCCGGGTTCTCCAGACAGTGCTCACGAACTCTATGGTGCCGACCGGGATCGAACAAGCCGCCTCGTTGGACAGACCGTTTCGCGCCGAGATGGAGTCGGGGCTCTTCCCTCACCGAGCCACGGTGAACATCTGTCGAATGTTCTTCGGCTCCATCCGGATCGCGGCGACCCAGCTTGGCGTTGGCGATCGATACCCACTCCGAAAGAGCCGCGCTGATCAAAACGTTGCTGTCGTTGACAACCCGGTTAGCTTTCATCCGCCAGGAGTGCATCCAGATCGGTAGCGGTTAGCCAGTTCTTTGCTGCTTTTGCACTCATGGTGTCCATGGTGGCCGTGACACGCTCCCAAGCGGCACCTCGAAGGCGCTCATACTGGTCCATCGACATCACCACGCCGACAGCCCGTCCCTTCCTAGTTACCGTGACGGGCCCAAGCTGTGCCGCATCGAGTAGCTGGCCGAACCTGTTCTTGGCATCTTTGGCAGCGATAGCTCTCATGGATCCAAAGTAGCCATAATAGACAGTTAATACAACCTATGAGGTCAAGTCATGCATTGGCAGCCTGGTGCGCTCTCGAATCGGCTGTGATTGCTCAGGAGGTTTCGCGAAACCACCTGCACCGTTAAACTCCTCGACACCCTGTGACCGGAACGATTGGACGAAGGTGCGCGTCACACTTTGCCTGTGCCTCTTGGGGCTGCTGTCGAGCGCGCCCGCGTTCGCCGAATCGATCACCTTGAACGGGATCACCTTCAGCGATGAGCATGGCGGCAAAAATAATCACAAATGCAATTAATTCATTGAAACTACTTCTAAATATCATAAAAAACAATGACCTTGGTGCCAAAAGCAAGCAAGGTTTCAGACATTAACATCGAATTTTTAGACCGCCAGCTACTGTTCCTTTAGTTCTAGAGTTACCATTGACCACACTCCTCAACAAAGTAGGTATAAAAGAAAACTAAAATCCACACAATTTCAGTCTTACTGCACGTGGAGTTTTAGAGAAATTTACAGAAGAAAATGATGGGGTTATTTCCTGGTAAGAATGGGGTTAAGTTGCAAATGTGTATAACAGGTGCAATTTTCCATTACGTTAGATATCACTCCTTGATGTGGTTTCGTTTTCAGTTTGAGAAATACTTAACATAGTTTGGTTCTGAAAGTTAAAAAGTCATTATGCCAGAATGCATACTACTACATCTTGCTTTAAACTTTCAGTGTACATCTTGTTTTCCACATATATATATTGGAAATTCCTATTCCTTCTTCTTGGCGTAAAATACAGTTGGAAGGGGTTGCTTATAATAGAAATTAAAAAAAACCCCATTCTTTACAACATTCCATCTTAATTTCTACTTACAAATATATGATACTAAAACTGTTTAGGGTTAAAATTGTTAAAAAAAACATTGCTAAAAATTACATGAATTTAAAAGAATTTTAAAAGAACTTGAAGTTTTAGCATCTTATGGGAATGAAATTCAGGGAAGCCTTGCACTCTTTTTCTTCTTATTGTTGTTTAAATAGAACAATGGCTGATGCTTAGTCGTTGTTTATGAGATAGGGGGTAGCCTCGTCTTGAGGTTCCTACCAGAGACCGAGCAACATCAAGCCATTAAGAAGAATGTGGGAGTGCTGTCATGAGGACCCTGCCATCGTGGGGAGGGTGATATCACCATCAAGGTACACCTACATAAAAGTTGGCAACCGACAAGTGACGATGACAAGTGACGATCGGACTCTCCCCAAAATCCACTGATCAGCCGTCTTGTCCCCAGTAGTTGGAAGATAACGCCTATCCAGATAAACGTACTATCATAAAAACGTTAGCACCTCCCTTTCATTAAAACCTTTTGGTTTAAAAGTGTCCAACTTATGTTGCCAAAAGACACTGTAAACATTAAAAGAGGATTACTTATGTATGAATGCATTGTATTGTATGTATTTATTTAACCAACAACTGTAAAAAAGTCAAAATGTCAATAAGGGAAGTACAAACTACTTTAAAATATACAACAGAAAATATAAAGGTACTTAAGAGAAAAATGAAAGTAATTAAAAACAAAGAAACCCCTATGGATAAAGTTGGAAGTGATAGCATTAAAAGGGTTCAAAAGACCTTGTTTCCATAATGGTCCTTTTATAGAAGTGTTGACAAATATTGTGCTCGAAAGGAATGGAAGATCTAAAGCCGTAAGGGCTTAAAAGCGGATTTCTATAATTTCTCTGAAATACCCAGCTGGGGGAACTAAAAGCAATGGTACTGATTTTCTTATCTTTGCTTGAGAGTTTTAAAAATGCCAAATTATTTCAAATGTTTGGTCCTAAGTATGAAATGGCTTTCTGACTTTGGATGCTTTTTCGAAAAGGGATACGTAACTTATTTTTGGAGCTACGTGTAATTCTGGTCTGGCTTACCAGGAAAAAGGCTCTGCCATATATAAGGGGATTGTATTTGTAAAGAATTGGACAACGCTTGTTGCTATACACTGCTCAACCATTTCCGTTGTCGGCAGCCAATTTATGTCTAAGGTCTATTACTTCTATGGTAGCTCTGTTTTGACCAACAGAACAAGGGCAGACAAAAATATGGAGTCGTCCGTTTTCATCATCCATGGCCGCCTCATTGTTATAATTGACCGAACTGCATGAATGTTCATTTTACATTACAAGTGATTCCTGTCCACTTTATGCGACGATCTTTATTTGAGCGAGACGTTGAATATTTTGAAATTAAGTTGCTAATTACTCCTTTCTGCTAATTATAGATGACAACACCTGGGAAAAGATACAAGTGGAGGGGCCTGGGCCTCCAGCATTGCAGGAACATAGTGCGGTTCTTCATGGGGTAAGACATTGTTCTGCCCCCGTTTGCCATTCCCTTTTTCTGAACTTTTAGTTGCATTATGGCATGAGCTGTTACCTTTACCTTGCAACAGGAAAAGATCATTATGAGCCAATTTTCGACTATCGATACCCGCACCAGTATCGTAGGTTTTAAGCAAAAGAGCATATAGAGTTTCAAGAAAAACTACGAAAGTACATTTATACTTTTCATCATTACATTTATAGTTTACACCGATACCTTTTCATGACAGAATTGCAGCCAAATTGAAAAACCGTTTGCAGACATTCAGTGGAATTTCAACAGACCTCGATATGCGAGTCCGAATCATTGTCAATACGTAAATGTTCAGAAACACACATTTCGTGTTCTGTTTCTGTGGTTACAAATGGACTTCTAAGAAAAGGCTCGTTGAGAGGGCCGAGTTGCTCCTTGAGGCGTTGCACACCTTTTTCGCACTGTTGATTTTCCTTAACACAATGTATTTTTTCATCATCAGAGACATCAACGGATAAAGTGAGTGCACAGAACTTGAATGACTCAACAATGATTTTCGTGGAGAGACTGTCCCAAAAAGACAAAATCCAGATCTGCCATTTTCGTATAGATTTAGAAGGGGTTTGTTATTTATTGAAGGTAACAAAAAGGGGTCTATAAGTAGAGGGGGGTGTCTGAACGACAGCCGAGATCCCGAACGAATATAAACATTGAAAAGATGCGACGAAATTGCGACTCATGAAATTATTGAGAAAATCCATTACAATCTAGCTTGTAAGGCTAGAGAGCTCAAAAACTGACAATTCACCTTGAGTATTGAATTAAACTAGCTGAGTTCACAAGATTTCTAATTACAATTACCAATGACGCTTTAGATAAATCACGTGATTGTGTGTGAACGATCATGCGATCCTGCTTCGCTTACACGCCTATGAATTAATTACGGTCACGAGCCACAGGGAGTCGAGATGCGTCATGACAGGGGGTCTATAAGTAGAGGGGATCGACAATTACAGGAAATACGGTATTCTAGATTATTAGTCAGTTGATCAGGAAGTAGTCTGGGATCTACTTTGTGCCACAACCCAGACACGTGACCTGACGTCATTTTGTATATGTAAGATAAGCCATATGTGCTTGTGAAACAGAATAGAGAATTAGAGCACAGATGATTGTAATATATCAGTTACTGGTATTATTGATATATCAGTATTGCTATGTCATTCGAGTTTAGCTAATTTATATCAGAACAAGGGAAACTCTGTATGTTTACTCGAACCCCTTAATAATTTTTCATAGTCCGCGCACTTTTTTAGGGCATTATATTATTTCAGAATATACGTAAAATTGTTAAATAAGTTTGTGCGATCAATTTTTTGATAAAATATAATAAAAGAATTTTAGTGGTAGCGGATTTAGTTAAGGAGAAAACGAATATTTTTTTCTGCCAAAAGGGTCCGAAGGAATGGACCGTGGACCATGAAAGTGAATTGGATAAAAATCCCCTCCCCTTGGCCCATCCCATTCACCTTACGCTGCTATGGGGAAAACCAAACGTACTTTCACTATCCTACACTACATCACTGTTTTGCCAGAAATTGCCAAACTTAACTTAGGCGCTCGCTGGACTTCTCTTACTGAGCTGTAGATAAGTCGAAGACATAAACTAATAGTAAACATTCATAATATACTTCTTGATTCTAGTGTGATTCTTGACTCATTCAGTATCGAGGCTTACTTTCCTTGATAATATGATATGATTATGTTGAGGCTACTATTCTTTATGTTCATGTTTCAAACGTCTTTCCACAACTGATTTTACAATGTGATTGCACGTACACTTATTGCTTCGAGCCTTACGTAATCGGTGTCCGAAAATATTTTGTTTACATCTTGTGCAATCGCTACGTTGTTGTTTATATTTCGAAAGATTGACCTGAGGTCAGTATTACCTAATTACATAGTACTTTTCCCGATCTTGAATAAGGGGACTAAAAATAAATATTAATCAAAACAATCACCATACCCTCAATTCTTTAGTATATTCACCAAAAACCCCAATATCCTTCATAATGCCTAAACCCCCATTACTCGAACGAAAATGTTTAGTCCCCTGCGTGTTCGAGTTAGGAAGGGTCGACTGTACTTAAAAAATCACTGCGAAGAAGGCAGTAGTATGTACAGGATAAGTCCTTGTGAAATAACGAAGATGAAGGCTGTGTTGTGTTGAAGATACCTACTTATGAAATTGTGACGATGAAAGTTGTGGTACCATAACTCTGTATGTATGTTAAACGAGGTACGAAATTATGAAACCCGAAAATGCGTAGAAGCATTGTTAATTTGTTTACTATTTAACTAGTGGCACTATCTTGACTTAGCGCACGATATAACGATCAAGGGAGCAAATAATGTAATATCAGTTATGTAACCGAAAACTGTAATTGTTAAGGCTTGAGTCATAAAAGAATGTGTATCAAAAAAAGATACTGTTGTGTCCTTAAAATCCGCTGGAAAGACATAGCATGCCAGATAGTCCATGAACGAATGACACAAGGAAGAATATTATTAATCAATGAAGTTCTTAACTGTATCTCTTCCTAAGTACATTTTATAATGAAATTACAAGGGTATATATACAAGCTATGACATTACATAATCTATATAAAATGACGTTAATAATAAGGTTGCCTAATGTACATTTCATGAGTATAATTGGTATTGCAGAGTTGACATAAGATTATAAACATCATGGGCTGCCGTGATGTCATTATATAAACAAACCTAACGATTGCAGCTGTGGCGATACCGCAGATACAAATTTGTTACCTGTTCTTTTGTTAAATTTGGGAATTTCAACTTGGGTCGATAACCAAACACTCCGGACTTGCCCATGCTTTCATGGAAGTGTTGACAGTTAAGTACCCTTCTAAAAAACAGAACCAGACTAGCGCAAATGCCAAGCCAATCATGTGATGTGAACAAGTTCTGTCCTGATTGGCAGAGAAGCAACTATGTAATGATGACAAATCAATCTGTGACTCCATGGTTTCATCCAGCTGGTACCCCATAAATTCTAGGCCCCCCAATAATTTTAGGCCCCCCAATGGGTAAAATTTTCTCAGGTTTAGTCTTAATTGTAATGTTTATATTGTACATAGATTACAATCACAATTCATCGTAATTCATTGCAAGTCTTCGTAACACAATCGTCGCAACACTGTAGGAAGTCAAATGGAAATACAATGCAAATCACTGAAGTTAACGTAGCTCAATTGTATATCATAAATCCAAGAGTGTTCTCTATATTTGTTGTTTATTGCGCATCGTAATCGGAGGGAATTTTAGTGCAACTCCTTCTCGGAAGAAAGTTCTTCCTTAAAGGCAAGCCACATTCAGAGATCAATTTATCTTCACTGCATGCTAACTTTGGAATGTATTTGATTGTGACAGTCCATGCAGTGAAAAAGGAATCATGTTCCTCAGTGACCCAATCAGTCACAAAAGTGTACAGGTGACTATGTGGCATTCATTTTGACTCTTAATCTTTCAATTTTCTGACTCAGTATGCTTCGAAAATCTTAATTTTCTCCTGGCACGTGGCTCTTCATTTTTTTCTGTCCAGTACCAAGTCCTCAAATAATTTGAAGGGAATGTCAAGGGCTGAGAAATTATAACTTAGTTTGTCCTTGTACCTGAGCAAGGGTTTTTCAGTTCTTCATTTTCCACTTTTGAGCTCACTGAACATCAGAATTTTTGGTATACGGTCATCGCTCATTCTTCAAAACGTGGCCTGACCATCTGAGCTATGACTGAATGAGGAAGGTGTCAATACAACCAATCTTACATTTTCCAAAAGATCAGAATTCATGACTGTATCCTCGAGTGCGTATCCCCAAATGGAACGAAGGCAACGCTTATGGAATGTGTCAAGTTGGTTGGTTTTTGACCGATAGAGAGTCCAGATCCAAATAACAGAGTCGAAAGAACAGCAGCTTTTATTTTGGTCTCCAATCTGATACCCCTATCATTCCAGAGGGGATGGCGTAGTTTACCAAAGGCATGTGATGCCTTGGTATCCGGTTGACAATTTCATCATATACAAGCGCGTGTGAGTTTACAACACTCCCTAAATATGCAAAAGACTTTGCATACTTCACGTTTTGACCATATATATATATATATATACAATAAAACACTAAACTCTGGCTCTCGCTTTTTTTTCTCAATCACAGCTACTCAGGTACCCGATATAGCATCTGAGCTTTATCTACTTTCAGAATCCGTAGTAACCCTTCAGTACTTTCTTGCTGAACAAATGCTCAATAAACGCATGAATCCCATCTTGTTGACCTTGCTTGGTGGTCGCCATTACGGATTTTTTTAATTTGATAGGAGTTCCAAATGTTTATCAGAAGACAACTTTAAGAATTGATATGGCGAACTGTAACGTACTACACGAAGGATCCTTTCTATCACCTGCGCAGGCTGCAAGGTACGATTCGTGTCGATACGCGTATATTGTTGTCAAGGTGAATCCAGCTTTACGCTGGGTCGTATTGTATCTCCATCTCACGTGTCTTTCAGACGTAAGTATATCTTCATGTTGACAGCTTATAATTTATTAGGGCCGTGAACTTCTACAGAAGCATTTTCCCATTTTTAGGGCAATTTCCCTTAACTATTGACTTAGCATCGTTTCCCCACCGCAGGATATTTTTTGCTGTCAATAAATACAAATGCAAATAGCACGGATCACTATTGTACGGCAATGTAGTTTATAAATCCTGTTTCCTTTAGAATCCGTTCCAAGAATGCAGAAGATAATGCCATATCCTCTTGAGCATCGTTTGTTTAGATTTTTAGTACCTCCCTTTTGTTTAAGTGTTCGAGTTAAAAAGAAAAAGTAACTTTCTCTCTGATGCCCATGATTTTAATCGATTGGCCATTATGAACAACAACAACATCTGACAACATAAACAGAGCAACATGGCTGACAATAGGGAGGTTGAATGTCGGACCAATCTCTACACCATGCTTGGAAAGGATATGATAGACAAGAACAAAAGGTACTTGTTTGTACTATTATTAAACGAATGATGCTGTAACTGATCGTGGTCTTCTCGACCGTTTGACGTAGTGGGTGCATACAGGATTGATATTTTGATTTCTGCAGGCCGATCGTTGTCACGACTTTTCACCGAAATGACTTTGCTGTTAAGTTACAAGATCTTACCTTTATCGGTATTAACATGGCAATATTGAAGTGTTTTTAAAAGTAAGCGTTTTATTGAAGAATGCATGGTTTATTTGAGAGACTACACGCCGTTGGGATCAATCCCGGTACGTACACTCAGGACTAGGTTTGGTCGTGCATATGAATTGAAATATGGCGTATATAGTTTAGTGTGATTATTTTATGGTAATCTTTTGCCATATAGGAATTTATCACTGGGGGAGGTTCCTGTATAAAATGTTACTAGATGCAGTGTTGGCCTGTAACCTGTAATTAAGTAATCATAACATATCTTTAGGTACTGGGTACAGTCGAGTAAAATACATATACACAAGTGTAGATATTGCAATTGGAAAGTAGAAATGTACAGTAAGTTATGTCTAAAAGCCTATATGTTTACATTCAGTCTAAACGGAAGAGCGTCTTTACTGCTCTCTTAGCCTATAACAAACTGATAGTGTCCCACTGTATAAGACGATAAGACAATTAAAAGTGATTTGTTGTGTTTATGTACAAAACAAGAATATAGCACAGATAGCCAAAAATTGTGTACTTAAAAGATATTTTCTGACACTCCTTAGAGTACTATTGTCAGAATGACCGAAATAAAATGTGCAAAAGAGTATACCCAACTGTATTTTTGAAAGAGCCAATCAGAATTAGGACTGCCTGAATGGCTTAAGCATCGTTTTGTGATCCGGTTTGGGAAAATGTAAAATTTTAGTTATTATTAATGAAACGGACCAACATGTACCTCAATAGGGGATATTTTGCAAAATAGAATTAATTTAAATCATAACGATGAAATATAAAGAAATATCTGGAAAAGAAATAGAAATAATTGAGAAGTTGTCAGTTTCGGCGTAAACCAAGCCCTCTCTAAAATACTAAGCATTGAAAAATTCTGAAGCTGTTTTGACATGTCAGGTAGGCCTAATGATCTCTTTCTCAGCCATAAGCATTCTACATCTTAGGAACAAATCATGAAGACAAACATTTTAGGACTTCCAAACCTGTATTTTACTTCTATAGCGGGTTGTGTTACATTTGAAGCGTTCTGGGCCATAACCTCTTAGAATATACATAAGGAGATAGAAGAGAGCAGCGAGGACACAAACCTGGTTAGGTCACAACATACTCTCTTTTCTACGGGATTCACAACGATCGAATAAAACTCAATAAAAGAACACGCCTATTTTACAACTGGTGACACGTCCTCTCCTAATTACGTGCGTACATAAATTTACTTGCACATAGGGAGTAGCAGTTTACGTTAACAAAAGAAATTTAAATTTTAAAGCAAAAACTAAAAACAAATTAAGCTCTTAAAATTTTTTAGTTGATTGGCAACATTTTCCCCACTTGTATTATTTAAAAGATGCTTCTCACCGGTTAATTTAGATTATTTTATCTTCAAGCTTGGATATTCTTTTTTTTAATTCATACATCATATTATTTATCATCAAATATGAATAGTGAATAATGAAAACTTTTTCTCAATTAATGTAAAATATGATATAAAACATGTTGTGCAATAAGGTGGAATTTGCTAGAGAAACTTAATCGGCAATATATACAGAATAATTATAAGAAAAACATTTTTTATGCATTTTGCACTAACAGTGATACGACACAGGGACATAAATTTGTACTAAAGACTTAAAGCAATGTTGCTGTGTGTGACTTGGGTGTTAAGGTCTGGCCGTTTCCAATTTATATATAATGCTTCCTTTATTTTAAGGTGGTAATTGCTGGAAGCATTATCCAGAATCAGGAAACACTCTCCACTGCATTTTTCTTGCATTACGAAGAGGTATCTAAGTGCTTATAGAAATTATAATTCCTATTCGCAAATTGATGTTACCGTACTTGCATTGACCAACGCCTACAGCTTCCCCTACATACACAAAATTACATCATTCATGTGAAAATTTGTAGACAACGCTCGATCTTAGAAACAAGGGGATAGAATCCTTAGCACTAAAAAAGTTCTTTATCTTAAAGGACGTAAAAACTAGCCTTACATCTAGATCTGTACAAAATTCTTTTGCAACCCGTTGAATTTTGCGTTTGGTGAAGTTAGCTAGTTGTAAATACGGCAGTTTGAAATATATAGGGGCATTGCTTGTGCTGTGTGTAATGTAAAATTATTAAGCCAACAAGTTGATGGATAAGTATGATCACCGACCCTTGACCAACATTATCAAGTTGTGATAACCAAGTGTATAGAGTAAGGGCAAAAAACTCTAGTAAAACCTCCTACGTATTATATGTTTTTTTGATAAGCAACTGGTCAAAAAGCCGCTGAACTCAAACTGGGAAATTGTTTAAGTCTCTAAAGCGCTAAAGCTTGAGTTTAAGAAGACACACTTACGCAGTTGGGTATGCTGTATTTTCAAAAATTTCATAACCCACGATATTTCAATGGCTTTATAATCTCCGATAATGCTCAACACACGTAGTCTAGCCTAAAAAATGTTAAAAAATTGGTCAATGGCAAGAGATGTGCAAGTGTCAACATCTAAATAAGATTATATGCTTAAAAATGTTAATTTACTTCTCTTCTCTAAAATTTAACCAAAAATAGAGGCAACCAATTCAGTAGCTTAAATACAGAATTTGATTTCTGAAAGTTGCGCAACTTGAGCTCAAGACCTGCATACTGTAGACAGACGTATCACATCATCATCATTATCATCATCATCATCATCATCATCATCATCATCATCATCTTCATAATCATGGATTTCATTGGCATTATGCATGAGCTTCATTGCGATAATGATTATTTTTGTATGATAATAATTTCTAATTTGTGTTATTGATACAAACGTTCTTTAGATGTTGACAAGAAAACCTTTGTAGCCTTGAACACTGTACTGGTTAGAAGCTATTGTAGAATGTAAATCTACAATTATGCTTGGGTGGGAAGGTATGTGTGGTTCAACCATTACTAAGATTTTGATTTTATAGGTACAATTTACAATTTTACATGAAAGCAACAAGACATTGTCTGCACTGTCGTTTTATGGTTTTTTTTGCCCATTAAAAGTTAAGTGGTAGGTCTATATTGTATTGTGTTGAATCTGATTGTAAATGATTTGTGTTAAAATGTAATAAGAGTGCAACTGTTAGGGTCAAAATAATATGTGGCAAAAACTATGGAGTTAAGAGAGGAGCAGAGGGCAATGTTGTGCATGAGGGCAAAGTTGTGTAGAGGGCAAAGTTGGGCAGAGGCAAAGCAAGAACATGTAATTCACTTGACAGTAAGTAAGGTTTACACAGGCCACAACAAAGAAGAGGCAAAACATAGTTTAATGCCTATTGTGGGAAAGAAAAATTGAAAAAGTTAGAGGTAATAACTAGGAGTGAAAAATACCGACGTTTAAAGAAAGAATAAGGTGGAAAAAACAACCCATGCTTAATTATTTAGTATTTTTTCAGTAAATGAATGTCGTGAAGACAAAAAGCAAAATTTCACAAGATCACAAGAGTAACATCAAGAAAGGTTGTTTAATTTTTGAATCAGGAAAAAGATCATAAATAAAAGAGGAATAAAGCAGGAAAAAGATCATAAATAAAAGAGGAATAAAACAGTAAAAATATGAGGTACTTTGTACTTCCTTACCAAAAACAGAACATATCTGATAAAGTATCCGACAGGTGAAAGGACTTATTGTGGTATGCGTAGGAATGAGAGTCATGATAAAGTTGTAGAACATAACATCATTATAAATTCATTGAAAATTTGATAAAATGAATTTTCGTTTGATTGTGACTCTACCAATAGCCTTGTGTGTACTTGTCCTACCAGTAGCTGGAGGTAAGATAGGCTCTACATCTTCGCGTTTGATTGTGGGATTCTTTGCACGAGCCATTCTTATGAGGGTGCAACGAAACCGGTCAATGGCATTTCACTAATGATTCCGTTATTAAATATTATCTACAAATCTGAAAGAAGTATCCGAGAGAAGTACCGACGGGATAGAAAGATTTTCCACTCGGAAATCAAAAACAAAGATGTATGATTATAATTATCATTGAAAAGTACTTAAACAAGTACAATAGCTGAAAGGCAACAGAGTTAGTTAGGACCTCTGCTTAAAAGAAACGGCTTTGATGAATTCCGGAATATGTTCAATTCTACATAAAAGGTGGCCGCTACTTGTTGTCGTGTAAATCACTCAACTGTCCGCAAATGCCAGAATTTTTAATTCGTATATAGCACCACACAATTGCTCCGTCATAAAATTTAAAGCTGTGGAATATCGGTTCTCAAGGGTGTGAGCAACTATTCCGTCTACTCTGGTCGATGGCACCCGCTTTCTCTACTTTAAACTTTATCTTAAAAGGTATCCCTCAAAGGATACATAAACAAAATTATCTTGCATCGATCGAATCATGTTGTGGTATTATTTTCCCCGGATTAGAACGACAATTACTGCATGTGAACGACAAATCAGCATCCATATTTGAAGTTCTAACATTAGAGGACATTACAGATACAAGATATGCAGCAAAAGCCAAGGCCATTGCTTTGGCACGTGAGTGCGGGGTGGTGCTAGAATCCTATGCCTATGTTGACATACAGGGTGACTCCACCGAATTAATTGAACAGACTGTGGTTGTCGATGAAGAGCCCACGGAAATGCTTCTCCAGCTGTGGATGAACCACATTTGCCGCTGACATCAACTGACGTCATGACAATCCTAGAAGATCTATCTGTGCTCGCAGTTGGGAAGGAAGACAATGCAGCAACTACCAGTTTACAAGCCTGTATATGAAAAGGGGACAGTCCAAAAAAGGCGTACTCAAAGAAAACAGAGTTTATTGAATACAAAGGAGCATTTATCAGAATAATAACAGCACGGTATCTGCTTCAGGAAAACTGTTAAATTTTAAATGACAGACTTTTACGCGTGCTTGCAGATCGACCATCTCATTTGTACTGTTGTGTAGGGAATGAAATTAATTGGGCAAATGAAGAAGTTTGCAAAGAATGAGAACAGAGAAAGAAACGTTAAGAACAATCTACAAGAGGCAGCTAGAATTTTTAGGTCATATTATGCGGAAAGAACGTTTAGAGAATCAAATTTTAACTGGAAAGGAACAAAATCCAGGGGAAGGCAACGTTGTACCTTTCTAGACAGTATGAAAGAGATTTTAGTTGGTTTTAGAACGGAAGATGTCTTACACTTGACAAGGGATAGGAAAGATGGAGGACCATAGTCACCAACGTTTTTGAACATGGTAATGTAGATAGATAGACCAAAAAATACCGTCAGTTTTGTCGGCATATTAAACCTTGATTTCTTTGATAGTCGCAGAGGAGAACGAGGGGCGTTGCATTTTTAATCTTGCTTTTTCTTCTTTCCTGAAACTTAGACAAAGAGTGCTCCATTTATACTTTGCCATTCTAGACCAAGCAAAATGAATGTTCACAAGAATTGCCTTCCGTCGCAAAATACTTTGGCTGGCTCCGTGGTCGTTGCTGTGCCCATGAGCCTATACTGCTGTTAAGTTGGCTACGAAAAGGCAAAGGTACTCGGACTACAGGTTTGTTGTCGTTGCTCTTTCGATAGCAGTTGGCGGACTGGCAAGTGACTGGGAAAGTTGAATCAAACCAAGAACTCCCAATCAAAGGATAAGCCATATGTTGATTGTTAAACAATTTTTCTATGAAGTAAATTCATTGATATTAACATGCTATGACAGGAACTTTAAAATCAAGGATACATAAATTCAGCCTCAATTATAGTGAGCGAAGGAGCGGAACGGGCTAACAATTCTCACTGGAAGCACTGGGGTATATATTTGATGAGTCTGCGGCAAATTCTCAGTATGCTCCTGCGATTTATCCGTAGATCCGGCCTTATTAGTATCTTGGAGAGAGCACGAAACAATTTACGACAACCTGACAGGTCACGATGCAAAATAAAGCCTCGATAAAAACAAAGACTGTCGATGGACTTGACAGAGACCCTGATAAAACAGTAGGGAAATCGCTAACACTTTGAAAACTACTATGGCCACATCTTCCTTTAAAGCTTTTCCATTGACAGGCGCGAGTTCACAGTGTTTCCAACTGTCCACAAGCATTAAAATGCGATTCTTTTGATGTAGCTATTGGTATCAAAATTCCATTTTTTAGAGTTTTGGTTACTATTGAGCTGGGTCGCTCCTTACTACAGTTCGTTACCACGAACTGTTTGATACACAGAATCTGAAATGAAGGCATACTCAGGACAATATATTATATTTGACAATTCCATTCTGAAAGATAGTAAAAATTTATGCACGTCGCCTGTTGAAGAAGAAGAGTCAACCCCTTTTGCTGAAACAAAACCAGAAGAGGTAACAGAGTAAGTAAAGGTCAATGACTGTACTCCAGAGCCTGCAACAAAGGTAAAAAAAAGAGAACTGGGAGCTTCTGGACGAAGAACAAATAACCCCACCAGAAAAGAACAGCGTCAAGACAATGCTCCTGTGACCAAACTAGAAGAGAACGCCAGTAAAGGTGAAAAAAGGTCATCCAATTCATCAGTAAGCAGTCCAGCAGGAAGTCAGAATGAAGGTTCGGAAAATAAGCACTCTTCCTATAAAGGTCAAAAGAGACAAACGACAAACCAAAGCGATACTAACTTTGACAATGCCATTCTGATTCATAAAGGCATAGACAGTAGAAATGTAACGACATCACCTGTTGAAGAAACCACTAAGGACGAAGAAAACGAAAGTGACGCAAAACCTTCATCAGCAAAAATTGCAAATAAACTTGTTCTTCAACCATCTAATGCATCGATGGCCTTGATCAGTGAGCAAACCAAGACTCCAGTTAAAAAAGCTTTACATGAGGGGGAAGAAGAATATTTCCCATTTGTATGTCTATAAACAACAAAGAGAGATAAAACTCTTCAAAAAAAAAATTCAAACGAGACGACGGCCAGTAGAGAGGAAAGACTAAAACAACGTGGATATTTCGCTTGTATCCAAACATGGCGTCCTCAGCACAAGATAAAAAGAAAACTAATCTAAAAACAAATAAAACCACCACCAATAATAATAAATACAATTGTCGCTACTTATCCACGTAGGGAAAAGAAGCTATTCGAGTTACTTCAATGAGAATCAAAGAGCAACTGAGGAAAAATTATGAAAATTGAAACTTAGTTAACTATTCTGTTGCGAAATAATCCTCTTGTAAGCTAATACCTGCATCATCTCTGATCTGGTCTGTGCATTTATTTCGAAGGAGGGTACGGAGGACGTCAAGGTTTCTCTTTTCTTCGAAATCACCTTTAAACGTTTTGTACACGATACTTTTTATTGGGAGTCTACAAATGCGTTCAAACCACTTCAGTCTTTGTCTTTTATTACAAACAGGATGCTTTTCATACCTGTTTTTGGTAAAGTTTTTCTTGTGAGATATGATTTGATATCTTCACTCCAAGCATTGACCTCATACAGTTGTTTCCAAAATACTTGATCTTTATGCAAAGACTCTTTAATTAGGGTCCAAGTGACGCATGCATAGATTGCAATGGGAACAATGAGTACTGAATACAGTCTCACCTTAAGCTTTATACTTGGGCGCTTCTTATCGATTGACCTTATTTCCAAAGGGTGAATTTGCATAGTTCGGAAGAAGACTATTTTTAGGTTTATAACTGCTGTAAAATTTTGCTATAATTTAATTGTTTTTATCATAAAAGTTTTTAAGAAAAAGGTGTCATAAATAGTATGACAATACAAGGTTACAATTGTTTGACTAATGTCTCATAGGAATGGTACTACACGATTTATCGTTTTGTTTAATGTTCTTAAGAAAGAAAGAGTAAACTCAAAGCAGTTTTGGAACTTGTAATAAGATAAGTAACAACTTGACACACAGGTATTCGTAACATATAAGTGAACAAATAATGAAAAATAAGAGGTCTTACGGTGTCAGCTAATGACCTTATCAAAAAAAAAATGTTCACAATTTCTGAAGACAGGAAACATTTTTACCAACGACATAAAGGTATCCCCTACACTTATGCCATGAGTTACTTTCCTCGCACTGCCTCTCCCTTGAATTCCCTTTCTTCCTCCTGCTTCCCTAATGAATGTAACATTAATCAGTTCTAGACTCTCAGTAACGGGTTTCTTTGAACTTTTCGTTTTTCTGTAGATCTCAACGTATCAGTGGCATTTAAATCTTGTTGTGAGCAACCTCATTACCTCACCCCCCCCCCCCCCAACAACAAAACAAAAAAAAAACTAAAAACTGAACAAAAAAAAATCAAATCGCTATCTCACTCACCAATCACTCCTCTTCTCAACAATCGACTCAACGCAATTGGAGACCAGCCTCTCTGCGCCATGTGACTTGACCAAGGAAGAACTGCCGTCCGGCCCGTCATCAACCCAAAGCCCATTAAAGTTAGTCACATGGCGCAGAGAATATGTTACTAACATTTCAAATCCTCTCTTCTCGATGAAATCCTATATTCTGGGTATTATAATTTCATAGATATCAATTTAAGCAAAATGACAATCCCTTAAAATTGGGGTTGCTTAGCACCACGAGGTAAGATGATGTAGTCCTAGAACGTATGAGATGGGGGGAAATTAGGGCACTTGAAAGCCTTTTACTTAATAATCTACCCCACATCTTCAACCGGTACAGCTAAATCTGCTGTCTGGGGCTAGTATAAAAGGTAATTTATATACGAGGAAAAAAAGACAAAAAATACTTATCGTCGATTCTTTTGGATACTTTGGCTAGTGTTATCTGGTTGTACCTGCCAACAATGGTATCTCTTATTGACATGTACACGTTTTTATGTAAGCAACTCCATTTTCGGGGTCAGGCCTCGAGTTGCTTAGCAATTTACCAAAATCAGGGCTGAAGTTGCTTAAGTAGATGCTTAGGTATCACTATAGGTTATTGTCAAATATCGTTCTGCTGTCGTCGTGCTGTGTTGAGATGCCGAGCTTGTTGTAAATGATGAAATACCAAATGATGGTTTGATCTTTGATCTCTTTGCTTAACACATTATCAACAGTGTAATATTTGTTATATATCAACAGTTTGTAATCAATTCTTAATGAAAAACGTTTCTTCATTTCTTTTTCAGGCGTTTTAAAAATTATCCTTCCTGAATTTGAGGTCTCGAGTTGCTTGTTGCTTAGATTTTGGACCAAATCGAGGCCTCACACCTGAACAACTGAGTTGCTTATAAAAAAAAACGGGTGAAAAAACGTGTAGTGAGACATGAAACAATTCAATTGCTTACTTTTACTGACTTGAGAAGACGACCACAACAAAACAAACTTCGTACATGATAGCATGTGAAAGTTTATCGTTACTGGTTGTAAGTGAGTGGAAGTTGAACTAGACAACAACAAAAGCCATCAGCGCCATGGATATTATGCAAAATTATCTAATCGGCGTTTGTGTTCAACCTCGTGGTTAGTACTAGACTACCAAAGATGAGAGTATATAAGTAACTGAAAAATCTCCTTCTCTTATCCATTTCAGTTTCTTCGGTAGATTCTCCTTCCTCTTAATAAGTTGTATAAATCCAATTGTAGTCTGAATTTCAGTGAAACGCCATTTCGTGGTGATTAACAAATCCGTACGACATTGTGTGCATGGGTTTATACGCACTTTACGTGAATCAGGCTTTACTAGTAGTAAGTAAGTAGTTTAGTAGTAGTAATAGTACAAGTAGTAGTAGTTGTAGTAGTAATAGTAGTAGAAGTAGTAGTAGTAGTAGTAGGAGGAGGAGGAGGAGGAGGAGAAGAAGAAGAAGAAGAGGAAGAGGAAGAAGAAGAAGGCCGACTCTAGTCGTCGGCAATGCGTATGCTACTCCTATCTCAGATCAGTGATTAAGCATTTTCCTAGCATTATTGGTGCCATAAAAATGAGGGCTGAGGCGGACATTTTGTTGTTACGTGCCTATAAAATAGTGTTGAAGTTTTGATGATAAAAAGGCGTGTGTGTGTGTTCGTGCCCCCTTCCTACAACACACACTTTAAAACCGCGTCTGAGGACACCGCAAATCGATTAAACAAATGAAGAAAATTCAAAAGTTTCATTTATGATAAAGAACGCATTAAATTGAATTCACATTCGGTACTGTACAGTAGAGCTCGCTCTTTCGTCCAGGAGGAACTTTCTCAACTTAAAGTCATTGCTTGATTATTTTCATGGAAACATAAGAAGAGTTAATTTTCATAACAAATTACCAGTCAAACGTAATGAACAAATTTAGTCCCCATCCCTCCCCCTAAATTGCATGGAAAATGCTGTGCAACTTTTATCGCTCAACTTTCAATGTAGTAAGAGCTGTACCTAAATTCACTTGAACATGCAATTTAACTTGCCCTAACGAAAAGTATAAGCGCAACAAAGGGCAGGTTGAAAGGAGGTCCTTTTCTTTTAGTGCGATATATAGCAGATTTTGCAATAAACGCCTCAGCACTCTTTGAATTCCCCTCCCTTTCCCCCGTTTTTCTTGCGCTTATTGGAATAAATGCCCCCTTCTATTAAACGCCAAGTGTGGATTAAGATGCATGTAATGAGTCATCGGATAGATTTCTTTTGACTGGTGCAGTATATGGCCCTAGAGGCAGAGGAAGACCAAAGGCCCGCTTTTGTGAGGATATTATCAGGCTCTGTTGGAGTATGAAGGAGGTAGTCCGATTGGCAGACGACAGAGCTGAATGGCGGATTTTGGTGAAGGGGGCCACATCGAGTCGTACTCCACTCAACCGTTGACGATGATGATCCAATACTAAAGGGAAAGGAGAATTTGTTACAAAAAGAGGGTGAGTCTTAGCTTTATGCCATTCATCAATTCATCTAGTGAAATAAAGTCGGCAAATCCTTGAATAGACACATTCGAAAAAGCCATACATTCTTTGTGTTTAATGATTATGTGCAGCCATCAATACTCTTAGGTAGCAAGTAGCCAGGGGGTTGGAGTAAGTAGAGGTGTGTTGATGGAAAGATGGTCATGACATTTGGAACATGTAGATATTGTTTTTTTTACAAAAGTAAAATTCAAAAAATTCATTAGCAAAGAAATGTGTTTATACAAATTTTCATACTTACTCCAGGATTTGCAGTATGGGCATTTACAGCATATAATTGTTTTAATGTCTTCTGAGTAATGCACCGTGAACAATACCAGGCCTTTTTCGTAGTAGGCTGTTCATCTTTGACACACGACCAATGGTACAATTGAATTATACAGTTTGTATTGAAACACTTGACAGTTACCCATGTAGAGGTTCCAGACAGCTACATATTTTTGCTTCTCCAGCTAAGGGAGTTTTCGAGGAAGAAACTGCATCTTGTCTTGTTGCATTTGAACGTATATGCCATTGACAGGGATGGCACCTGTAACCTCACGTTACCGCATTAACAACAAAGAAAAAAGGTTTGCATCTGTTACTCAGTTTGATGATCGCATATTAGTGCAAATCCGTGATTACTTTGTGGATGTATTAGGAAATTTGCAACCGACGAGAAAAGGTATAGCTCTGTCTTGCAAGCAATACCATCGCCTCTGTGAACTAACGAGCAAAATCAAAAATGAGATAAGGCATCCGAGTGAAAAAAGGTAACTGGAGTTATCCTCCAGTCGACTCGTTTCATTAGCAGAATATGATGAGAGAGTTTTGTTACATATGAAAACCCACGCTGATGAAAAACCATATGAATTTGAAGAATTAAAAAGTGATACGAGGTGTTAGCCCTACTGATTTATCTTTTTTTTTTCAAAATTGACATTTTATTCATTTAAATTTCTGTTTGTTTTAAGTTTCAATTAAATTTCATAATTTAAACTTCATTCGTCTTTGGATTGAATGTAGCTCTGCTTTTATTTGATTTTTTCCTATATTTACTCAATCTATATATATGAGCCTGAAAAACACGCCAACCTTTTGAAAAAGAGGGAGAAACCCTCCAAAAATTAAAGTGATCTCGCCAATGTCTACTATTGTGCCTAGTAAAGAAAGGACCTCGACACATAGTACCCTATAATCAATTGTTTTGACAATATATCGGATCGAAATCAAAGTCACCATTAGAATCGCCATTGCCAAAAAGCACAGGAAATTACAGTCCTCTGGCTCGGAAAACAAGGGAAATCACTTTTTTGCAAGGGTAGCACTGATTTGTCCTTTTTCAATTTTTTTTCTCTCCTACTAGCGGGGCACTGGAACATAAAGAGTTGTTTAAGGACTCATTCTAAAGGAAGTCGCTATATCTAGGGCCTTTTGTAAAGAACAAAACATGAAATTCAAAATAAAATAAATATTTCGACAAAAAATCTGCTTCTATGCATACTATTATCACTTTAAAGGTGTAAAATTGTAAATACATCATCGACCTTAGGTAAAACATATTGCAAGTTGTCTATCGACCATTGGTCATTGGGACCTTTCAATGTTATATGCATTTCCTGGGAAGCCCTTCATTTTCTCGAGGAAAGGGTAGCAAACAAAGGTGAATCATATGTAGTATGCTACTTTACAACGAAAATCAATATATGTATGCCTGCGAATTTTCCCCCTCTAGCCAAACCTAACCATTTTATCACTATTTTAGCACGATTATTTTCCATTAATCCTAAAGATTTTTTGAGCATATGAATTTCGGGATTTAATTACCCTTTTAGATGTTGTGATGGTCATTAATCTTGGATGGGATATGTTGGGTCACTCGCCCAACTATTTATCGGATAAGTTTGTTCTTTTATATTTCCCTCTAAGCTTGCTCCTTTCTTTTCCTTTTTTATGGGACGACTCCTAATGCAACTACTACTAATACGACGACTCCTAATGCAACTACTACTAATACGACGACGACGACGACTACCACCACTACCACTACTACTACTACTACTACCACTACTACAACTACTACTACTACTACTACTACTACTAACACTAATGTTTGTACTACTACTACTACTACTATTATAACTACTACTACTTCTACTACTACTACTACTACTACTACTACTACTACTACTAGCGAATCAGTACTAGTACCAGCTAAACTCATTCTGCTCTCACAAGAATGACATTCTGTAGCTTATAATGTTGTACCGTTACATACAACATCAACATTTAGAAGATGGAACTCAATCAAAGAGGTTACTCCACCTTCGACCATACATAATGTACAGCTAAAACACATTAACACGAAAAAAAAACCAACACACATTGACAGAGGATGTTAAACGACATAATTGTTGTCAACTTAAACGAAAAGGACTCCGTAGATCCTTTATACAAATCCAGACTGTTAGGAAGAACATGGGTAATTTTTTATTCAATAAGGCATGGCTGGGTCAATGTGATCGCTTATGCTTCACAGAGCGAATCACTATAATATAAATATAACCGTGCATGGGTAAAAAGATTACGATTTATATTTGACGAGAAAAGCCAGCTTGATACAGAACGGCTGATAAGTGGTATTCATATTGTATCTTATTCAAATTAACTGACCATCCCGCAACCAGCTGCTTCACATGGAGTGACGAAATTATTACGTCATAAGCGTTAAAACATTAACGTTTATCTTACCTATGCAAAATTATTATTAATAATATTCATTTAAAATTTACAATGGCCATAATATAAATAACCTTACAATAGCAAGGGATCAACGGGCGGTAAAAGAAGACAACACTAAAGCTATAACGTCATTCATCGATGTCTAGAGAGCATCAATCTGAGCTTCATGATTGTTCAAATTGGAACCATGTGCATCATAAACAAATTGTGATATCTTTGCTTTGTAATTGTTTATTTTGGACTATCATACCACATGACAATCTCTCAGTGCAGCCCCCTGATAAGCAGTGGGGCCTTTCCCCGCGGTCCGTTCCTTCCAAAGGGGAAACGGGGTAGCAGTTCAATATTGGCCCAACAATTTGTGGCAAACAAATGGGACCTGTAGCAGTTCAATATTGGCCCAACAATTTGTGGCAAACAAATGGGACCCGTAGCAGTTCAATATTTGCCCCACAATTTGTGGAAGGTAATCAGAAAGTTGACCTCATAGTCTTTTAGTTTTATCATTCGACCGACCACCTCTTGTAGAGATTTAGGTGTATCGGGATGTATGATCAGGGGGTCAGGTATATGCCACCACTGTAAGGCTAGGGAGCAAATTTGCTGATTCCAGTGGGCCCGCTCCACGATGCGTCAGACGCCACCAATTGTAAGACTGTGTGACATTGCATGCTTTAGTACCTTATTTTTATAAATTTGCGCCCCTGACCTATGCTAAAAATAGGAGAAACCTCGAAAATTGAAGGGTCGCGAAATTTTGTGTAAACAAGTCTGTTTCACTTCAATTTGTCCAGGAAATAAACATTGGAAAGCTGGAACATTTTTGATCGGGAGGTCTGATCAGGGGGCAAGTTTATGCCACCACTTTTAAACTAGAGAGCAAACTTGCTGATTTAAGTAGGCTCGTTCCACGGTGCAACAGACGCCACCAATTGTAAGGCATCGATGTGCTGTCCACCACACATCGTAAGTAAACATTGAAAGTTGGATCATTTTAAGTGGCAAGAAAATTGAAAGCACGTAAACTCAGGGGACACAAAAGTGACCAGGTCATAGGACATGAGCCAAGTCACAATATGTATCTTAGGTGCATCCTATAGCTTGCTTGAGAGTGGTCATAGTATTTGAAGACAATAGCATTTAATTACTTTGACTTTCATGTGATATCTATTGCTTCACTGTCTTGTGCTTCACGTAGCAACTACATGTTAAAGTAGTCGTTATTTTAACATTGTCTGTAAGGTTCGCAAGTCTCCTGACTTAATAATAATATTATTAATAATAATTTTTTTTAAAAACTCAATGCCTTTATTGGTGATCTCTTTGCAAAATATTAATTTAAACTCAATGCCTTTATTTCTAATCTTCATTTTACAATAACATTTCCCGCTGTTTTCTCCTGGCATGGTACATGGGACAGCAGGATTGACATACAGGAGTGTTTAATTATATCTCTGGCACTGATAGAGGCTCAAAGCTGAAACACAATAAATGATTATAATTAATGACTCTCGCCTTACCCACTGAGTGGAGGAGAAAACATGACAAAATTGACTTGAAAATTTCTCACCTTAATTATTGAACTTTACGGTCCAACGGTTAAGGTTTAAGTTTTCAAATCAATGGGTCAAGGGTTCGAATCCCCTCAGATCCCTTGGTGAAAAAAGCTGGTTATTGTGGTAACGCTCCACTCTTGATAAATATACATATACTTTTATATATTTGAGAATTACATGTATATATGAGAGCAGTTACTCTTAGCAGTTCCGAACACCTCTAGAAAATAATTCGGCGAACGTTGCTTCTACGTAGATAAGTCGAGTGATCCCAAACGACAAAAAAACTTCCATTCAACTCAATGGACAACTTAATCCTTTGGATATCGATTACTTTCTATGCGGCCTTCGTTAAAATGACTTTTAAACGTAAGAGTGAGTTACGTACCACATTAAACTTGTACGAGTATCACGTTTGAGAAGGTCAACACTAACTTGCCTTAAACAAATAAAGGCAGACCTCTTCTGGTAATACGTAGGCTGAAGCTCATCGTAGCATAATTGCGTTGGGAACATCAATAATTCTTTTCAGTGTTGTCCTTAACCTCGCTTGGGCTCAGGGCGTTATTATATATAAAATTACGCGAGATACGTTATGTCAAAATTGATCGATAGAGTTATGCAAGCAGAAGATCGAGTCAAATGTCAAAGACCTACACAGACGTTTTGTATTACAAACCCCAACATCTTACATCCATGACACTTTGGCCATATCTAAATCACTTTAACCTCTTTTCTGTGTACCACAAAGGAGTTGCATAGTAGATTTTATCAAATATTGTCTGATTCTTGTTATTTACAATGCATTATAAATTTTATTGCTAAGAAACTCTTACTTACGATGAATGGATTTCTTTTATGAGCACAATTAAGTGGTTAACCATTTATTAACTTCCACCTCAAAGCAGTATCATGACCATCAGAATAATAGAATTTCATTTATATCTATTAACTAAGGTTATTGTCAATTACTGATATTACGCAGGCTATAACTAATTAAAGAAGTACGCCGAAATACTTTGCTGATCAATGAATGGGTTTGTGTCAAACGTCTAGCTGGAATTGAAAAAATAACCATAATTCATTTGCATTAACATCACAGGATATCGTGGTTTGAGCGTTCTGAACAACAATGCTTCAGGTGTTAAAGAGGAAACTTGCTGTTTTTTCTTTAATAACTGCAGAATCGACTTGTTTTAAAACAGGGAATTAGAGATTAGCCCTTCTGTTTCAAATTCTGGCCGCGTATATTCTACTTATAGATATACCCCCTGTACCCGATAATCTAAAATTTTTCTTGGCTAAACTGGGATCGTAAATGTTGCACGCCCTGGTGATTTAATTTTACGTTTGGGCTTCCAGATGGGGAAGATATTAGTCACAAGAAACATGAACTTTGTTTATTTCTTGTCTCTCTGCTACTTGTACCATATTACTCAATCAATTATTATAGGAGCGTTGTGACGTTATGTACAAAAGTATTTCGTTATTAAGGAAGTCTGCTGCTCTCCTTCTTCGTGGCAGCTCAAGCGGCTTTCCTAAACTTATTTGTAAGGCCCGCTTAATAAACTAGATAAAAATTGGGTAATAAAACTTACGTAGGGTGTATTGTCACTATCAAAACCATCCCTTCGAACGAGGAATGAATCACTTATCACAGAAATATACAGTGCAAGAATCTGTTACAGCAATGGGGCATTGTAGGAATCCGGTTTAACTTCTTGCCTCAAAACTAAGGACGAGCCAAAAACGGATTTTTGACCGATACCGGATTTCTTGCCAATACCGCTTCCACGCCAAGGCTGATAACCGATACAGATACCAACAAGCAAATCAAAGTTTTGTTTTTAGGCCACAGAAGGAAATCCGGTTTGGGCATTTGAACTTGTAGGAAAACCGGTTAAAAAGGTATTTCAGGAGCCGTGTACGAGATATCTTGGAAGTACTTTACTACTTGCCTTGAAACTAGGAATGAGTCGATATCGCACTTTTGGATGATGCCGACACAGGTTTTAAGATCGGTGAACGATACCAACACCTAGAACGATACCAACAGGGAGATCAAAGTCATGATTTTAGAATTTGAGAAAATATTTTTTAATGTCAGGTGGAACAACGTGGTTTAAAATAAACCGGTTTGGCAGCTAGTTACGTAAATAGCAATGAGCTCCCTCTGCCTGCAGCTTCTCAGGTATCTGTCTTGGCAAAGCGCTACGAAAGAGAATGGTTACACTTATTTGTCTTTCAAACTGTGGTATTCGAGCCCAAAGTTGGTTGTCTCTCCCACTTGGTCTTGTTGTTTACGATTAAGTAGTGTATGTGGGCTGTGGAGTAGCGGCAATAAGCTGCGGTGGCAGAGATTGTAATTCCGACTGCCATATGTAACATTGCGTACATACCTGTACACCTAAGGCCTCGTTAACTGTCTCGCACATGTTTTCCTAAATACGTCAGGATTTATAGATTTCAATGGAGAGTCTTCTTTTTACTGGGCAAACAAATTTCTTTGAGAAGACACATTCTAGAAGACAAGTAGCAGCGAGCAACGTAAGGGATTTTGAGGGACACAAATTCGCAGATGCAATTTAGGAGCTCGTTTATATCATTTACTCCCTCATCATTCATTTTTGTCTCCTTTCGGGTAAGGGAATTATTCTTTGAATAAGCTGTGTTGAAACCTTTACAAACTTGCTTCATTTCTAAAATTGCTACAATAACTTGCAATCATACACAGTGACTGTGGTCATAAAAATTGGTCTTTTCGCATTATTACGCTTGACTCCGAAGTATATCCTTCTTATGTATAACCCTCCGAAGCATATCCCTCCGAAGCATATCCTTCCGAAGCGCATCGCTTCAAAGCATATCCCTCCGAAGCATATCCCTCCGAAGCGTATCGCTTCAAAGCATATCCCTCCGAAGCACATCGCTTCAAAGCATATCCCTCTGAAGCGTATCCCTCCGAAGCGCATCGCTTCACAGCATATCCTTTCAAAGTATATCCTTTCAAAGCATATCCCTCCGAAGCGTATCCCTCCAAAGCGTATCGCTTCAAAGCATATCCCTCCGAAGCGTATCCCTACGAAGCGTATCGCTTCAAAGCATATCCTTTCAAAGCATATCCTTTCAAAGCATATCCTTCCGAATCATATCCCTCAGAATCATTTTCCCTTCAAAGAAGTAATATAGAGCTCATTTTGTACATTTTGTAGGTTCAGAAAACGAGGTTCAATTAATCCTTACAGAAAAGAAAGATCGATCTAAACTCCTTGTGGCAATCATCGCAGCGTAAACGGCGGATTTAAGCGTATATAAAGTTTCCTTAAGGTATTCGTGTATTTCTAACGATCTCGTTTAACTCACAGCTTCTTTATTGTATACTGATATCCGCAAATCCCGTAAATTCTCTTTACTCAACTATAATCGTTCTCGCATTCTACGGATGCATTTCTGCTTAATCGCAAGATCTTAACTAAGAGTAAAGGTAACTATTTCTTACGTATCGAAGGTAGAGCGAATGAGTGACGAGGTATGTCACGACATGTGCGCATGCGCGAGTAGTCATGACATTAGCTAAAGGGCGATTCCATGGTCGAGTGGACATTTTTGGGAGAAAATGAAAATTGCTTATTGCACAAAATATATTAATGATGTTGCTCAAAAGATAATGGGCAAGTTTTGTGTTAATCATTAAAAATCTTCAACATTTAAAAAAGATACTTGTGCCACCGTGGCCTATGGATATGTTGTAATGTATGCACCAAAGTGCTGCCATATTATAATATACGGATTCACAGGAAATTTACATTAAGTATTATAATTCAATTTTTGTGTTTTTTCTGTGTCCCGTACGACATATTTGATTTTTTCCTTTTTTATTATCATGCAATAAGATGTTTTTTATTTAGTGACAATAAGTTGTTGGTTATCCTAAAAAGTATGTTAATAAGTTACAACAGTGAGTTTAAACCTCGTAATATTTTGATACTGTCACAAATACTGTCCAAATGTCACGTACGACATGTATGAAATCGCCTTGCAAGTATTTTGTCTATACGACTGCCAGTTTATATAGATATTTTCAAATGTTTATCTTTAGGCTATTTCTTTTCATCTCACATACTTTTGCTCTAAAAATTGTTTGTTCTACGCAAAATAAAGATATGTTTTGTAACTACAACCCAGAAGGCAACTCATTTTGATCAAAAAGCTTTACGCCGATTCTCGTCGATCGATCTGCATCGGTAATGAGTACATACATGAGAAACAATTTATAGCTTAAGGAATACAATGGGATAAAAAGTTACAACAAAATGCAGACGTAGACGAAAGTACACAACCAAAATTGGAATATAGCATGATTGATATTAACTCAATCGTCAATCTATTAATATTTCTTATTATTTTCACAGCAGCCGTCCAAAGCATCTCCCAAGACGAAAAAGAACCATGCGCTCCCACCTGTGCGGATTGTTATGAAACATGCCTTGGTTACTTAAATCGCCTATGTACTGGGCCTTGTAAGAATATATGTTATCCGTGCGTCAGATGCATGCGTCGCCAGGGACGTAGCTTAACAAGTGAACCCCTGGCCGAAGAACAACAGAAGTTTATGGAATGGGATATTCATGCGATGTCTTTGCTTGTCGTTATCTTACTAAATAACAACAGAACTTTATGGAATGGGATATTCATGCGCTCTCTTTGCTTATCGTTATCTTACTAAATAACAACAGAATTTTATGGAATGGGATGTTCATGCCATGTCTTTGCTAGTCGTTATCTTACTAAATAACTACAGAATGTTATTGAATGGGATATTCATGGGCTGTCTTTGCTTGTCGTTATCTTATTAAATAACAACAGAATGTTATGGAATGGGATATTCATGCGATGTCTTTGCTTGTCGTAATCTAAATAAATAACAACAGAATGTTATGGAATGGGATATTCATGCGATGTCTTTGCTTGTCGTTATCTTATTAAATAACAACAGAATGTTATGGAATGGGATATTCATGCGATGTCTTTGCTAGTCGTTATCTTACTAAATAGCAACAGGATTTTATGGAATGGGATATTCATGCGCTGTCTTTGCTAGTCGGTATCGTACTAAATAATTTTTCGCATTAATTATGTTTGCCTTAATGTGCTAAATGTAGATGAAGGTATTTTCGTGTAAAGGACGTTTGTCAAAGTTTCTGGAAAAATATAAGAAATGTCTGAAAGAGTAGAACTTTTCTTTGCCTAATTTCTATCTTTGTTGATAATATGTCTACCTTTAGTAGACGTTGAATGAAGTGGACATTAATAAAAAGGTCTTATTCTTTCAATGAAGTTGACAGAAATATGTTTTAAAGTTGGGATTGAAACTTATACCTGCTCTGGTAAAACCTTTTTTGTCCTTTAAGATAAAAAGCTGTTGGTATTTGATTCGACGTGCTCATTATCAAAAAAGAACTTAAGGCACATTTAAACTTGGCGCCTAACATGGAGTAAAGAACCGAGCTCAAATGAATTCGACTGATGACGTCATTTTCATTTTGACGTCATTCTTTCACTTGCATATTTTCTGAGAAATGTCGGCTGTTGTGTGTTACATTGCATCATTCACCGAAAAGGATAATGGTACATCGGTGGTCACGTCATTAATTAATTAATTAATTAATTAATTTCAATTAAAATAGTTGTTGCTTCCGTTTATGTGCTCATAATTGATTTATTTACTTTATATCGCATCACTTTCACCACCTTAAAATCATATCTCGGATAAGTCGAATCTTCGTCTAACTGGAGTAAACTTCGTCGGTTCACTTGACTCCGAGTTTCCCAAGGTTTACAAACTGTTTTCTTGAGTTTTGTCATGTTTACAAAGTACTATCAACAAATACAAAAGATCCAAATGGCGAAAGACACAAAAGACAAGAGATGTAAAAGGAAGGTAAAAATCCAAAAGGTAAAAGATGACAAATGCAAAAGATCCAAAAGGTAAAAGATCCAAAATGTAAAAGAAGACAAATGCAAAAAATCCAAAAGGCAAAAGATTCAAAAGGTAAACGATGACAAATGCAAAAGATCCAAACGGTAAAAGATTCAAAAGGTAAAAGATGACAAATGCAAATGATGCAAAAGGTAAAAGATCCAAAATGTAAACGATGACAAATGCAAAAGATCCAAAAGGCAAAAGATTCAAAATGTAAAAGATCCAAAAGGCAAAAGATTCAAAAGGTAAAAGATGACAAATGCAAAAGATCCAAAAGGCAAAAGATTCAAAAGGTAAAAGATGACAAATGCAAAAAATCCAAAAGGTAAAAGATCCAAAAGGTAAACGATGACAAATGCAAAAGATCCAAAAGGCAAAAGATCCAAAATGTAAAAGATGACAAATGCAAAAGATCCAAAAGGCAAAAGATCCAAAAGGCAAAAGATTCAAAAGGCAAAAGATTCAAAAGGTAAAAGATGACAAATGCAAAAGATCCAAAAGGTAAAAGATCCAAAATGTAAAAGAAGACAAATGAAAAAAATCCAAAAGGCAAAAGATTCAAAAGGTAAACGATGACAAATGCAAAAGATCCAAACGGTAAAAGATTCAAAAGAAAACAGAATATTACCACCTTGCTGTAGGATGCCGGGGCTATGTAGATACGGGTGTAACGAGAATATTTCGAAAAAGATTCCGAATGTAGCCAAATCGATTGAAGCAGATAATAAAAGATCTACTACAGGCAGCCGAGACGGCATCACTGTTTACTTGGTTAAAAAGAGAGGATGGCCTGTGGCTGGAAGTGTAAAGACGTTGCAGTGAAATATCAAAACAGACGTTAGCTGCCCATATAAAGCATACCAATCAGCACCAGAGTAAAAAGCCTCCAGATGAAGGGGGGCACGCCACAGCACTATAGGATAGAGGAGTAGGGGTCGAAATCGTGTGCTGCGGTTCCTCCTGACGACTTCACAACTGCTCTGGATCCTCTAAGGAGTTGCTGATGGAATAATCCAACGTTGTTTACTTCTCTTCTACAACAGCAGTAAAGTATTAGAGTGTACGCGCGATAATTCGAAAGTCGAAGGGACCAATGAAAATAGTTGGAGTAAACGAATGTTCGAATTAGTGATGCGTCGATTTAGCAGGGTTCCAGCTATGAGTTATGTATTGGTGAAGAATCAAAAACAGTTACTGAAAGTTTGAGTTATCAGGGGTTAAAGTTATGAGTAAATCAAAAGTGAACGTTCAATGGGAATACAAAAGCAGTTCATATCGTAGTTATATACTCTTTGTCTTCCTCTTTTTTACCCTACTTCCGTACTTTTATTTGTAACAAAACTGTAGCAAAGCAAAAATGTAAATACTGCTCCTTATTCCATACTTACATCCCAACTTTTATACCCACAGGATTGCTTTTCGAAAAGCTCTTTATTTTCTTCATTAAAAGACGTCAGATACAACTATGGAAAGGAAAAAGTAAAAGTGACACACTAAGAATCCTATTAATACAGATCATAATTTCTTTGACGATATTGTCACTGTCATTTAGGAACGCAACAAAATCAACTGCATACTGCTAGTCTTGGTCAGTCGATGTGTCAACTTTGTCTGTGTCACTATTTGTGCTCGATGCTAATTTTCCGGGATTTGTGCATCTTCGATCCTCGTACTTAAGCCATCAACCAGCTTCATGACTGTTATTATCAAACAAGGAATTCAGATTGTTTATACTATACTATACTATACTATACTATACTATACTATACTATACTATACTATACTATACTATACTATACTAAACTACTATACTATACTATACTTGCTATACTATACTATATTACGGTATACTATACTATACTTACTATACTATACTATACTATACTAGACTATATTATACTATACTACTATACTATACTATGCTGTACTGTACTGCACTGTACTATACTATACTATACTTTACTATATTATACTATACTATTCTATACCATACTATACTATACTATACTATACTATACTATAAATATATTACAAATATATCTCTTTACTTGTCTACAAACAATTGCAGTTACGTTATGCTACGTCGCCCTATTCGAGGGCGTCGCCCAGTTAAACGTGAAGAGAGGGGAAGGGTTAAGATCTCAACAAAGGCTTTAGCTTTTGATTCCAACCAATAACCAGATAAGGGCTTGCACCTTTTGAGGACTGTCTCTTCCTCTTTTTTCCCTTGTTTTACTCGATTTTTGTTCTCATCGATCATCATCATGTTGCATAGCCAAGCGGCCGTAGCTTCACTTTGACTGGACGTATCAAATTCTTCTATCTTTGTCGGTCAGCAGCATTTCTTATAGCTTTTTGAACTGACATATTTGTCCATGTTCCAATATTTAATAGCCAACATACTCTAGGTTTTCTTCTATCTCTCTTCCCAGGAATTCTTACGTGCATGATAGTGTTTGCTAAGCTTAGTGGATCATTATGTCGTGTGACGTGTCCAAACCACTGGGGCTCTCTTCTTTTAATTGTTGATAGAAGAGTTTCATGGTTTCAAGCTTTTTGCACAGCTTTTAGTTCTCTTAGCCAGAGAAAAACATGTTCCCTAGTGGCGCCAACGCGTATTTTAAGAAGCATTAGCAAAAACACCATTTTAAGTAAGAGCTTTAGCTTTTCGTTTAGATCTCGAGTTGGTTCATTTTCAGGCTAGAAACATTACTTAAGTTTCTTTAGTTCTTAAGTTGCTTTATTTTCACGCTAGAAACATTATTTAAGTTGCTTTATTTTCACGCTAGAAACATTATTTAAGTTGCTTTATTTTCACGCTAGAAACATTATTTAAGTTGCTTTATGCAGTGATGTATTGGAAGTCAACAACGAACGTCAAATCTCATTTTCCAAGGTATTACTGGTGCCACAAAATATGCTTGGTTATTGCGAAACAGCGGATATCCCTTAGGAGTATTGGCTTGTTAGGATCTATAAGTTTCTGCACTCCTACTAACTCATAGACCCTATTGCACGGGCACGGATCGGTCTTGCGTTTAAATGGGACCTGGTGGATTCTATCTTGTTTGGGTCTGCTATCCGTACTAGTTTGGGTCCACTTATGAAAGCGAGTCAGTTTGGATCCAAACCCTCCAAAGGTCTCGTGTAAACACTTTGAATCAGATCCAAACTAGTACGGAACGAAAAAGCTACCACAGCGAAGTAAATATTAGATGATCCCTGTTCAAGTTCTATTATCGCCCTTGTATAGGCGCGATAGTCACAATCTCCTATTGTTCACAATTCAACGTTGCATTTTACCGCGTCTCGATTTACAAATATAACAAACCGTTGATTTGCTAATTGAACGAGCATACAGAATTCTGGGTCCAAATGGATCCAACTCCCTTTCTAGGGTGTTTATACAGGACCAGATCCTTGTGTATGGGTACTAGTTTGCACCCGTACCCATGGAAATTAGGTCTTATGCTACATTTTAGGTAGCATCGGTATGTCCACATTACTTTGTATGCTGTAGCACAGCTTGGGGCAGCTGAATGGCTAAGTGGTGGGTGTTGTATATATCATCTCATTTTCACATTTTAAGCAGCACACAACTGAAATTATCTTAGAAAGTGAATCAAACATGCATATACACATATACACATACAAGAGATATAATTTTCTATAATTTCCACCTCTAAGGGTCGCGTCCATGACCTCCAACCTTCTCCACCGCAAACGTTGATGAAACAACTGATGAAACAGCGCAATGGTTATAGAACGGTTGGAAATGTCAATCTAAGACCTCACCAGAAACAGAATCTTTTATTCTGTGCCACTATAAGCTGTACCGGTGTCTGTTACAAATCAAAGTACCAGGCAAACACTGTTTCATCATTTGATCAATCAATCAATTGGTGCCGTCCTCGAGGCGAGGGTTGGCAGCTATGGTTCTCCATCTTTCCCTGTCTTCAGCTGGTAGGTATCAAACAAGTCGTCGGCGCTTCCATACGTTTAGAAATATTGCAAAAATAATTGCTCAGAACGTTAGATCGCTGATTTCTACGTAACTTTTGTACGGGCCAATCAACGAAATCAATCTTCCAGGCAGTGCAACTGCTTGCTAAAGGTTTAAAACGAATACTTTAGTAACTTAGCAACTATCTACCAATAGTTGACCCGAACTATTATTTTAGCCTCAATATCAAAGTAATTAATGCAATTAATATCAAGAATAACTAACTTATATTCATGATTTTTTTGACCCCGATCAACAGAATTTCAGTTGGAGAAAATCGATTTAGTAAACTGTTGAAACTCTTGAGTTGCGGTCAGATTTCCGAAATGACATTGAATTTACCCATTTTCTATTTCCCCGAGAACAATAGAGCGTAACAGCCGTGGTACTACTGCTGCTACTACTACTACTACTACTACTACTACTACTACTACTACTACTAACACTACTACTATTACTTTTAATACTAACACCACCACCACCACCACCACTACTACTACTACTACTACTTGCTAACAGTACTCTTTCTGCTCTTATCACTATAACTACAACCACAATCATGATCCACAACAATCATGACCTTGATCATACCAGAACTACAACTACTAACCAATATTACCACCAGTAATATTACCACTACTTTTACTACACTAAGACTACTAATAGTAGTCTTAATACCATTCCTAAATGGAAAACCACACATACAAGGAAAATAACACAACAATTACTAGGACCATAATTCCAACTACTAAACTGAGCTGCCACTACTAGGACCAACGTGGCTACTACCAGGCTACAAATAGATTGTTTAATTGTTGCAGGTCAGTATTTGATCGGAAAACTTACTTTGAGATAATAGCATGAATTTTCAGTCCTGCTGATATTCTTTGATACCCTAATCAAGTTAATGCGTATCCATTTTTCAAGTGTACACATTTCCACCAAAGCAGCAAAGTTTTCTGACTAATATAATGTAACTTAATTGTCTTTACTGTTAGATGTTTCGAAACTAACTTCATTTTTAAATTCCCTACCATATGTTGTCACAACATACCTCATGCTCTAGCTTGCTCTTTTGAAAAGAGTATCAACCTAAAATGTTAGGTTCTCCATATATTTACACCACATGAATCTCTTAACTCTTACAAGTCTTCTTGCAAACTTGCAAGACAGAAACTGATACTTAAATACAAGGATGAATAGAAGATAATGAATGAATACACGTAACTGAAGGAAAGGTAAAAGACAAACATACAATATCAATTCTAATCGTACGATTACCAATAATTTCATTAACTAAATCACCGTGTTAAATACTGATTAACTACAACTATCAATAAAATATATACGAAATACAATGACAAAACCGTGACGTCAATAATGTATTACAGTTTCACAACAGACTACCAGTCGGACCCATCATGCTACCCAAAGTATATTGAAAATTACAAACTGTCATCGAGAAGATTTCAGTTTTGGGAAAAATACCAGAGTAGTAGATGAAATGTCATCATCGGGACTCAAACCCCTAACCCACCCTTTCACTGTGTGCGCTCTACCAGTTAAGCAGAGATTCCTGATGATGTTAACATCGTGAATCACATCAGTTCAATTGGTAACATTTTTCCTATTTCTCTAATGCCTTTTCGAAACTAAAATTTTAAATTTTCTCTTCTTAATAGCTTGATTATGATAAGTTGGAGTTTGGAAAAAATAACTGTCATACCCTGCGGGTTCTACAAAGAACTTTTTCAGGTTCAAACGTCCAAACTGCTAACGGAGAGCAGCTGAAAACACACACTTGATATCTCTATAAGTTTGGTATTGCCCTAACTTTTTTCATTTGTAAAAGATAGTGGATGGCATAAACAATGCAGAATGGCAATACAGGTAAGCACCACTTAAACTTTGTGTGTCAGAAGGCCGTCGGACTTAATTTATGCTCACAAACGTTCCAAAATCATGTGAGTGTGCTAACATTAAGTCGAAACTTGAAAGAGGTATCACTGGCTATTTGTCTACTTTAGTTATTGGGCTGTTTTTTAGGCTAGGTTTAAGGGCGTTAGCCAGGCTTTAGGCACAATCAAGGCAAGAGTAACTGTTAAGGTCTGTTTCCATTTACAATGTCATGAAATTAAAGACTTAAAATTACTGCTAATTTTATCTCAAGTGTTTCTTGCTCATGCCGTATTCTTTCCAAACGTTACTTTGAGACAATAGCATCGAGATGTTAAGATATGGAATGGTTTCCAAACATTACTTTGAGACAATTGCATCGAGATGTTAAGATATGGAATGGTTTCCAAAGGTCCAGATTAGTTTATAGTCGTTAAATGTAGTTGCAAACGAACGAAGGAAAACACATTGTTAGTGCACGAAAGAAACACAATTTGTTTGATTATTTCTTGTCATTATTCCTGTCGGAATCATATGCAATGTTTAACTGAAAACAAGTCCATTTCAATGTGCTGAAGACTACGTTTGATGAATAAATAAAAAATGAACAAATGAAAGTATAAGTCATTGAATGCATGGAGGAATGAATGAATAAATCAATCAACAAATGATTGAATGAATGTACGAATACATGAATAAATAAATAAATTAATAAATAATACATGTCTGAATAAATAAATAGGTGAATATATCAGGGAATGAAGAAATGAACGAAAGAAAGAAAGAAAGAAAGAAAGAAAGAAAGAAAGAAAGGAAAAAAGAAGGAACAAAGGAATACCCTAATATTACACAGCCCCAACTAATCGACATACGTGATAAACAACAATTTACCTCGCGATTCCTTATGCGATGGCGTAATCTTCGTTCTTCGACTATAATAAAATTATATAGAGCCTTGGTATATAATATATCAAATTATGAATAGTACTACTTTGTATACTGGATTTCTAAAATCACTGAATAACTTACAACCTCTAACACTATCTCTATTAAATACGTATCAAAGTGTTTTGAAGATCATTTCTTAATGAAGCCTCTGCTTACTATAACAAGAACTGTAACTATTCCACGTTTTCGGGTGCTGGGTGCTGGGTGCTGGGTGCTGTTTCATGGTTGATTAGTTGCATAGTTGCTGATACCATTGTATGATCGACTGGGCAATATGCCAGCCTGAGTTGCGGGTGAGAACAATTTTTGAAGTAGTTGATTTGGTCTGCAGATGTCATTCTATCACCCGAATTTCCAAGCTAATAAATATTTGTTGCCTCTAAAACAACGGTGGTATACATTCTACGTTGCAAAGTGTGCAATATTTTATATGTGGGTAGCACAACCACTCAATTTCGTACACGCTTGATATTAGACAATTTTATGATTGCACATGGTAAAGAATGTGATTAAAGGCTTTTTTCCTATTTCAAAAGTTTTAGTTCTCGTGGGTAATAGCTACGTATGTTGAAAAAATGAAGATATTAGACTATTTTATGATTGCACATGGTGAAGTTATCAAAGATTAACGGATATTACTATTTCTAGAAAAGAAATTAAAAAGTAAAGTAACCTTGTATTGATTTCCAACATATTTTCATCAGCATCAACTATTTTCTGACCTTCCAATTCTGTCCAATACGTTCTCAAACATCTTCTTTCAAAGTCTAAGAGATCAGGATCTATTTGGTGAGTGATGGCATCTAAACAAATAAGATGTTGAAAGAATTATTAACGATCACTTATGCTAAACATTCTAAATCTTGAGTAATATTCTTGCTCAGACAGAGATTGATAATGAAAGGTAAGTCGATAAAAAGTAAGCAAACTCCTATTCTTGTAGAGTACTAAAGTGATGGCGTCACAAAACCTTTGTTCCCAGGACTCTCTAAAATAACTAACTTCAGACGATGAACCTGCCACCAAATAGCCGTATGCAAAATTTGGTGTTGAAATCTCGTATCAACCGCCAGAAATGGCCATTTGAATTTACGGTAGGCCTTAAGGAAACACTGTTAATTTTGCTCAGTTCATAAAATTATGAACTGTATTGAAATACTTAGGTTTTGATAGGCGTGATTCAAAGTTTGAAAGTTCGTAATTCAACGTTTGCTCGAGACATCGTTCTAAACTTTGGGCAGTTTATCTAATATCAACAAGAAGGATGCAACGTGTACAAAATATTATCAAACTTATGATATTCATTAAATCATGTCGTCACCCTTTAGTACTCTATTGCAAAATTATTCAGTGCTTATGTAGAGATCATTAGGAGCCATGTTAAAAAGGAAGGGAGGGCAATGTAGTAGAAGACGCCTGTGTCCCTATAACTTTGTTCGTGCTATATCTTATCATTCACAGACAGAGTTATTGAAATTGATCGTGTTTGCAGTAAAGTATTTTATCCAATTTAGGCATCTTTTTCCTTCTCTTTCTTGTTTGACATTGTGAATTAATTTCCCTGTGCACGATGTAATCTGTTAACTTTCATATTTTAAAATATAATGATTTTTAAGCAAAAGCTTTATTAATATGCACTTTGCTATACACCTAAAAGTAAAATCTGTGATACCTTTAGTTCCTAGCAACTTCAGGATGCAGTATTTCTGCTTCTAAGCCAATTTTAGTAAAACAATTTCGTAAGCTGTTGAAACACCAGTTACCACACAATGGCTTACACGGGGTTTTCCAAAGGGGTAGGCGGTATGTCTGGTTTAAAAGTCTTTTGTCAGCACTAACTATTTCGTGTGCATCATATTTTGTTGAGGAAGGCTTGTTATACTTGTCGGGGTACGTAACCAACAAGAGCAGTACCTATTGTTGTCACCTGCTGCAGCCAATTTGAATGTTCCTCTACGGGTTAAGGTCTCAAACAAAGACTCTGCACCGACAGCAAATGGATCCCTACGCAACACATTCGCAACACATTCGCAACACATTCGCAACACATGCGCAATACATGCGCAACACATGCGCAAAAAACTACTGGAAAGGTATCTTATCCCACACTGTTCGAAGCGAATTGTTTAAAGTTGAAGCGGAGTCTAAATGAAATTAATTAATTGATTGATTGCCTAATTAATTGATTGATCACTTATCCATTCATTGATTTATTTGACTCTGGTTAAGCCAAATCTATTTCTCAAGCCATTGCAATCGAGTTTTATGAAAAATACGTAACTCTGCAATTTAGACCTGAGAAGATCGGCATTGTAGGTACTTGCCGCCTCCGTAGCGTGGTTTTCATCTTACATACATTAGATTGCTGGAACTTTGAGACCCCTATGCCGGGACGGGGGAACCAGGGGGCAGAGAGGGCCATACACCCCCAGATTTGCCACATTTCTATTTTTTCCTCGACCACTTTCCAGCTTTATCAAAATTGAAATTGATTGCGACAGACATTGTGCCACATTCACAGCAAGATATGCATATAGACAGGAAACATCCCTTTCCACACAATGACCAAAGGCACCTTGGTGGAATGTGAAAAAATAAATTTGAACCAAACGTACTTCCCCCCCCCCCCCCCCAACCCCCCCTCCCCTCCCCCCCCCCCACCCCCCGAACCCCCCCCTTTTCCTACACAACACTCCACAACGTTACTTAGTGTAGCAGGCCAAAATCTGTTCGGGGGCCGGACACGTGTGAGATGGTCGAGTCCTGTTCTTTCATATAAACTGCGTTATTCTAAGACGTTTTCAATTAGTTGTGTTCGACTGAAGTAACACCACAATTAAAGACAAGAGTTTACATATTGTGCATTAGCAAAATTTTTGTCGCCTTTGTTCAATCAAATTCTCAAAAATAATATCCAGTGACACACAGTTAATCGCGACTTGCGTCATTGTTGTCTTCAATAGGGCACGACCGCCAACACCCTTACAAATGCCATGGAGGTAACTCTGGACGACCACATAATTTTCTTAACTTGCAAAAATCAAAAAAGATATCACGTATCGAGCAATCTCTCACGAGCAGAGGAAGATGACCAGGCTGAAGTCCCCTTTTAACGCCAGTGGGTAAGATACCTAGATCGTTTCATTGACAAGGGATCTGAAGAACGTAGCTCCACGTGACCCTTCCGGTAATCAATATATTGTTGTTAATATATGTATGTAAACTAGACCCTGCTAACAAACTTTAAAACCTACCTTATAACCTCTTATGATTCCTTTGTCTTCTGGTAGCAATTTCCATTGAAGAGATACATAGAAGGCCGAGTGTTTTTGTACGGCGAATCCTTCCGGTTTGGAAGGTACTAACATAGAAAAGAAACAAAATACGTATATGTAAGCTTTACAAAAATTCGCAATTACCTGCCAAGAAAGAAAAACTGATACACTTTTTCAATTCATTTTTAAGTTAGCTGGCTCTTAAAACTTATCAATAGCAACTTTGGTTTTTGCATAAACACATGCGCAGCTCTCCAAGATCTACAAACACTTCTGAAATTATCACCATAATGGTGTCTTTGGGACCGCGAAGCCTGAAGGCTAGGGGGTTTCAGTCACTCCCAAATTTCGTCCAATTCTTCCCTTTCTATAGTGTTGTTATTGTTCTTGTCTCCGCGATGACTTCCAACGACGTCCCAAATAATGACGTTGCTTGGCAGTCTTTGTGACTACAATGTAATTAATCTCTGAATGATGATGGCGATGGCGATGGCGATGGCGATGACGATGATGATGAAGATGATGATGATGACGATAATGATGACAGTAGGATATAATATAGTAGATTGTATTGTAGTAAAGTATAGAATGTCAGTACATCGTACAGTATAGTACCGTAGGGAAGAACATAGTAGGATAGAGCAGGTTAAAATAGGTAATGTTTGAACCCAGCATAATTTTACTGATAATAGTGCAATATAGGGTAAGATAGCATGTAGTGATATGAATCTGCTTTACGACCTTGGCGACGCACCTGTATTCAGAATATTCTATTTAATGTTGGGTCTTTCTCTTTTTAATGTTATCAAATTTTACTGTCTTCATCGTAGGGTATCCGAAATATGGTCTATTTATCCGTTATTCTCGATCACATAGCATGTGGACCGTGCACCGACTTATGTTACAGAAATCAAAACGCTACGCAGTCTTCGTTTCATACAAATTTTTCCACTCATACCGATGTTTTGTCGCCGTAGTCTAGAAGACTATCGATACCGTGCGTGCAGAGGGAATATCATGGGTAAGGTACAGTGTGGGCGTTAATCAGATTAATGCATATCTTCTGACGTCCTTCTAGAGCCCTTCCTTCCCAATTATCCTAGGATGACTTGGGTGGGCACGTGACTCTAGAGAAGCGGGGTTGTTGAAGTTTCCCAGCGCTGGGTTCGAATCCTACGTCGTTGGTGTTAAATGCAAATTCTTTGGCCACATAACTATACGCTCCATGAAACGTATTCACTGTTAATTGCATTGTGTGGTTGAATAACAAAAACGTTGCTAATAAATGGAAAAGGAACTTATCAGAGTCTCGGAAAAGATTCCTGGTACTACAAAATATGTAGATACTATTGTTAAAATTGTTAATTTTTAGAACAATTTCAGAGAAATTTCGGCGCCTCCAAGTTGTTGGTAGGTCGTAACGATTTTCCAATCAGCGGTCGATAAATTTTTGCTTCGACCCCTTCTTTGTTTGCGAGTTATCATAAATTATGCTTGAATGTTTGAAAAACTCGTTCTTTGCACAAGCCATTCTGAGGAGGGTGCAACGAAACCGGTCAAAGGCATTTCACTAATGATTCCGTTATTAAATATTATCAGAGTCTCCTTTAACTTCTCGCGTTGAGGCAGTTGCTGGTGGTAAGGCTTATTCATATAACAGAGCAATATTTAGTTTCTTTCTTTCATTCTTTCACACATGTTCTACTTCCGGCATCTGCACTCGCCTCGTTATTTGTATGCGATGTCTGATATCCTTTGGGATGGAGTCCCAGACATTTCGTATTATTTAAAGTTTTAGTCTTTAAAAATTAGAAATTTGCTTTATTAAGTATCAAAATATAATCTATCCAATGTTTGACTAACAACCTTTCTTATCCTGCCGGCTATCGATCTCTTGGCAAGCGTTCATTTTCTTATCAATTTACAACAAACACGCTAATCTAAAGCAAAGATTGAACATCCTAACCAATCAAGTTTACACCCTTACTTTAGTTGGCGATGGCTTCGATGACAAAGGCATTGGGAACGAAATGAATGATTGTAAGTACTGTGAAATGAAGTACATTTTGCAACCGAGCAATAATCAATAAGTCATACCAATTATACACCAGTCACTGTGTCTCGTTGATCCTATTTACCATGAAGTTAAAATTTCTAATGTGCGCAAAAGAAGTGCTTTTTAAAAAAAGTTTTTATAGCTACAACTTTAAAATATGGCATTTTGTGAATTAAAGCTTTCGGAGTCTGTAAAGATTGAACGAGAAGTATGTTTGCTGATTTCGTTTGCCATTTGGGGTGTTATTTTATCGAAAAATATTTTAAACGCAAGGGTTGATCTACTGTGGCGGCAAAACCTATCCAAGGAATTACCGCCACCTCCGTTTTCGAGTACAGTCTTTTGCAGTACCAAGCTTGATAAGAAGGACTTAAGAATCGTACGTAGAGCTCATTCTAGAAAGGGGTACATCAGGGAATTGAAAGAGAGACTTTGCAATGAAGTTGTCATGCATTTGTTCTCCTTTGACATTTTCCGTCACCCAAATATTCCGTAAACTTAAGTAGCTTCATGAATATGTACACTATACAAAACGTAATTGTAAACAAGCATCATAATTAGAAGCATTTTTCGGCAGTTTCTCTTATAACGTTACTATATTTTGTTGTTTTAGATGTTAAAGACGAGAATAATGTGTGAAATAAGAACTGGACAGCTGCCATACGGTAGGGCTTCCACAAAGTTGCTTTATGACGAATTACAAGGTCAGCAAGTGGTAGAACATCATTATCATCATCATCATTATCATCATTATCATTATCATTATATAATCATCGTCATCATTAGAATTACTCTCATTATCATTATTGTCACTGTCATCAACATGATAATCATTTTATGAGTGATAATTATTGTCATCATCGTTAAAGACATCATTCTTCTCTGTATGACAAAAGCAAACATATTACTCTCTAACATTTTTTTAAGCGCCGTTGGTTGTGGGTAGATATCAGGATCGAGGGACAAGTAAATTAAGGCCAAAGGGCTTTAGTTGTTTGCAGACAAATCCATTTTCTTTTTAATTACAATATGACAGTCCAATGCACTTGATACACATTTCTCTGCTTCCAACAAATGGCATGAGATATGGATAGCCCTCCTAGGTACTCCGAAATCAGCGAATATATGGAATACCACGTTCCGCTTGCAAGCACTGAAAGTAATGTGGATATTACAATTTTGTCGTTATATCAATGAAAAATATTTCATTACATCAGCATACTTACATCTCTGTACCTCAGTACTTCAGGTTAGATTTAGGTTGGACTTAGGTTAGACTCAGGTTGGACTTAGGTTAGATTCAGACTTAGGGATTTTACACTCATGTTAGACTCAAATCATACTCAGGTTAGTTGTAAGTTAGACTCAGGTTAAGCATAGATTGGACTCAACTTAGATTCAGATTGGGCTCAGGTTAGACTCAGGTTAGATAGAGACTAAGGTATCTTAGACTCAAGTTTGACCCAGGTTCGACTCAGCTTAGATTACGACTCGAGAATCTTAGACACATGTCGGACTCAGGTTAAGTTCAGACTTGGGGATCTTAGACTCATGTTGGACTCATCTTAGACTCAGGTAAGACACAGCTTAGATCTAAGTTAGACTCAGGTTAAGCTCAGGTTGAACTCAAGGCAGACTCGGTTTGGATTCAGGCTAGAGTCAGGTTAGATAGAGACTCGGGGATCTGAGACTCATTTTAAACTCATGTTAGACTCAGGTAAGACACAGGTTGGACTCAGGTTAGATTAAGACTAGGGAATTTTAGAGTCAGAGTAGACCCAGGTTAGATTCAAGTTAGTTCCAAGTTAAGCTAAGGATAGATTTAGGTTACATTTAGAGCGGTATAAAGAAAATCTTATACGTTCGGATGGGCCTCTCAAGATCTCAAAAATAAAACGAATGCATTTCATGAAAGGTCTTGTTTTAAAAAGTGGTCTGTCTGCTCAAGCAGCCTCGAGATCCTTATAGTAAAGCCTCGTTTCCGATTACTTCTAAACAAACCAACATGGCAGTGGCAGAGGCCGTTGCCAGTCGAAGTGATTCTATTGAACTCGTTGATCTTGAAGCAAGGATTGTACAACTATGCAAGGGAAGTCCAAAGGGAGTAACAGATAAAGCTTTCCAGCAGGACATGGTTGGAATACCTGCACAGCAGCGAGTAAAGGCACTAAACAGACTTTTATCAACGGTAAGTATTAATTCGATTTCAGTATAGTAGGCTTATGTCTAACCCCCCTTACCTGTGCTAGGTCCCTATTGAACATTATATTAAGCCCGTCACGACCATAGATTAATAAAAGCCATAACCTTTCGTGTTGAAATATAGCTCTAGGCTATAAATGAATGTACTGCTACCCGCAGACATTATGATATATATACGTATACATGAGTACGAGTGTATCTTCGGCCGACCCGGTGTTGTGGTATGGCCAAGATAGCCATATGCACTGCATTTTACTCTTGGGTGCTTATTTGTAGGGGAGTCGAATAAGCAGGGTTTGTACATTTTTCAAGATTTTCATAAAGTGTGGGGGTGATAATAAAATGATCTACGGGGAAAATCGTAAATAGATCCTCCAAATGGGGGTCGGTGAAAATAAAAGGAGTCTTGAGTGAAATTTGTTTTCACTCATAATTTGCTACAGAAGACCCTGCAGTGCAATTTTATGTTGTAGTAGCATGTTTGAATAAGACGTTTGAATTCTGAGTTGAAAAGTTTAGTTTCTTCTCAGTAAATATGATTTTGACATACTCAATTCAATGATGAATGACAATTTGATTTTATACATTTTCATAACTAATTTGTATTCTCAGAAAGAGTTCTTTTTGACAATAAATATTGCTGTTTTTCGAGAAATTTTAAGAAGCCTCATATGGTGGGATTGGTAATAAAATTGGGGGGGGGGGGGGAGGATATAATACTACAGATATCCCCAGTTCTATGACTGTTACCCCAAATGTTAACTGGTAATACCTCTCGATTATTTGCGACTGGAGAAACGGCACGTGTTTGAGTTCCCTTCAAAGAACAAGCTGGGTTAGTGTTCCAGCCTTTGAGTCTATGTCGATGCCACACGCTATCTCCACGCACTGCAGTACATGGGCACCGGCGCAAGATCTGTCTCCAAACCCCTCGATTCATGACAGCTGATTTCAGCTAGATCAGGGGCGGTTGCTTCAAATTATAGACGCTATGCTGTTTACAATTTGGTTGCCTGATTTTGCTCCTCTTGCCATTCACTCAAGGAAGATCTTGTTCACACCCTAAAGTTCTGACTGCAAAGTTTGAGTACTATGGATTTGACTACATAGCAATGAGAGTAGGTCTCGTAGTACGAAAATCTCTAGTTTATACATGATCAGTCGAGTCCTAATTTTTCATGATTTTAATCTTGTGATTTAGCTTCGATAAAACATTTTAATATGAGAAGTTGGTTTGTTGTACAGAATTTGAACGTAACATTTAGCAACTGGTTCACATAGTTTGCAAGGGGGTCTGAACCCCCACCTAGAAAAATCAGCCCCCCCACCTACAAAGACAACCCCTACCTAGAACTCAAAAGGCCAACCCCCACCTGGAAGAAATGTTTTGGTATAAATTTCCCAAAGTTCAAATTACTGCTTCCCACCAATAATGTAAATAGAAACGGAACACTAATTCAGAGTTCTTCCATTGAAACATTTCATCACTTGAAAGGCTACGCAATGCCACTTCCTTGAGGAAAACCACCCAAACGCCCACCTTCTTGAGAGAAAAACTTTTCTTAAGTTAGGTGAACCAAAAGTACAACTTGTAATTCGAAGTGGATACCATCGTGTACAAAATTTAATTTAGACTGATTTACAACCCGCCACCTGCAAATATCAACCCCCACCTGCAAATATCAACCCCCATCCGGTAAATGGGATTCGAGCCAACCCCCACCTAGACAATTTTTTTTGAAAATGCTTGACCCACCCATCTGCCTGGGGCGTGCAAACTATGGTTCAGTTTACTCAACGTTTTTGTCAGACACTGGTCATAGCCCTCGTCTGGAGTTAAGTATGAAAGCTTTCTTAGTTCACTCTATACACGGCGTTGCATTAGAGCGAAAGGATAAGAGACTGTCGTTTTGAAAGACTACAAAAGCCAACAGGAAAACTTCCAGAGAACATTGGTCTTGGCTCCGACTCCACTGGCCCATCTACTATTTCATCTCTCGTTTCACGTGTAAAATTTAGCGGGTTCCGTTAACTACTCAAAACTCGGAGAATAATTGTTCCGTTGCTATGACCTGTTAACCGCGGTTCACATACCTCAGGAAATCAGATGATTGTTGATAAACGGCAAGGGAGGAAACACATGCAAACCACATACCCGCCAACGCGAACTAGTTTGACATTTGCATCAATTTTATTTGACTTCTGTAAGTTTCAGCTCATTGCTGAGTAAGTGCTATATTTAACACCACCGGGGCAAAGGTTACTAACCAAAGATATTTCTCATTCTCCAGTATCGTCAGGTTTTTTAATCACCTGTTTTACAACCCTCATGCATAATTGCAATGCCCTTTCTTTCATACGTACGTACCAATGTACTTGCATTCGAGAGAGATAAAGCAGCTAGGCGCTTAATAAGGTCAGGGCTGTAGCGCTTAATCGAGCATGGCAATCTCTTTGTGCAGCCCCCTGATTAGGGGCTTTACCCGGGTCCGTTCTTTCCTAAAGGAAAAGGGGTTTTCCCGGGGGACGATCATCATCGAGATTGCTGTAGGATTGATTTTATTTTCAATTTACAGCATATTATAACAATTTGACAAAGAACATTAAGGTATAAAGGCCGCTACAACCGCAATCGGTGCTACTCTGAATGAGGCGCTTTTACTGGAGCGTTGCTTAGTCCTCAGTCGCTTCACTAGTATCTGTTCTCATTGATGACAGATTCTTTCCATGATCCGGTAGAGGTAGTCCTACAGGGCAGTTGAGCCTAAATTAATGGCATGAAAGGCACTGGCTCTTTCAATGTTTACCTTAAATAGGAAATAAAAGTCTTAATTCTTAAATATGGGTTGTTTCACGTAATGAGGTACTGACGATAATCGCCATAGTTCATGATGAAGGATTTGACTAGGGCAACTTACTTTTGCACCATTAGGATCAATAACAGATTGGTCCCTTTAGGCCAGGAGTTCTCAAACTTTTTGGCTCGTACAGAGATTTTCTTCCGTTTATATCATTTTCAGTTTCTAGCAAATTCCCAAGATATCTATATTGCCTTAACCCTACCATACATTGGGGGAGCGGGGGTTTAGTAGGCCCACGGCTACATACCTCAGCTCATACTTTTTAACGCCTGGACGGATCACCATGAAATTTTGGTACCTTTTAGTGATATTGGCGATTTGTTGACCTATACTCGAGCTTTTACGTTTCGGCTTTATTACTTTTCTTTGAAAAAAATCTTACGTAAAAAATATATATAAATAGTTATAGCAAAATAACATCTTTAGATGAATTTTGTACCAACAGTGAATTAAGAGTTATATTTTGATATTCAGTGGATATTTTTCAGTCATAATGCTCAAGATAAACAAAAAACGGTCGATTATAAGTAACAAACAATGTCGGTAGTTTATAGACTCATATATTTTGTGATATAATTTCTCAAAATCTAAAATATCTTGCCTAAATACAACGTATACATGCAGAAATACCCTAAAGATACTTAAAGCACTTAACAGTCACAATTTTATTTAAAAAGTATGTTCTAAGGCCTTTTTACAAAAATTTTGAAACTTTTCAATATTGAGCAACATTTCATAGCTCTAGATGACGTCATTCACACCAAATTGAAACTTCATTGCAATTTGTTGGAAAAGAGTTAAACTATAAGCTTGTCAAACATCTTTGTAATAGCAATAGCCAATAAAAGTTATAGTGTGTCAAAGTTACGCGGGCCTACTACCCCCCTCCCCTCCCCAATGTATGAGAATAGCCAAAGAGCCCATGTTACCAGGGATCTTTGACGTATGGATCGGTATCTCCAGATCGAGACAATATATTTCCTTGTTCTGGAAAGTCTGATGTTGTGTTCTTCCGGTCAATGAAAACTGGCTACCTTCACACGAAAGATTGAGCTGCGAGGAGATTAGGTTTTGTCGCAGTGAGCAACTGAGGGTCCATGGTCCCTTTTATCTCGCGTTTAGAGTATTATCTTCCTCCGATAAAAGTAAAGTATAGATCAGTGGATCTGTGGCTAGTAGCAACAAAGCTGGATCTACGCCGGGAAACCGTACGAAATCCATGAAACCGAAAGTTAGTCGCGAAATTAAAGTGTTGGGTGTATGATTGAAAATACGTTGGACTGGTGGAAGTATTATTGACATATATACTGAAGTGGTGACAGTATTGTTGACATACATTAAATTGGTGGGAGTATTGTTGAATAATCTTGAAGTGATGAAAGTATTGTTGAATAATCTTGAAGTGGTGGAAGTATTGTAGAATTATGTTGAAGTGATGAAAGTATTGTAGAATTATGTTGAAGTGATGAAAGTATTGTTGAATAATCTTGAAGTGATGAAAGTATTGTTGAATAATCTTGAAGTGATGAAAGTATTGTTGAATAATCTTGAAGTAGTGGAAGTATTGTTGAAATATGTTGAAGTGGTGGAAGTATTGTTGAATAATATTGAACTGGTGCAAGTATTGTTGAAGTAGATTGAAGTAGTGGAGGTATTGTTTAAAGTTATTGAAGTGGTGTGTGTATTGTTAAAAATACATTGAAGTGGTTGAAGTCAGGGAGGTGTTAATAGAATTGCTGGAGGACCAAAACAGCTTGCCCAGTTGAGTCTCAAAATGCAAGAGCACGCTGGGTAGCCGGGGGCAGAAAACAAAAACAATGAAGCCAACTCGCTGCCAGCAGTGTCGCCAGCAGTGTCGGTGTTGATACATCATGACTGACTGTATTCCTTGAATCGCTGGTTTCGAATTGATGGTGAGAAGCTGCCATTAGGCATGCTGTCAAGAAGAGGCAATAAATTTTGCACGAAAAGGACTTGGTAGAAAAAAACAATGTTTATGATCGGGTTACTTTTTGAGTTATTGTCGGCGTTCATGATGCCCAAAAGTGAGCCTACAGTGAGGGGTGCTTAAGGGCTCAGCCTGTCTAGTCATACATGTGACAAGAGTGCTTCTACACAGACATGAGTGTTCCTTTAGCACGAAGATGTTATAAATTATTTGTACGTGTGTTTCTTAATTACATATTTAGTTGAGTGTTAAGTATTTCGTCAGCTGAACTTGAATAAAAGCTTTCTCAACCTATAACTGCGTTTTGATAACTTCCCACCAGAACCAAATTTTGGGGTAACAGTTGCACTGTGCAAAAGGAAGGAAATCAATCTTTCACTTTGTGGCAATCAAGGCCTGCGAAGACCCCAGGAACATGAAGTCTGCAAGACTTGACTTGACCGACTTTTATACTTTATAGTTTATAGTGATTCCGTTACCTAGCCTTGAGTCTGCAATTAGATTAATGTAATGCCCCTATACATTTCAAAAACACGAAAAGAAAAACGTTTACGATACGATTGACATTGTTTGCGGGCCAAAGTGGAGGTAGCTTGTAACTTGCACCTTTGGCACCGCAGTAAGGACGCCGGAATATGTTTTTTTGTTAAGAAATACGTGAGTTAACTCAGAGCAAGCATACCAATCTCGCAAGAATAATGATGCATCGGAGTCGATGTCGTTTTCTGCTTAATTCCAATTGACCCTGTTCGAATATACTAGGATAAAGCGTCAGATTCAACAACGTTTGAGGCTAAATTCGCCTGCCTAGCACAAGTATATCAAACCATGCAGAAAAAGAAATGTTGGCTGACCTCTTACGGAAACTTCCCTAAAATACTTTCCAGGCAATTTATAAATGCTAAAGATTCGCACTGATACATAAACTTAAATAACGGCAGTAAATATGTCCGTACATCGACTTAACAGACAGAGATGTAGGAGTGAAAAGGCCATGCATGTCTTTTTGCCGAAATACTGGCTTTTGACACAAGACATCTCAAGCCTTAGAGTCTTACCAGTACCCACTGCCATCATTACTGGTTGCTTCTATCTTGCAAGTTGCCACCTGAGACTTTCTCACAACAAAATACATTTATTGATTACCTAATCGGCCCTTTTTACGCCGGCTGTTTATGACATTATATTTTGTGTCGCTGTAAAAATGGATACAATTGTGTTGAAAGGGAAGAGATTCGAAGTTGTAAGAAAGTCATCACGGTAATTTTAATTGATTTAAAAATAACCAAAGATGCCTAGAAAAGCACGAATATCACTTTATAGTTTCTGAAGCTCGAATGATGCTCTTAGCGTAATTAGGACCAGCTTTAACCCTACCTTACATGGGCTTTATACCGAGCAATGCTATTACAAAGATATTTGGCACGTTTATAGTTTAACTCTTTTCCAACAAATTGAAAATTTTTTTTTTTAATTTGGTGTGAATGACGTCATCCATGGCTATGAAATATTGCGCAATATTCAAAAATTATGATGTGTCATTAAACGTTCGTTTTTCGTCGCTTTCTGGCCCATCTGCATCTTCTGCGTATCTGTTCACTTTGGGCAATTTTCGGAGCAATCATTTTGAAACTGGGGTCTCTACATTGGGCGGGTAACCTGCTAAGAATGAAGTACAGTACACTGCAATTGTGTTAGTTTCTGCTGATATGCGAGAAACTCTAGATTGAGGCATTTAATGCATCTCCAATGTTTTTACTAGCGAAATAAATTTTTGAATATTATAAATTCAAAGAACTCAGCCATATAAAAATAAAATATTTGCGAAAAAGGCTTAAAAGTTCTGTTGGTGACATCATGCATTTTTTCTCTACCCAACTCTCCCGAAACTTTGAAGTGAAAGCAGATCTGTAGCAAACCTTGAGCTGTCGGTACTCCATAGGCCAAAGACCAGTAATGACCTTCACTTTGCACCTTTGGTGAATCTTCACTGAAATTCAAACACTGCCAATTAAATTCTTCTTGAAATGTCTTCAAAAGTACCGAAAGATAGGTAACCTAAATATCATCATTGCTCATATAATTTGTACTGTCCTTCGTTCAACAGAGAGTCTCTCAATGAAAGTTACTTGATGAGCATTGGGCCTGATTTTGACTCTACACTAAATAAACAGAAAAAAAACCAAACAGGCTAGCTAAAAGTAAAGGGCAGTTGAGGTGTCCAAAGGCAACACCCTTCAATTTTCGCTACTGGGCGGAGAAGCAACCCATGACGCAGGCTCAGCCGCGCAGTAGGACCGCCTCTCGTGGTTCATGGAAAGAACCTGTCATCAATGAGAACAGATACTACATCCATTGCTATTCTGTGTCGCCGCTCTCTTCGATAGATATTTAGTAGTAGTAGAGTTTTAGCTGCAAATAGTTTGTTAATACTCGGGGCCTGTTTCCAATAAATGGGACACAAGACATAAATTGCTAGAGAAGGAATCCTCAATGATCTTAGTTAATTACAGTGATGAAAAGTACAGTTATGCTACAATTATGCTATCCTACGTCAGAAACGATGTCTTGCAGATCTATTTAGTGGCATTCGATGCTGCAACAAAGACTGTATAAGAGGAAAAACATCAAAGCTCTGTAAGATCTTTGATTTGATTAAGTTCGACGAAATGTATTAGGTGCAGCAGAATGTATTAGGAGCGACTACTCCAGTCGAATTATGCAGCAGTGGAGCGACCCCAAATCAAACGTCGCTCTTCTGATGCGCCAAAACTAATGCGTAAATTACTGTTAATATATTTCGGTTTGAAACGAGGCAAAGCATGCGCAGATAAAACTTTGTCGGCGCCTGGCCGTCGTCTGTGACGTGTTGTTTACCAATTCATGTGAAATTCAGTGTCTGTATTAGTATCAGTATTAATGATAATCGAACATTTTAATAAAACGATGAACATGTGGCATTCCGATATACAATGTCTGTGGCTCTCTAGTGTTGGGCAAAGGGGTTTATCGTGGCATACGAGGACAAAATGTTAGAAACCGTGGAGGACGTTCACAGAGTTTTGTGGCAAATTCGAGAGAGTATGAAATCGAATGTCTCTCGTGGCACTCGGAAAGCAATTATTTCTTTGCATTTGTTGACACGACTTGTGGTAAAATATTGAGTTGTTTTCAAAAATAAGTCTTGCTTTGAAGCATGGAGGTATTAGGCTGGAGGGATTGGTAACTAATCGTTCCTCTTGTTGTTATTTGTCAAGCATGGAGAGCAAAGATGGTAGCACATTTTAGGCAAGAGGAAAGATTCCAGAAGGCATTGATAGGCGTTTATACATATGTTAGCCACCTTTCAAAAGGATTAATAGTGAAATAACTTCACAACAGCGAGAAATGACTGGATATGGATTCATTACTCAACAGTTTATCAAACTTTAACGATCAAGATAACGAGAGACTTGGATTTATTGGTGAATTTAAACCGACATGAACGGTGAAAGGTTTCAACGTTGTTTGGCGTGCTCCTTCCTCGGACCTACGATGAACAACGGCGCTGGAGCAGTCGATACTAAAGAACCGTCGGAGTTTCAGTCATTGTGTACCTAGTGTATCATCGATAACGCGCTGATTGCAGGGCGGATTTTTAAAGTTCGATACCAATATATATCATAATAATTAATAGACATAACATTTTATTATATATATGATCTATATATCAATCGATAGGTAAATAACTGGGCTAACACATTATGAAGTCATTTAGGGGATTTTACAATGAAGTTAATTACAATGAAGTTAATTACATTGAAGTTAATTACAATGAAGTTAATTACAATGAAGTTAATTCCAAAGAAGTTAATTACAATGAAGTTAATTACATTGAAGTTAATTACATTGAAGTTAATTACAATTACGATGTTGGAAAATACCTGAAACATGACTAATTTTTTATAAACTTCAGTTATATTTATCTTTTTTAGTCCTTCTCTATATTTTCTTATCTTAAAATTCTACTAATTTTTTTTTTGTATTACATCAATGCAATCCATTACTCCTTTAGACATTGATGAGTGTTCTTTGCTATTGCATAATTGTCATCGGAGAGGAGTTTGTAAGAACACTCATGGTACATTCTCATGCGCGTGCGACAAAGGTTTCGAGGGCGATGGAATTGAGTGCAAAGGTATAACTGACAGGCATAATTCTTAACATCGTTATTTAATTTCGTAGTCGAAGTAGTATCAATATTTTACTACTGTGCTTACCACCTACAGAAATAGTTTAGGGTTATTTAATGTCGTTTTACATAAAAGGTATGTAAACATTGTAATTTAGAATGCAGTATAAGCAGGGATCTGTAAAATGTCGCTTGTTTTCTTACAGACCACTGCCTATAGGGTGGACACTTTATGTCGCAATGAAGTTGCTTCTAGGACTCAGTCCTCTTTGTGCTCTCAGATTTCTAAAGATCGGCTCTGCAAAAACCTGGCTCCTTTCATTTTTGCTGAGATTCAGTATTTTCTGTTTATGTTATGTACCGTAAGCAACATTTTATATTAAACGTGTTTACTTTATACTCTTGGGTGCCTAATAGACGCCCCCCCCTGCTAATTAATTTTTCACAAATTTTTCCACCAAGAATATTCTTATTCCAACCCCCCGCCTATTAATTTTTAACTTATCTCCCACCCATAACAATTTTTTGAGGTACTTTGGTGGGCAAGTAGAAAATGTATTTATTAAAATATGAAAATCACATATTAAAAAGTTGAAGGTGACCTTTTACGAGGCTCGAACAAGTGTAATGACGCACATTACACATGTTAGCAATAATACTGTCATTGAGCAGGAGGACGAGGGGAACATTTTTAAAATCTTGGAAGCCACTCTCGGACTAGTCCGTCATAGAGAAGAATTCCAATTAACCTTCACACAGGTAAGTGCTTGTTTAATTTTCAAAATGGTATTCGCTTCTCTCGACGAAAATCTTGTTTAATTGAATGCTAAAAGACTACCTAAAATATGCATTTTCTATAATCTGTCTTTAAATTTTTTTTCTAAAACAAATTGGAAATAATGATCTTAAAGCACACGTATGCGTCAACGTTTATACAAACAGCAGCGATCAGGTTGGCATAACACAACATATGGACTCAACAACAATTCCCCATTAGCAGTATCGTTCTCTTTCACATTAAATCCCAGCAATTGGTTAATACTTTTAAAGAAGACTCTCTTTAGCGAACCTTCGCAGCAATTCCTCCAAAAGACTGTTCGGTATCGAACACCTCCTCTAAGTAAATGCATGCGACGATGGTCCACTTGAATTCAAATAAAGAAATAAGATGTTGTAAACGGGCATTATAAAAACTAGTTTTACTTACTTTTGTTCAATACATCCTCATTACTGTCAGTCAATAACTTGCTTATTTTGTCTATTTTCCAAACACAGATTGTCCCTGAAAAACGAAGTGACGGAATCAATCTCATTAGTAATGTTCTGTATAGCATTTGCTCATACGCTACAGTGCTAATAAATGATAAACGTAAGGTTTGCATCGTTCTTAAATTGTACAAAATTATGTATTGTAAGCAAATTTGTATTACAAAGTATTACAACTTCTTAACATAAAGCGGTCACTTACCATCACCGAAGGCTCCAACGATCTTTCCGTGTCCCTTGGTTGGCATCCACGCGAGGTCCATTACTTTAGAGACTTGAGCTTTATCGGTAACGCTTCCTCTCGGAGTAAGTGTCAGGTGTGGGGTTATCCTTACAATAACTGAGGAAAGGAAGAAACAAAATCGATAATTTAGGTTCTTTTAAATTCGAAGCTCCTACACGTTGTAAGTCTTCCCTATGGTTCCCTATTGCTAAAGATAGATTTCGTAGCAAATACAAATTGATAATCGAACATATAACCAACTTCCTACTCGAATACCGACCTCAGTTTGAGGTTAGAAACTCTCTTACATTTACATACCAGAGCTTATAATCAAAACAACTTGACAACTAAGCTATACTACAAAATACATTATCTTTGATCAGCTCTCTTCTTTTGCCTATTGAAAGCTGCTTTCTTACGACCATAGTAATCCAAGTGTGTAAGAAACTCCGTTGATGGCCGAGAGACGGCAATCAGTCAGCCAATCGGATCAATGTTACATACCTATTGTCATTGGCATGCTTAGAGTCGTTTACAAATAGGCAGCTTCGACAACGGAAAATAGCAACTAGATACTAGAATGTATATCACCGGTGAAGTGTATAGATCAACCCAGGGCCCAATCCTACCAGCAGCTGTATTCTGACTAACACGCAAAATAATAACGAATGCTAACACATTCTGACATAGCCAGGGAAGTGTATGTTCTGTAAGGAATCAAAATTAGTACAATAGGCCTTTCATGAACTCAGAAACGTATTATTGAGTGGTTGCTTATAAACTCAAGAATTAATACTCGGCTTGTTTGTTCCAAAATCGGTGACGTTGCTAAGTACATCCAAGTCTAAACTGTCATGGTGAATCGAACTGTTCAATCTCAGAAGAGTTTGTGAATAATCCATGATAGTTCTACAAGAAATACCACGGAACACTTCATAATCGCTTACCTGAAAGGCATTGCATATATTGAATAAATAGGCCATGATCACGGAATCTTCATTTACGTACAGCACACCAAAAAGCCACGTCACGCCAAGGAGGGGTACGAGACCTAACGAACCTTTCGCCCAATAACTTGAAAAAGAGAATACGATCAAACTGTTACTCTTTAAATCTTATGACGAATATGCTTATTCTGTGCTAAGTATGCTAATGAGTGTGAGGTCTTTCTTTTGCCCAAATAAAACTTAAGAGCAAAATCAACACTTAGTTTCATCATAATCGAAAGGAAAAGAGACAAAAAGAAAAGCAGAACGAAAGAATGAGAGGAAGAAAGAAAGAAAGAAAGTGAAGGAAAGAAAGAAAGAAAGAAAGAAAGAAAGAAAGAAAGAAAGAAAGAACGAAAGAAAGAAAGAACGAAAGAAAGAAAGAACGAAAGAAAGAAAGAACGAAAGAAAGAAAGAAAGAAAGAAAGAAAGAAAGAAAGAAAGAAAGAAAGAAAGAAAGAAAGAAAGCTCAGAGCAATCTTAGAGAAATATTTGAATCTGAATAAGCCAATATATGTCTGCATCATTGGCTATGAACAAGCTTTCGATCTTGTGAATCATGAAAAGGTTATTGAGTGTCTGAGGACATATAGTACGAGGGAGTAAACTATCAAATTAATAGAGAATCTATATTGTACACAGAAAGCATTCATTCAACTTGAAAACCAAATCGGTAGTAAAATCAAGATATATATAGAGAGGAGTCCGACAAGGTTGTGTTCCATCTTCAAGCCCTTTCAATCTTTACACAGAGCACGTATTTAGAACCATAGAAGATCAAAAGGAAATAAGTGTTGGAGGGAGAAACGTAAACAATCAACGATGCGCAGATGGCACAGCATTACTGGCAGAAACACCAGAACAACTACAAAACATCCTTAACAAGATAAATGAAAATGGGAAACAGTATGGTATAAAAAACAAAGCCAAAAAGAAATGACCATCTCATAGGCAAAAATGAATCCATGCATCATAAAGCTGAAGATCTGAAGACTTCAAAGAAGTGTTCCCTGAGGAACCATTGGTTTCCTTTAGAAAAGGCAAGAATTTTGGAATACTTTGGTAAGGGCTAAACTATAGAATGTAGAGGAGGGAAGAACAGCGAGAAGTTATAAGTGTGGTAGGCCTTGCTCTGTGTCTGCTGAGTAACCCTTTTTCCTATATGGTTGGAACATCTCGTTCATTTAAACCGCTGGGTTTTAAGGTTCTTAGCATGTGTTGCCAAAGTGGTAGTACGACCGCTCAATTTCGTACAAGATTCAATAATTACAAATCTCAATATCGTAGCTTTACTAGGCGTAGAGGTGGAGAAAATAAAACGGTTCCACAAAGTGGACTCTTCGAACATTTCTCAGAACCTAACCATAATGGAATGTTAGACTGGGAATTTAAACTTATCGATGAAGCTGAGACTGAGACATGTTTACGTCAGAGGGAATCTTTTCGGCAACACATGCTAAGAACCTTTAAACCCAGCGGTTTAAATGAACGGGATGTTCCAACCATACAGGAAAATAGGGTTACCAAATACAACGTTAGCTTCCGACTACCGGTACTAGGTGCAGGATCTCAAGACGGCTGCTTTGTGTTGTAAATGATGAAATACCAAATGATGGTTGGATCTTCGATTTCTTTGCTTGACACATTATCAACAGTGTGATACTTGTTATATATCAACAGTTTGTAATAAATTCTTAATGAAAAACGTTTCTTGGCCAAGATGGCGAGGCTAACGATTTTAGACTTTGATACTTCAATTATGACATACTGAGAATCATCATAACTATTAGCTTGGGAAATGTAGTTAGAAGCCAATACATGAAGAATATTGAACATGCTAGTCCTTCCGACAATAACATCCTGTTGAAGAAAATGCTTTCCGCAAAATCAAAGAAGGCACACTATACAGATCCTTGGAATATTAAAGATTGTTGATGTACCCCATGAACAAGCTGAAAGGTTAGCAAAATCGGAAAATGGTTCCGCCGCATTGGGGAATTTGGTGGATCAGCAATTCAACAATGTGACTCCCAACCAACAAGAATACTGATTGGATGAAACTGGAGGTACAGGTATTGAAAGATCATTACTGTTCACAATATATATATATGCACGCTCGCTGGTTTAACTTTTAGTGGAGTCTCCTAAATGCATCAGAGAAGTCTCTGATAACAATCTGTACTACTTTAAGTTTTGAAGATAATCTTGCAATTATAAACATTAAACAGCGAATAAATGCAAGGTTACCACCCTTACCAACCTCACCTTCGAAAAAAATATCCCCGATAATTCCCTGATTTCTCTGATGAAATTTAGGACAATCCCCTGACAATTCTACACCCGAGTATTACCACACATGCCTTGCGCAAATGTAGTATTCTATTATATCAAGCGTCATACATTGTATAAAGGCCTGTTACACCAAGGTCATACATCTCATAACATTCACAGTATCATTTCAAAGACGCTTAAAATAACTTTAAGGGAAAGGCACTGTTCTGGAAAATAGACATACAATTAACTGAAAATAACACGAACACCTTAAATCAAGTTTTCCCTGACTTCCCTGAACTTTCCAAAAATTCCCTGACGATTCCCTGATTTTACTCACAAAATGAGCCAAGTTTGACATTCCCTGATAATTCCCTAATTTCCAGGTTGGTTGTGAACCCTGAAATGATTTAGAGCCGGTTATATATTGTAAAAATCAATTAATGTATTAATAGTCTTTGGCGTAAAACAGTGGATTTAATTTTCGATCTTTCTAGCTTACCGTTTTTAAAAGTTGGGAATCACGTAGATAATTCTTTTCATCTTTGGGCAGCGGACCGCTAGCATTTGTTTAGACAAACAGTAATAAAAATCGTACTGAAACACGTGACGGCATGTTTCGCGGGATACACTGAACAGTGAATGGTTACAATGTAACCAATGTTTACAGACGGAAGCGTCTGGGGTCGTTATCAAACAATGTTTAACCCGTTGAATGTTTAATAACCCTCGTGGAATAATCAACTAGGACTTGGGGGGGATTTCCTCAAATAATTACACAAGGATTGGGTCCTTTGTATAGGGAGGATGAGATCAATCCCTCTATTTGTTATTTAATGGAAGAAGACTACAGCAGGATGACAAAACACAACTATTTTAAGCTGAACCCCTACAATTATCGTAATGCTCCTGGGCTCTTGTTAAAATTTCTCAAAAATGGAAGAGCAGTTATTCGAGAGAGGGATTCAAAGAGGGGGCTTTTTTTCACTATCTCGCTCCCAATAACTTTTCACAGAAGGTTTTTCTAATGTAATACTCCACTGGTGATAAATGCTTCTCTAAATTTTCTGGTTTTGACATTTCCATTGCTAACCTTATCAAAATTCAACACAAAGTTGTATCCCGTATGCTACTGCAATAGTTTCCACTCTCTGTAGAGGCGCTTACTTGACGCGGCCGTTTAATCACCTTCCGCAAAAATAGCAAAGGCACTTATTCGGGGGCTAGGTATATGAAAGGGAGGCTTTAATTAAGTGTTACGTTTAAATAATGTAAATATTACTTTATTTACCCTCTATCAGCTGGTAGAGCAGAGTAGAGTAGAGCAGAGCAGAGTAGAACAGAGCAGAAAGTGCAGAGCAAAGCAGAGTAGGGCAGAGTAGAGTAGGGCAGAGCAGAGCAAAGTAGAACAGAGCAGAAAGTGCAGAGCAAAGCAGAGTAGGGCAGAGTAGAGTAGGGCAGAGCAGAGCAAAGTAGAACAGAGCAGAAAGTGCAGAGCAAAGCAGAGTAGGGCAGAGTAGAGTAGGGCAGAGCAGAGCAAAGTAGAACGTGTTTGACGAATTTAGTGAAATAACTAGGGGAATCCTTTGCGGTGACATAGCTGCGTAGGTAAATTAGCATATGATCTAAGACTATATTATAACTGAAAAAGCAGAAGTTATAATGACGTAATATAGCAAGTTTAGAGAACAACAATGTATATATAGCATGATCACTGTGAAGTTAAGGAGTTGATTTCTACGTTTGGAGTTTATTGTTGAGTATAAAGATACAGATGTGCCTCGTATTAGGGCATATAGTGAAAACGTTGCTATTATTATCATCATCCTTATCGTTCGGCTAGCGACGCAATAATTCGTTAGGCTAAAAGATCAGGCAATGCTATTGGAGATAATGAA
>JAAAKM020073195.1:125001498-125088126 GCA_010016025.2 Alatinidae sp. Z8VKAUB7J3 | reverse complement strand
CATTAATACCATAGAGATAAACGAGAACCTAATAAAGAACATTTTGATATCATCGAGAAGAGAGGGTTAGAAATGTCAGTTTTGAAAAGAACGATAGAGAAATAGAAAATATGTCATATGGAGATATAAAGATATAGAGAAATAGAAAATGTCATATGGAGATATAAAGATATAGAGAAATAGAAAATATGTTGTATATATTTATTCCAACATTGACAAGTAAGACATTGAACCAAGATGCAACTAAGAGTAATGATAAACTATCGAAAGGGTCATTTTTAAATGTTGAGCCCAGAAATGTACAATACCCGTAACCACCTCATATTCTTCATAAAGAGAAGCCTTTCAATTCCGTTTTGACAACATTTTGTATATAGGCCAGCTACACTTTAAAAAACAATACTTGCGCGACGCTGTAAAGCCCATCAAAGAAATCCCTAATCAGAAAATAAATAACAACGTCTACGCCATGTTTCAGATTTCACAGGAAATTTGTATGGATAAATCTGCCTTACCTTGTCAACTGGTTAACCTGGAATTATCATGTTGATTGTAGATATTGCAGCCGTTCTGTTGCGGATGATGAACGACGCCTCAGAGAACTTCCATGAAGATTTAGTTCATCGTTTCCTCTGCGTAAGATGTAGAACAAGTGACGAAAAGCGTTCGCAATTAGTCGTTGTAGATATAATCTGGCAGTAACCTACAACAGTTTCCACTCTATTTGTTCTTGTACCTTGGCGTTAAGCTGATCCTTCGTCGTCAGTGTAAGCAGACATAGACTGACCGGTCAACACCACAGGGAAACAAGCAGCTGCGCTTTTCTGTAGTGAACAATCACAGCCACTAACAAAGGGATTCGCGGGAAAGTGCCCGTGTCTTTTTTTTTTTTTTTTATGGTGGTGACAAATGTTTACAACTGTCTGGGCAGTGTGAGCGTTTCATTGTGATGCATTTGGCAAAAGAGCAAGAGAGGCACAATTATCAAAATAGCAGACATCTTCGCCCCGTAATCAGCCCTACAGCGACCTGGCAGTGCTAAGGGAAATTCATCGCGATAAAGAAGGCAATAACCTCGGTGTGCCAAGTTTCAGTTAGTATTACAGTTGAACCTGTCTATAGCGGACACCTGCGGTTTCTGAAAAAAGTGTCCGCTATTACCAGGTGTCCGCTATATAGAGGTTCTCAACTACATCTGCCTAATTTAGTTAATCTTAATTAATTAATCCTAATTAATCAGTCTGCCTAATTTCGCCAAGGAAAGAAGAAAAAAAGATACATTAATTCATAATAATGTTTTAAATCTCATAGGCTGGATGGAGGTAGCCTAGATCTTAGTAGGTCTTCACTGGGAAACCTTTTGACAAATGGAAAAAATAGCATATAGGCTTATATAAACTAGTTGACAAGCAATTTCTCCCCAACAACACTTTCTTTCCAACTAGCTAGAAACAAACATTGCACCAGAGTCATCTGTTAACTATCTCATTGGCAAGTAATTTTTCCCCATAAAATATTCATTAACCAACTAGCTGATGAAACTTTTTCCCAGAAAACAATGATCCAGGCATAAACTTCTTTTGGGCATAGTTTTTTTTTTCTACATTGGTAAGTTTATGCTTGGTGGCACTAGGGTTAGACCAGCAGATTGGAATTCTTGACTTTTTTTTGCTGCTTTTAAGTTTAAAATATGAAGTATTGAAAGAAAGGCTATCCTTATCCACTTTTATTTGAAGTTCCTTTGGTCAGAAATTTCTCAATTTGTATATTAGATTTGGTGCAACTTCATTTTCATGGTATAAAAATACTTCATTTATGTAAATACATATCAAAACAAGATCATGACAGGATTGCCTGCATTTTCTATGCTTCTTCTGAGAAAACTTGTGCACTTAGCCTACTTCAACGGAGGAATTTTTATTAGGGTTTTTGATGGCACTAACCCTGCAATAATTACAAATGAAATTCTAGTCTGAACTGATAATGCTAGGTGGATGCTAAGTTAATGCTGGATCCTGAGCTTTCAGACACACACTGTTTCTGGGCTGTGCAGTAGTTAGCCAGTTCTTGTCTTCTTCAGGCATAACAGAAACTATCTTAACTTGTTACAATTCTTAGTCCAACTCAAATCCTAACTAAACCTCAAGTAATTTGTAACTTCTGTACTAATATGTCAGTTAACAACTAATTTCTCCCTAGCAACACTACCTTTCCAACTAGCTAGAAGCAAAAATTGCCCCAGAAACACTTCAATTAACTTCCACAGAAATTGTTTTATTAACCAACTAGCTGATGATTAACTTTGCCCCAGAAAACGTTTCCATTTCCAACTAGCTAGAAAAAGTGGTTGTCCTGGAAACAATTCTGTTAACCATCTAGTTTGGAATTAGCTTTTCCCCAGGAAAATTTTCATTAACCAACTATTTTGCGGCTCAATTAAAGCGCGGCTTAATTTAATGCGGCTTGATTACATACGCGGCTTAATATGACGTAATAAGGTATACTATTCTTTGTTTGGCTTAGACAACTATCAAAGAGACATTATTAACTCTTCTTGCTTTAATTTTTAAGAGTCTCCTTTCACTAACAACATTCGCCACAGGCTAGTCACAGCAAACTGTCCGCAGTGAAAGTTGAAACTTGAGGTCATGCACTTGTATGGCAAGAAAGAATAGTGATACGTCATTGATAATGAAGCAGACTAAACATTACTGCCTCTCAAAATTTTCATGGTGAGAAATTCCCTTAAAGCATCTATCGATAAAGATAAATGAGGCGATTTAACGATAAGAAGAGACCAAAAAAATGTTAAATAGATGTTTATTGGGTTATGCCAGGCTTTTAGTATACTTAACAAGTTCAAGTTAAAAAGCATGCTTTTCTTGCTTCTATTCACTAGAGATTCTTTTTATTTAAGACTCTTCCAAATCTTAATTTTAGGAAAAAACCCAATGATGTCACTGATACATAAATTGTGTTTATTTGATTTTCATTTCAGGAAACAAAGCTTGTGCTTGACATTGTTCCCACAGCTTCCAGTAAACTTAATCTTGGGTAAGTTATACTCCAGAGTTGTTAAAAATGCTACATTATTAGCTTGGGAAAGAGGCAGAGATGCCAGTCAATTTAGAACTTTAGATTACGAGGAGGGAAAACGCCTCAAACACATTGGCTTTAGCAGTCGTTAAAAAAACAAAGATATCTGTGACGTAGCAGGACCACCAAAGGGTGTCTCTTTTGGATTCTTTTGATGGAGCAGTCTTATGAAAACCATCCGCGATTTTAGGATAAGCTGATCATAGATTGTGATAGGGATAGGGAGAGGGATAGGTATTGATTACAGATATAAACACCTACGTAGGCAGCGACGAGGAGAGAGAAGGAAAAGAGTGAGAGTGAGAGAAGGAAAAGAGTGAGAGTGAGAGAAGGAAAAGAGTGAGAGTGAGAGAAGGAAAAGAGTGAGAGTGAGAGAAGGAAAAGAGTGAGAGTGAGAGAAGGAAAAGAGTGAGAGTGAGAGAAGGAAAAGAGTGAGAGTGAGAGAAGACATTAATAAACACGAAAATTTTTGATTTTAGATCAATTTGAAAAACCAAAACAAGGATAATAGAAAAATGGTGAAAAATCAGAGAAATTTTAGATTACAAAGTAGAAGACTGTAGGACCTCGCCTTGAATTTTATCATAGAATATGTTTATTAGAAGGCGACCTTCTTGCAGACCAGATTACAGCCGACTTCTCCCTGCAATTAATTAAGGTTTACTACTTATCGTCTCTCAACTTTAAGATGTAAGCGACAAAGACAAATTCCATTTTTCATGGTATTGTTGACTTCTCATTCGACGACCAAATATCAACAATTGCCACGAATGGGGTCTCATAAGAAACGCATCGAAAGAGACTAATTGCAAACTGTAAATCTTAATGCCAATTTACGCTAAGAAACGTATCATAGGCCTTATAACACAAACAAATGAAGACCAAACAGAACTCAAGTGTTTATCTTTTTGCTTGTTCTTGGCCGAGGGTTTATATGACCAGTCTACAATTGATCAGTTTTGCGTAATTCAAGTAACTGCTAACAGCCCTGCCCTTGTTTTCTAGAGAATTACCCACAACGCATTGCAAGACTACAAGAATCTTATCCACGTGGGATGAACAAAAAGCTGCACCACTCTCAAGTCACACCTTTTTACCCTTACATCCAAATATTCCGTTTTTTTATCGGGCATCGCAAGAAGTGACTACACTGGAAGCGTTGGTTAGGTTATAACGACCTTGGTTACGTGGTGGCAACGACATTCTTCAAATAGTGTTTTCTACATGCCACTTGCAAAAATGTGCGAAATATTGGATGTATCAAGAAAGATACAGTAATGTATTTTGACACATTATATGAACTTACTAGTATAATTGGTTGAGGGATTCCTTATAAAATTGATAACTCTAAACCTGCAGAAATGTTTTCGGCATAATACGGCATAATAGAAACTACAGTGGACTCTCTCTATCTCGACTACCCTCTATCTCGAACTTTTCTCCATCTCGAACAAAAAGCTTGGTCCCATGGACACTTACGTACCCTCTTAGCTATTTTTATCTCTTTATCTCGAACTTCTCTATCTCGAATTTTTCTCTATTTCGAACAAAAATCTTGGTTTCTGAAAGGTTTCAGAATTACATTACGCTATAACGTGTATCATGGTACAGAGTCCCGATTTTGAGATATTTCATTATTCTCAGAAATTTGGTAGACTGCTATTCCTATTAGAGTTTATGTAGCAGTGCATCTGGTATTGGATTACATATGGTACCCAAGGCAGCTGGTAACAGGTAGAGATGATTAAATAGTTGTTTGCGGTACAGAATAAGTATGCTGCATGAAATAGCAAAAGTATCGTATACTTTAAAGCGTTTTTCATCTGACACTCCACAGACTACAATCGTCAGAAATGATCAAAATGAAGAAACGAAACATTATACTCCAGTGTATATTTGAAAGAACCAATCAAAATTCGGACTGCCTGAATGGTTTGTGACCGATCAGCGTCCACTACGAGTGTAAATTGATAAAATAGGCCCATTATCTTGCTTTTATGTGGACTCACTCTAGAACGGCCAAGTAAAATGCGTGGAGTGGCGTGGTAAGATAGCTCAAATTTGGAGAATGAGAGCGAACAAATCCAGGAATACTCACGAAATAAAGGCCAATAACGAAATAAAACGAAAATGAAAAGGATAAGTGCTATGAAGAAAGTGAATATTGGAAAGGCAGCTAAATACTCTGGACTACCTGTTGACTTACTGAAGCACATGAGCAAAGAATGACTTCAAGCGTTCTAGGAACTACTGCAAAAAGTGAGGTACGAGGAAGTAACAGTGCCATCTTTACTGCAATAGGATAGACGTGTCACGTTATACAAAGGGAATCACAGTACTTGGAATAAGAGAGCTTAAGGGGTATCAAACTGCTGGAACATTTTATGAAAACATTGGGAAAGACTATAGAGAAAAGGCTGTGGATGTTTATAACAGCAAACGACATGCAGTTTGGTTTCAGCCCAGGAAACAGAATAGCAGTTTTCTTTTTACGACCGCTGCAGACGAAGCAGCTCAAAGTAGACAAAGGTCTACGCTGCGCGTTCATGAACTTAGAAAAGGCGTGAACTAGTGAACTAGTGCCTCCGACATCAGAACATACCAGACAGGCTGGTAAAGATTGTCGCTACGGTTAACTGTGGGGCTAGAACTGTTGCTTAAACAAAGTATGGTATAGCTGAATTTTGACCGTAATACCTACCCACCGTAAAACTCTGATAGGGCTGCCTTTGAAATTTGCAAAAGGGGAAACCATAAATTTCTTTTCTTAGTTAAAATTTTAAGGAATGAAAAGCATTTAATTTTGGGTGAAGAAAAAAAATAGTCAAGAATTTCAAAACATAGGAGTCCGTTTCCGTCAATAAAATGATGAACAAGCTTACAGAGTTGGTTGCTATCTAATACCAATAGTACTTTAGTCTACCGATCTGGATAAAATTCTGTTTATAACTTGTTGTGTCTATTATTGGTTTAGCACGCTTGTTAAGTCAAAGTGATAAGTCGTTCACCTTCATATCGTTTGTTGTAGATTGGACTTTGGAGTCTACTTATCATGCTTGAATCTCACAAAAGCTGCCGATACTTAAATGAAGTGAATTCGGATTTGCCTTTCAATAACTTTTTGCTGAAAAGTGCTGCCTTCACGGAAACAAAATATTCCCATCTGCCAAGGGATCGCTTGCGGTTTTCATTTTCACCAAGAATAGATTTTAAGGGAGAGTTATTGAGCAAGGTTTAATTGTACCATATGGAGCAGCCAACAAATTTAATAGGGTGTGTAATATAACAGTACCACTAGAGAAAATGATGCATACTCCTGAAATATCCGGACGTACTGATTACCATTTGACCAATACACCAGGAACAGAATAGTGATATAAAGAAGTCGCCCTTAAAAAGCAATGATGTGGGTAAATTGGAAGACAAGAAAAAGCAAAACCCAGCCTAACTTCATTATAGCTTAAAAAAATGATAAGAAATCGAGAGGAGCTTTAAAACGAACTTAAAAAAGTGTATTCCAAGAGTAACAAGGCATTAAACTAGTTTCTAAATTTAAAAATCTGAGAACATATAAAAGACAAAATGAACAATAAGCTATGGCGTTTGCATAGCATGTACCGAATCTCGCTAGATAATTACACTTTTTATTATAAGAAACTACCTCAGTGTCCAGCCCTCGAATTTTCTTACAATATTGATCTTTTCGAGCCTCAAATTTTTTAGCAGTTTCTCTGGTACCCAATAGAAGGTGGTGGAATACGCGGAGGGGGCTAGAAAACAACGGGGTTTAATGCATATTCACGGCATACAGACTATAAGTAACTTCTGAGCAACTATGCTAATTATAATGCAAGCATATGAGTCAAGGGAAGACTGGGAATAGTTATTCTTACGCTATCGTAGGTTTCTTTCAGCATGATAGTGAGGCAGCCATAACGAACTTTGAGCATAGTGGAATTGCTAATTAAATGTGCTATAGGAGAAGTAAAACCTGTTACACACCAAAGGGCGTCCGCACAACAAAGTTAAAAAGAGAACGAGTTCTGTTAATACCCTAAACTAACCCTCTTCCCATTTTTACTGCTTGTTTAAAGCAATTCTTTGCTTCATGCTGAGTCACCTTTAAGATTTATTGACTTTGTGTTGCTTCCAGCGATGGGTAAAACGTTCCAAACTCTTTTGTGTTTTCAGACGAAGTCATGTTTACGATTCTGCCCTTTATATATGTAATAGATACGTCCGATATCTTCGCTCGCAAAGGGGAACGCTGATCTGATAACTAACAAATTTTATATGTGATAGGAAAAACGCCTTTCGAGTTACAGGCAACAATATTTTGGTCGAATTCACAACACACCCATTCAGCGTGTAAAAACCTAGCCACTCTGTTAGCTCCATTCAATAAAGCAAAGACGCCGTCGCTCCGTGGGCAGCAACATGTTGTTTAGCGCTTACTCGTTTTTCTAAAAAAAGAGAGACAGACAATGCGCCCCCCTCCCCCGTTTTTCTTTGAGTGGCGTTTTCAACCCTCTCCTATCCTATGAACTATTTTCAAAAAGGTCGAGACCCACGACGATCGCTATGACCAATGTCTAGAGAAAATATTTGGTAATATAAGTCCGTCACCCTAAATATATTTTTTAATATTGGTAACACAAACTAACTTCTTGCTGACAAAATAATTAGAGTCCCGTATGTCTAAAGTGTCAGGTCCGTTTATAATTCCAAGGATTCAAGCTTTACCTAAGTTATTAAGGTTGTTGGAAAAGTACGGGCGTAATTTATGTACAGGATGCACTCATACATTCTTGATCTTCTTGTTTTGGGGTATGATTTAGGAGTGATGCCATTCGTAAAGCAGTTCTCCTTAGTCCCAACCTTGTATGACTTTTAGGGGCAAGAAATCTGGTATTTTTTAAGTTGTACGGTTTGCCCTTTCAAGAAATTGAACTGTGCTCAAAGATTTTTCTTTTATTTACAAGGCTGAACAACCTTCATGAGGTATTTTCTTGTTTATTCTTTATGATTTCCTATTGACAGGAATCTAAAAATTTGGCAACATCAAGCACTTTTGCCACTATCATAAAAAGTGTTTTACTCCTTATAACTGCACTTACGTTCCGCGATTTTTACAACACTGCTTTGCTAACAACAGTACTTGATATGTTGGTAAGAGAATGGTATTGTATGTCATCCGAGTGAACTTTTGGTATCGTAAAAAAACAGAAACAAAGCAGTTGTCGTTATTTTTAAGTAATTCAATTGCGCAATCAGGAGGCTAAGATATTCTTTAGCATGAGGCAATCTCTACTGACCCCAGCCCACCCCATCACATCTAATTACCCTTGCCTTTCACAACATCAACCTCGCAAGCAGAAACTCAGGTATAAATGCCGAGCGTAGAATGCATGCAAGTGAGTTTGATTTTATTACTTCTTAGTAGGACAAAGGAACAAATGATGTTTGCATATGCGAGATCCAACGGCTCGGTGTAGCCTTGGAGATGGATACTTGTGGCAAGGAAATGGAGCTGAGAGTTGTTCGTCCCTACTGTAGTGCACATGAGCACTATCGCAAAAGTGACCCCCAGAAAAGAGCGACCAGCCATTGTTATTTCATTTTACTCGATTTTCGAGAGGTTTCAAACGGTGCTTTCCAAAGACGATTAGGTGTAGCGTTAGAGATTTATACTACTCTAGTTTACATGTGCACTGTTGGAGAACTAGCCCCAGAAAAGAAGGGCTTCTTGCAGGAAAGTCATATTGACATCAGCTAATTTTCTCACAAGGGGGACGGAATACCTAGTCACGATATGAGCATTTGAAATAAACTGCTGCGGAATAATGAATGCGATACTGCTGCTTCATTATTTATGACATCACATTAGTAGATATAAAAGTGTTGCCTAATGAGAGTTTCCTTAACTTACTGTGTGCGCAAATGCTCATGTATTCTGATCAGAATTTGCCAACTAATTCATAAGGGTAGCGCTCAGGCGTACACTTCTTGGTGTTCCGGTTTGATGTTTGTGGCAACCTATACTACTATGACTGATAAAGAAAAAGCATCTATTAATAGATGTAAATCAGAGCCAAATTATAAACAGAAAGAAAAGGCATGACTGAAATTCTATAGTCTAAATAGTGTAGGAACAAGACAGAGACATGTGCGCAATCTACAACACTACGACTGATACAGAAAAGGAATTTACTAATAGACATAAGATAGGATCAAATTTTAAACAGAAAGAAAAGGCATGACTGAAATTCTATAGTCTAAATAGTGTAGGGACAAGACAGAGACATATGCGCAACCTATAACACTATGACTGATACAGAAAACGCATTTACTAATAGACATAAGATAGGATCAAAGTTTAAACAGAAAGAAAAGGCATGAATGAAATTCTATAGTCTAAAAAGTGTAGGGACAAGACAGAGACATATGTGCAATCTATAACACTATGACTGATACGGAAAACGCATTTACTAATAGACATAATATAGGATCAAAGTTTAAACAGAAAGAAAAGTCATGATTGAAATTCTATAGTCTAAATAGTGTAGGGACAAGACATAGACATATTCGCAATCTATAACACTATGACTGATACAGAAAAGGCATTTACTAATAGACATACAATAGGATCAAAGTTTAAACAGAAAGAAAAAACATGAATGAAATTCTATAGTCTAAATAGTGTAGGGACAAGACAGAGACATATGCGCAATCTATAACACTATAACTGATAGGGAAAAGGAATTTACCAATAGACATCAGATAGGACCAAAGTTTAAGCAGAAGGAAAAGGCATGAATGAAACTCTAGAGTCTAAAAAGTGTGGGGACAAGACAGAGACATATGCGCAATCTATAATACTATGACTGATACAGAAAAGGCATTTACCAATAGACATCAGATAGGATCGAAGTTTAAACAGAAAGAAAAGGCATGAATCAAATTCTATATTTGGATAAGTGTAGGGACAAGACAGAGACATATGCATAATCTATAACACTATGACTGATACAGAAAAATCATTTACTATTAGACATAAGGTAGGATCAAGGTTTAAACAGAAAGAAAAGGCATGAATGAAATTCTATAGTCTAAAAAGTGTAGGAACAAGACAGAGACATATACGCAACCCATCCATGGTAGACGGCATACAGTTTATACAAGGTATACCATCTGACATTGAAGAACTCTTTGAAAGTGGGGGGCCGGCCACCCTGGTGGTTCTTGACGATTTAATGAGTTCCGGTGGAGATAACCAAGGTGTGTGTAATTTATTTACTCGAGGAAGGCATTTAAACGTTTCAGTTTTTTTCCTCACTCAAAATTTTTTCTTCAGGTCCAGATACATGCGTACCATGTCTTTGAATTGTACATACTTGTTTCTTTTTAAAAATATGCGAGACCAGAGCTCCATTAACGTCTTATCAAGAGAGATGTTCCCTCAAGATCCCAGATTTTTAATGGAGTCCTATATCGATGCCACTAAAAAAAAGTTTGGTTATTTGATGTTGGATTTACACCCACTGTCCTCTGATGACCTCAGAGTTCGAACTTCTATTTTTCCAGGGGAAGACAATGTCGTTTATGTACCAAAATAACAAAGGTGATGCATTTCCTGTCTTGATATGAGAGTATAAATAGAGGGTTAGGGTAGAGGGGTGTCATCTATCTCTGATAAGGACATACACTGTTAAGTAATCATAACATACAGATGTCTCGAGTTGTTCAGAAAAGTTGCACCATCTGCAGTTGACTGCAAGATGCCCTGCTAGGAAAAGGAAAGCTCTACTATCAAACATTGACCGTGAGACTTTGAAGGCTATTAGCGAGTGCTGTCTAAACTTTCTCCGTACCCCAGGTATCAGGATAGGAAAGGATACATTAAAAAAATTAAAAAGATATAAAGCAGCCATTCGTACATTGGCTTCGCCAAAAACAAGTCACATTAAGAAAAAGCAACTACTCCTTCAACAAGGAGGAGGATTTTTGTCCAGTCTATTACCCTCTGTCATAGGTTTAATATCGAACCTGTTTACGACGTCGTAGATGATGACGGCTAAAGTGTATTCTGGACCCCGCAAAAGTCGTTGCATCATGCTCAACGGATGATATTAGTACCTGAACGTCAATACAGAGCGTGAACTAAAAACAGTTCTACAGACGTTAAGGACATCTTACACCCTGAGAACAAGCAACTGCTAACTGCAAGAGATACGATGAATTCAGTCTTGGGCACCCAAGGTGTGGAGACTGAAAGGAATCTCCTGACACTAGCATTCCCATATGTTGGGCTATCAGAGCAAGACTAGCTGCTTCTTTAATTAGTGTCTCTCCAGAGATAGGAGTAACACCGCAATCTTTGTCCTCTCATTTTCAATCATAGTTCAAAATGTCAAATATTCTGGTAACTTACTTCTGCTTTGCGCCCTTAAAAAATTATAAAAATCAAACAAAAACAATAAAGTGCTTTGAAACTAGTCCTATTACGTATCCTAAAATGTTTATCATATCCTATATCCATCCACCCATCGCATCATTTTCTTTATCAAGATTCGCTGTCCTGTTTGACTACTGCAGCAAACCTTAGTCTCCTCCATCTATTACAATCTCCAGTCAGTGGTGGTCATAGGCCCTGTACAAAATACAGTTTTGTTTGTTCTTTCAGAGTTAAGTTACTTTAAGCCTCCGTAGAAATTTGATATATCTATCTACAAGATCAAGGCAGTTTTTAAAAGAACTGTAGGAGTAAATAGTCAGTTTCATCTTCTTTGGCAAATTAAAAGACTATCTTCTGTTTGGAGTGCAATGCCCCTCACAAACTTTGCCTACCCTAGGGGCTAATAATTGTAATCTAGTACTATGTTAAACAGAAGATCAATATCCATTACCTCGTATTCTTATTACATCTTAACAAGTGTCAGAAATATAATTTAAACCCCTGAAAGATTACCAAGGAAAATAGCTTTACTTTAACAAAATGAAGATTCAAAATTTAAATGCCTTGATGATAATACGATCAGCTTGTTAATCCAAGTGTTTCATATCTGTTACCTTAGCCTAATATTACCTTTAGCCACTTTTCGTGACAAGCTTGAATTCAAATCAGCAGTTATCTGCCACTCTACCTCATCAAGAATTACCAAGAAATACGACCCTATAAAAGCCTTTCTTTCCTTCCATTGCATTAATAGTCGATCAAAACAGGTCAAATAGCGTTAGACAAGAACAGAAAATTTGCGTGGCTGCAGATTTTAATTTTCGTGTATTTGATCCAAACGGAATTAATACTGTTTTCATTAGCGTGATTGTACCTTTAACCAGTTTCAGTGACCAAATGACAAACAAAAACTCAATTAATAAGTAATTATAAACACATTCGCAAATGGCATGGACTTGTAAACCAGAACTACAAAACCTAACTTCCACTAAATGTGCTATAAACACCACGCAAATGGAACGAACTTGTAAACCAGAACTACGAAAGCTACCTTGCGCTAAAGGTGCTATAAACACCTTCGCAAATGGAAATAACTTGTAAACAATAACTACAAAAACTACCTGGCACTAAACGTGCTATAAACACATTCGCAAATGGAATGAACATGTTAACCAGAACTACAAAAGCTACCTTGCACTAAATGTGTTATAAACACCTTCGCAAATTGAATAAACTTATTAACCAGAACTACAAAACCTAACTTCCACTAAATGTGCTATAAACACCACGCAAATGGAACGAACTTGTAAACCAGAACTACGAAAGCTACCTTGCGCTAAAGGTGCTATAAACACCTTCGCAAATGGAAATAACTTGTAAACAATAACTACAAAAACTACCTGGCACTAAACGTGCTATAAACACATTCGCAAATGGAATGAACATGTTAACCAGAACTACAAAAGCTACCTTGCACTATAAGTGGAATAGACGGGGGTGGTGGAAAAACGCCAAAAAGGAAGTCAAGAAGCAATGTTAAGAATCAACTGCTCTCCCTAAACGTAAGGTAAAATACAACACAAACAATAGCCAGTCAAAGTCATGGCATCTCCTACATGGCGTCCAAGATTTATAAATGTTCCCCTTGTAATCCTGCTCAATGACGGTAATGACATGACATGTGTAATGTGCGTCTTCACACTCCTTAGAGCCTCGTAAAAGGCCACCGTCATCTTTTAATGTGTGATTTTTATATTTTGATCAAGACATTTTCTACTTGCCCGACAAAACACCTCCTCAAAAAATTGTCATGGGTGGGAGACATGGTTTGGAATATCCTGGGTGGAAAATTTTTGAAAAATTAATTAGTGTCGGGGGGAGACGTCTATTAAGCACCCAAGAGTGGTAAACCAGAACTACAAAACGTACCTTCTACTACTCTTGGGTGCCTGATTGACGTCACTCCCGGCTAATTAATTTTTCAAAAATTTTCCACCCTCCCGTTTATTCCAGCCCCCTTTCTATTAGGCACCCAATAGCAAATGCAGGCAAGACATACTTTGTGTCTGAGCTGATCAAACATAGAGAAGCAATGATGGACACCCCAATAGAACAGATTTATAGGCTTTACGGAGTGGGACAAGAAGTTCTTTTTGCAAAATTGAGGAAGTGTGTGACAAACATCGAGTTCATTCAAGGTACTCCATGTGATATGGAATCTAGGTTAGCGTGCAATTCATCTTCATCTTTAATTGTGATTGAAGATTTGTTTGTGGAGGCAAATAACGACCTTCAGATCTCCAATCTCTTTACACGTTGGAGACATTACAATGCTGCGGTGGTACTCTTATCACAGAACCTGTTTGCTAAAGGGAATTTTCACGCAGCCTACATCGCGCTATTTAAAGCGCAAAAGAGATAAAGGTCAGATTATGGTGTTGGCGAAACAACTTTTTCCGCGAAAGAGTATTTACTTTATTGAATCGAACGAAGATGCTGTTAAGGAAAACTTTGGGTACCTGTTTATCGATTTATTTATATCCTCCCTGGATTAACTTAAACTTCGTTCGTCTATTTTTCCAGATGAACCAAATGTAGTCTATTTACCAAAGTAGCGATGCTTTGAGCGCGAGTATAAAAGGGAGGCTAGCGAAGGAATAGAATCATTGTTCGTTTGGAAATGATCTCACTTACGCGATCATGTCTCATATGGTAAAGTGAAAACTCGATCACTTAAAGCTGTTATCACATTGTTCTCCCAAAGTTCGCAAAGCTATTTTAAAGAGTGATAACATCGAACTGATAAATGTTTATCAGAGTGTTGTCTTAACGTCTTGAAACATCCAGAAACTAGAGCACTTGGGAAAGAGAGGATAAAACGCCTTGCAAAGCACAAAACAGCATTATGAGCGCTGGCAGATAAAAGGATCCCGTTGAAGCGAAAGGGACAAATTATAGTACATCAAGGAGGATTCCTAGGCACGCTCATTCCTATTGCTATATCTTTGTCAAGTAACCTATTTGGTGGAAAGTAAGAACAAGCATGACACAGACGACGATGCGAAAGATGATCTTAGTTCCTGAAAGCATGTTACAAATGTTTACAAAGAAAACGGAAACAGCCGTGCGAGATATCATCCACCCCGAAGGAAAACAATTGCTGATCTCTAAGTCTAAGATCTCTAAGTCTACGATCTCCAAGTCTAAGAAGTCTAAGTCTACTATCTCTAAGTCTAAGATCTCTAAGTCTAAGATATCTAAGTCTAAGATCTATCAGTCTAAGATGTATAAGTCTATGATCTTAAATCTACGATCTCTAAGTCTACGATCTCCACGTCTATAATCTCCAAGTCTATGATCTCCAAATCTATGATCTCCAAGTCTACGATCTCTAAGTCTAAGATCTCTAAGTCTACGATCTCCAAGTCTAAGAAGTCTAAGTCTACTATCTCTAAGTCTAAGATCTCTAAGTCTAAGATATCTAAGTCTAAGATATCTAAGTCTAAGATCTATCAGTCTAAGATGTATAAGTCTATGATCTTAAATCTACGATCTCCACGTCTATAATCTCCTAGTCTATGATCTCCAAATCTAAGATCTCTAAGTCTACGATCTCTAAATCTACGATCTCAAAGTCTACGATCTCCACGTTTATAATCTCCAAGTCTATGATCTTCAAGTCTACGATCTCTAAGTCTATGATCTCTACGTCTAAGATCTCTAAGTCTACGATCCATGGCGTTCTTTACTAAAGAACGCCATGCTACGATCTCTAAATCTACGATCTCTAAGTCTACGATCTCCACGTCTATAATCTCCAAGTCTACGATCTCTAAATCTACGATCTCTAAGTCTACGATCTCCACGTCTATAATCTCCAAGTCTATGATCTCAAAGTCTATGATCTCAAAGTCTAAGAAGTCTAAGTCTACTATCTCTAAGTCTAAGATCTCTAAGTCTAAGATATCTACGTCTAAGATATCTAAGTCTAAGATCTATCAGTCTAAGATCTATAAGTCTAAGATCTCTAACTCTAAGATATCTACGTCTAAGATTTATAAGTCGTAGATCTCTAATATAGATGTATCAAAGTGTTAGATATTTCAACTCCAAGTTCCGGCATCAAACAGGAATCTCCCACAGTCAACTCCGCAGGAAAGTGAATACCAGGAAGCATTTGGGTAAGGATTGTTGGCCACCCTATCCCGCAATGAGAGGGTCACGACATTTGATTCTCTACCACATCGTATCCTTTGTGGTGAGTTTAATAACCATGGCAGCATATGAGTGCTCATTAGTCGTTATGCAGTTGATTTTTCTGTTTGTGAGCACTTGGTTTATGGGAATTTCAACATTAAATCCGATAATATATTTTTGGAGTATGCCTTCAGTCAGGAAGAAAGCAATCCGACTTTTACGTCAGCATTATATAAATAGGGTATTTTAGATGATTATATGTTCTTATCCACGGAAGTAGGAGACGGGATGCTAGGGGGCGGGGCTTACTCCCAAGAAAAATTTGGGAGATACCAGAAAAATATTACTAAATCACTCTTTATAATCATGTTTCACATCCAAATAAGAATTAACTATGTAGCACACTTTAAAGTGTTATGTAATTTTAGTGTTAGTTTTTGATATTTAATGCTAGTTGTAAATGGTAAATAGTCAAATAATCATGGACTAGCTACAAACTGTTGTATTAACATAGTCAATTAGTAAAAGCCAAATTAGCAAGCGCCAATTCAACGCTTAATGATAGCAAAATCTTGGAACAATATATTAATTTGTGCTTGAAATGGAGCATGGCTATTTAGCACAATGGTTTGCTATTGGTGCAGTCAACGTTTGAAAGGGATAATACTTCCACAACGGGCATCTTCAAAAACAGGATACGTCATATTCGAGGAATTCCATTCCAAGCAACGTTTCTGATATACATATATAATTCTACATATGCAGTGGATTAGAGGTTTACAGGGGTATCTAGTAACCCCAAAGGGTAGCTACGAACACCATAAGGATGTACCAGAGAAGCCTCTTAACCAATTAGGATAATAGCATTCATGTAAAAATCATTGGTTGACATGTCCGTGATTCTTATTTTGAGGTCTTATCTTGTCATACTAATTCTGAACTAAACATGCCTAAATTTCAGTGTATCTGTGAACCGACGGCTCATGGGTTCATAGTTCATACCTATCTAAAAGAAGTCACTTGAAACAGCTTAGTGTATTACCCATCGAAGAGTGAAGGAAAGAAACCAAACATGATTGGAAAAGTCTTATCAGGCCAGATGCACTAGGAATGATCCAACCCGTATGTGGATCTACGAAACAACAGTGAACAGTTTTTGGTGCAATTAGCAGATTCAAGAGGCTTATCAAGGTAATACAGGGGCAATCTAAGCACCGCTGATATGGTGTGTATCTCGTCCTTTCTGAACCGAAATTCAGCTTTGCATTCGTCGTCCGACATGTCGTCCAAATCAAATTGGTTGTATTCCCAGTATGGAAATTCGGGATTTTTGGGCCGATTTACATCATACAGAAGCAGGTACTATTCTTCCTCTATAAAATTTAAATTGTAGGCGGTATGTAATGCCTCTCTAATTACTCTCAATCTTGGCATGATCTGACAAAAAATACTGTGAGAGAAAATCCCAACTTTACTGTGATTAATTTTGAATCTTAGAAATCCGACTACTTCTCCGAAACAAAAACAAGGCCATCGCTTTCGCGCGCTTTTTGTGCTACCATATTGCTTATTGTTTACATCGCCGTCGTAGCAGCTTCGAATCGTAATGATTTCCTGGAGTACGACATAGGGAAGTCTGGTGACAGCCCGGCTGAGTCGTCGTAGTCCTTGCGTCGTGAAATCGTAAACTGCCTTAACTTTAGAATATTATTCGCTTGGAATTTCAAGATATGGTTGTTTTTACGAGAAGAACATGATGCCACTAAGATGAGAAATACATGGATGTTTCGGCAGAGCAATTCAAACTTGCATAAAACGATTTTTAGGCTTCCGTAGATTGTCAAGAACACAAGAGCAAGAACGCTTATTTTGAAGCTAAAAAGGCAGAGGGCAGCGGCGCTTCTGCAGTTTTTTTACACAGTCTTATAAATGGTAAGAAAAGATCCATCAGTGTTAGAAGGAAGCTAATGTCTTCCCGAATGCTATTTCTCTCTCGTCCAAGTAGCAGTCAGTCAAGCAATTTAACGGTCATAGATTTTGATGCAATAGTATTCAGACTTATTGTATGCCAAAGACCATCGATTCTTTTCAAAACATCATCTTTCTTATGCGTGTTTCTGATGCGTGTTACAAAACGAAATCAACGAAAAAGAACTGTATTGCTCTACTTCTCGAATACACTGTAAGAATTGACCTCGCCCACTAAAGTTTTCTTTCTCACGCCTCCATTATCCAGCAAAAGAGAGTTAGTAAGAAATTAAAAGTCATCTTCACTTACAGTAAATTCATTTAAGCAACCGATTTCTCGTTATTCTAAAACAAATTCTTTTTTCTCATGGAGCATCACAAGGATGGATAATCCTTATATCACTCCAAGCTGCAATTTAAGGTAAAAGGTAAAAAACATCCTCAACTTCTCTGGGGCCTTGGCCATTATTCCACATATAGGTGAAACCACTTTCATCTAGCAGTTTTTTGATCTGGAATGGCTACAAAAGTTTTATATTCAGCTTTACCAATCCATTATATGCAGCACTAACTGGCCTGTGTTCAGGATAAGACAATAAACTGAGAAAGAATTTTACCTTCTGCAATCTTTTCTCAATGGAAGTCATCCAAGGTCCCCATTTATGAGAAGATTAGGTATTGTTTTCTACAGTCCATAAATCTGTTTAAAATGCTAGAACTGAAATCTCCATTGGTTTAGCTCAGTCTTTCCTCCAGATCTCAGCACCATAATGAATGATTGGCATCAGTTTGGATTTGAACACCTGTTTTAGTGTCTTTTGGCTATGAGCTTCCTTTAAATCACTATTTTCATATGCAGTAGTGTTTACATGGCTATTCTGCCTTTTGCAAATTTATGTAGTATATTTTTCCAGGGGCCATTAGTGGGAAAATGAAAATCCAAATAACTTGCTTCTTGTACTCTTCAGATCTCTTTCTCTTTAAAATAAAAATTATGAACCTCTTCATTCATACTTTCTTGTTTACTAAAAACCACAATTTCCATTAATAATGCCAATCCTTCATTGCAGTGCTGAGATCTGGAGGACAGACCTGGCTAAAAAAGTGTTAGGGAAGAGGCCAGTTCCCTAATGTATCCTTTCAAGACAAAAATAAATCCTAGAAGGATTTAAAATGAAAACCAAGGCTCTTGTTTTCAGAAAAGACATACTTTTTATATCTTAGTCCCTTGGATTTTTAAGTCCCATGTCTGACACTCTGGTAGAATTCCTTTAAGAATAAGCCACATAAGTTTTGTTGATAAGAGAAACAGAAATATCACAAAAAAAAGTTTACTCTTAAAAAATATTAAAGGGTTTATTGGAAGTTGCAGAGTGCTTTTATTTATGTAATAACCCAACAAATTGAATTTATAAGGAATAATTAAGTATCAAATCTTTCTCTAGGTGTATCCTATGTTTGAACTAAACTACGAAACTGTGATTTATAGTTGTTAAAGCGTGTACGAAATTGAGTGGTTGTGCTACCCACATATAAAATATTGCACACTTTGCAACGTAGAATGTATACCACATATTTTGAACTACAGTTTAGGGGGCCACAACGGATGCTGAAATTACGGTCATTTTTGGGCTCGTAAAAGTGGTGCTTGTTTTAATGAAATTGCAAACATCGCAATTTTTTCTCTTTCTGCATGGACAACAACCCTTACTCTCTGGACCTCCAACTCTCGGTAGTTTTGCACGCACTAGTTTATCCTTAAGCGATTTTGCCCTACGAAAAGAGATGAATGGTTTAACAGGAAGAACTTTTTTATGTTCGTCATCACATCCCAGTATATTAAAATTGTCCGAAATAATTTTGTTTACCGTTCCATTAAGTCCTGGATGATATGACAAGGTTAACACATCCCTGGAAACTTTTTGTTCCGACTTTTCATTGGAATCCCTGAGAGTGAGAAGTTCCTGGCGATCTACTTCTCTTACCCGTGTTAACTGTGTATTAATTAATTTTTTATTATATTCGCGAGTCAACAACCATCCCTCGAGGTCCTTACATCTTTTGTCATAAAGATCAATGTCCGAACAAATTCGCCTGATGCGAAGTGCCTGGCCGTAAGGAATTGCTTTTTTTGTATGGAATGGATGTCACGATTTAAAGTGTAAGTACTGGTGCGTGTCTGAGGGATTAACGTGCAGGTCAGTAGTTAATCTATCATTTTCACGAGTTGATTTGACATCGAGAAATTCTATACTTGTTGTAGAATAGTTATACGTAAATTTAATGGTTGGATGAAAATCATTAAGGTATGACATAAATTGAGCGAGCTTTGCTTCACCGTGATTCCAAATCATAAAAACGTCATCAATATACCGAAGCCATGTACTTGGTTTTTCCGCAAAGCCCTCTATTGCTCGCTTTCCTAGATCCGCCAAAAATATAATGGGATAAGACGGTACAAATTTTGTCCCTATAGCAGTACCTCTAATTTGTCGATAAAACCTATTGATGAATATTGTATTATTAGTCATAACAGTTGTAACCTCGATTTCATGTAACACGTCCGTCTTTACCTCGTTTTTAACATAAAAGGAGCATTGTGTACCAGGTACTGTCTTAGCAGTAGTAAATCATGACTGCAGAGACCCCATAACATTTATTTTTGCCTCTTTGTCAATGAATATAACAGTAATTCCTTTCAGTTATTTTTGGCAAAAGTTGGTCATATTTGCTTTTATTAGGATTAGACCAGGTGGTAGTTGTTGCAAACTTGCCTTTCTATAGATGTGTTGAACATTTGCACCTATCCCATCACATGCCGATTGCATATGACTAGGAGCAAAGAAATTCCACATACATTCAACACCCAAGTCATTCAAATGATCAATCAAATTGAAGTGTTTACAGTTTTTCTATACTGCTGCACAACCATAGGAAAAATGCTGATCCTTTCTGATACTAGTTGAAACTGTCTTCAGATATGCAACTGATTCCTCTAGAGTTTTCCAGACTAAGCCTTGATCATGAAGAACATCATCTGGTAAGAGGCAGACAGAGCAATATTTCATTTTACCACTGTTCACATAAATGAACACAGGACAAAAGGTTTAAGATTATGAATTGCAATAGTAACTTGAACTTTGTTTTGTACAAAAATGTTACAGTTTTGAGCAAAGTCAACCAAAACTATAGTTTCCTGTTCAGTTAACCTTTCCTTCAATTCTGTAAGGTTTTTAGGCTTAGCTTTTACAATATTGGAATACTTATATAGTGATGTAATCAAGCTATTTCTATAGCGTGGAAGTATACTCACTGATAGTGAAACCTGTGAAGTCATCATACACCAAAGTATAGGCACCAAATGTAATGATGTAAGGAAAATGTTTATCTAATGTAGAATGAATATTGGGTAGTAGACGTTTCTTGTGTTTTGAAGGATTCGTGAAATAAACTATTAAATTGTCAAAGAGCACTGTAAAAATTATATGCCCAAATTAATATTTATACAGTGAAAATCAAAGTTCAGGTTTTTTTGGCAATTAGAAGGGTTACTCCATAATATGGTGCCATACCCAAAATACAAATTCTAAGGCCCTATAACTACATGTAAATGATCAGGAAAATATGTTGAGCCATTATTTAACAACTACAAAGTGGCTAATGAGTTTTAATTCATTGTGCTTGGAATAATGCATGTCTAAATTGAAAGTTCTAGTTCACTTTTTAAGAGTCTAAAGAGATCAAAGGTCAACTAGCCCCCGCCCTTTTTCCCTAAACCCGTCCAATAACAATTTTGAGATAAGCCTTTATTAAAAATAGTTCAAATATCAGATAACAAAACTCTGGGTTTGAAACAACCCCTCAGAGTCCGGGGGCAGTTGTTGCAAGCTATTCCCCGGGGCATGTAAAGGTTTTACTTTAAAGTAAAAGTAATTTTTGGAAGTGGCGATCGTGTAATCTTCAAAGGGGGCTCATTTAATTGGAAATTGAAAGCTCTTGTTCCATTCTGAAGAGTCAAAAGTGATCGGGGGCATCTACCCCAATTTTCCCCCACCCAATATCTTTCCTCCCAATACATCTGATCAAAATTTTGCAATGGCCATTTTGTTTGAAATAGCCAACGATCAGATAACAAAACTTCGGGGTCAACATAACCCCCAATGGTCCAGAGGAAGGTTTGTTACTTATGTCTCGGGGTATATAAGGTTTTTATTTAAGAGATTATCGTATAAGCTTCGGAAGAGACTCAAATGATTAGAAATTGAAAAACCTAATTCCTGTTTTAAAAGTCATAAGGAATCAGATATACCTAGCCCCCCTCCTCTCACTTCCTTTTCCCCCAAACGCAACTGATCAAAATTTTAAGATAGTAATTTTATTCAAAATAGACCAAAGATCATATAAAAAATACTCCAGGGATAACACAGCCACCGAAACCTAGGGGCAATTATTGTAAATTATGCCCTGGGGGCATATAAGGTTCTTATGGAAGCGATGAATGTAAAAAATTCGAAGAGGGCTCATTCGATTGTAAATCGGAATTTCTAGTGCCCTTTTTAAGAGTCAAAGCGATTGGAGGACAACTAGCCCCTCCCCCCGAGGTCCCTTTTTCCCCAAATGTATCTGATCAAAATTTTGAGATCACCATTTTGTTCAAAATAGTTTAAAGATTAAGAAAACCTCAGGGGTCTATACAGCCCTCCCCCAGAGCCCTGGGCAAGTGTTGTAAGTTATGCCTCGTTTGCAGATAAAGTTTTTTGTAAGGAGTAGTCGTATAAACATCAAAGGTGGTTCATTTGATTGGAAATTGAAATTCCAAGACATAATTTCCTGACTTTTCAATTAAGTTGAACAAAATAGCTCTCTAAAAAATTTGATTGGATGGGTTTGGGGAAACAGTGGGAGTGGAAGGGGGATTAGTTGCCTTCCAATCCCTTTTGACTATTAAAAAGGACACTAGTTCTTTCAATTTCCAATCGAATGACCCCTTTTTGAAGTTTCTAAGACAACAAATGGCCATCTTAAAATTTCTACCAGATATATTTCGAGAAAATATTAGGTGTGTGTGTGGGGGGGGGGTAATATCTACCTTACGATGACTCTGGCTGTTTTTGAAGTTTCTACGACAAAAAATAGCCATCTCAAAATTTCAATCAGATACATTTCAGGAAAATACGGGGTGTGGAGGGGGGTATCCACCCTTCGATCACTCTGAGTCTTACAAAATAAACTAGAAATTCTAATTACCAATCCAATGAGCTTTCTCCGAAATGTATACAATCACCCTTTCTATATGTACCTTATATGCCCCTAGGGCATAAATTACAACCCTCGCAATGAGGCCTATGGTGGGTTGACATCCTCAAAGATATAGTTTCCGGACCTTTCAATTACGTTGAACAAAATTGCTATCTCTGATTTTCGATTAGATGTGTTTGGAGAAGTGGTGGGCGTGGGAAGGGGGTTAGTTGTCCTCCAATCACTTTTGACTGTATGAAGGGCGCTATCCCTCTCAAAGACATATTCTCAAAGACAAAGTCATTCTCAAAGACATAGTTTCCGGAGCTTTTAACTACGTTGAACACAATGGCCATCTAAAAATTTTAATTCGATGTGTCTTGGGAAATGGTCGGCGTGGGAGGGCGGTTAGTTGCCCTCCAATCACTTTTGGCTATTAAAAAGGGCACTAGCCCTTTCAATTTCCAATCGATTGAGCTCTTTTCAAAGTTTCTACGACGACAAATGGTCATCTCAAAATTTCTATCAGACGGATTTCTGAGATATACGAGGTGTGTGTGTGTGGGGGGGGGGGTTTCCCCTCCGATAACTATGGATCTTAAAAAGGGAACTAGTGCTTATGATTAATAATTAATGAGCCCCCTCCGAAGTTTATAGGATCACCCTTTCTATATATACCTTATATGCCCCTAGTGCAGCAATCTAAAAAGTGTGGAGAACAAAAAATATATTTTTCTTAAACAGAATACCCTACATATTAATGAATTTTTGGTTTCTCCATAAAATAAGGACATTTTTCATATGTAATGTCCCATACCTATCTCCTACTTTTTACAACATATTAAAAATTAGAAGTTGACCATTTTGATTCTTTGACAGTATTTAAAACTTTAGCCTTGAAAAATTAAAAGGAATGGTTTGCACCTTCCGCTGGCAGATCCGGGGGGCCAGGGGAGACCCCACAAGATTTTTTCTGGTGCCCTCTTATCCTGTTTTCTTTCTTTTTTTTACTCTTTTTAGAATAAATTTGTCAATTATTGGCACCTTTGTCACGTTGCCCTCCTCCCCCAAGAATTTACTCATTGGCACCCCTGTCACATTGCTCCAGATCCACCCCTGGCACATTTCTATCTTAGTTTTTTATAAGCTATCTGAAATTATCTGTAGGTTGTACCAAACAAGGTTCAAACAAAGTATCGATTTTGAAACCTCATTTGGTGTTACCAGCAAATAATTATGCATAGCTTATAAAAAACTAGAATATGAATGTGCAAACCATTTCCCTTGACTTCCAACTATCAATATCCCATAAACAGTTAAAGATAGGCAGGCGTACAGAACACTAAGCCTGAAAAACATCTAGAATTTTCTGCAGAACCCAAAAATGCAATACTATTTGGTGTGCTCTATTTAAAAATACATATATTTTGCTCTTCATAATTTTTTCAACATCCTGTATGGATAAAAAACAGTTTGTGAGAACTGTTTATTCAGCACTACAACTGCCCTATTCAAATTTTCTCTATATTGCATATAAAAATTAAGCAAAGTGGAATATATGGAAAATTACCCAGTACAAGTTTTCTTAATCTTAAGTATGAAATCTAGCAGTGACAAATTTTTTGTAGGCACTGCTAGTAGGCAAAAGGGTGGGTATCAAAAGAAAGTAAATCTGACATTAAAAAGTGTGTCAATGTTACACGAGAAATAAGCATACAAATTTCAAGAAAATTAGACCAGATTTCCTAAGAAATTAAGGGTTGAGCAGTGTCAGCCTCTGGAATTCACAATGAGTTTTATACATAGTTCTTTTTATTTGACGATAAGGCAGCGTGCATAAAGTCGAAAACAAAGGACATTTTGACGATAAGGCAACGTGCATAAAGTCAAAAACAAAGGACATTTTGACGATAAGGCAACTTGTATAAAGTCGAAAACAAAGGACATTTTGACGATAAGGCAACGTGTACAAAGTCAAGCCTCTCAATTAAACAAGATTATGTGCAGTGAGGTATAGTTGCACATAAGTTATTGTGTTCGTTCAAGGTTTATGTTCATAAAACAGTCTTTCCAGAATGACAATAATCTTTGAAAAAGTTCAACCCTCGAAATATGTCTTGGGGAACTCCATAGAATGGACAGGAGTAGCAAGCCAGCCTCCCCTTCCCCGCAGTTGATAGGAAAAGAAGAAATCGAGCAATCTTAATAAATTAGGAAATGAGAAACATTTCCATTTAAATCTTGATGAAAAGAAAGCCCCATTATTTCTTCTGAATACCTCCTCTTTAAAAGGCTATTCAACATCTTTATCAACGCTTTTTTTTTTTACGTCTATTCCTTTCAGTTGTAGAGAAAATCAACTGGTGAATTTTCTTTTAAGTAACTTGGTGACATTTCAATCTGCAGCATGATCATATTTTGATCTTCTTTTCCAAGTTATATCTGTATAAAATATAATTTGAAAAGGGTTTTATAAATAACTAGAAAAATTAAAAATGATTCTATTTGAAATTTGAACCTGAAAAATAAGGAAATAAGTTGTGTAACAAATTGTATAACTCCCCTTAGCGTCCAAATTATAAGAAAACTCAAACACTGCTACCGAAAATTATCCTCAGACTTAAGTATTAATCACCTATCCACTGTTACCTTTTATATATTTGCTTTCTTTCTTTTTATATTGACGGCTTTTTATATTTCCCTTAATTATATTCTTGCACTTTTATGTTGTGTAGTCCTCATCTTTTCTGTCGCGTTTGAAACGCCTGAGAGGGCACAATTCTGCCGTCAGAATTTTAACAGATTAAGGGAAGAGAGATGCTGTGAGGAATGTATATTTAAATTGTGTGTGTATAAATAAATGTGCTGATACGTGTATTTAAAATGTGCAACTGAATATTCTTCTTCTCGCAGCTATAGTATTGTTTTGTATGAATAATTAAATATAATAATATTATAATAAATAATAATAAACACATGTTCAAATGGCTGAAGATTTATTCAAGAGGAAAGGCGGAGTTTTGTCTAATTATTTAGTCACTGTAAGTAAAGAAAGATACGAACTACTAGATTGGACCAAATCATGTATGTCTTTTGGTAACTTTGGTCAAACCACAGTAAATACAGGGGTCTAAAATTTGAGGGGGTTGGGAAATTTCTTTTCCCCAGGGAGAGGAGAGGAACAGAACTGCAACCCCCTTTTCTTGACGCAGGGCATCTTGACGCAGAGTTACATCTTATCTGGGTTTTATCCTCTTTTTATGTATACGTATAAACCTTCTTCAAAAATAGGGCTAAATTGGTCCTATTTTCAAACACAAGAAAAAGATGTTGTTCTCCGGTGCTATACCTAAGCACCGGTGCTTATGCATAGTATAGCACCGGTGCTTATCAGCGTTATGTTAGCAAATCTGGTGCTAACATATGAATGCTTAAGCATGAAGTATATCAAGTTAACTTATCTCAGTATATCTTAAAAGAAATGAAGAAAACGAATTATCAAATCTGTGCAGATGTTCGCAGGTTTCTCTAGGTTGTCCTCAAGTGTCTGAAATCAATCTTTCAAGAGGTTCTTGTAGTAGACTTACATATGGGTATATCTATCCTGTTTCTCGGTGAAAATCTCTCCTTCAGGCGTCACATTAGTCAAATTAAAATGAAGATATCAAGAAGTATTGGAATTTTTGGAGGCTCAAACACATTTTCCCAAGAAATATTCTAAAAATTCTACCTCTTTGTCTAATTCAGTCTTACGTCTCATCCTATAGTACTATAAGGATGCAATTTTTTTTTAATTTCGCTCTACGACACATACTTCTATTACCACTAACAACTCACCGTAGCACCAAGCCACCTGAGGACAACACAGCAACACACGCTCCTCCTCCATCCTAATCTATTCGAAGCCTCCCTCTTTAAACCCTTCTAGGTATTTCGCATTTCCCTTAAATTTTTCTTTACGACATCCTCCCAACCCAAGCGCGGACGACCTACTTTCTGTTTAGCTTTAGACGGCTGGCCAAAAACGACAATCTTCGCCAATATGTCATCCCAATTGCGCATCCACCGCAATGGTCACGTCTTCGGCGAGGTTAAAGTCCGAGTTTGAGCCGAGGCGTTCAAATGGGAGAAGGACAATGCGCGTTGGAACTTCCCAGCGCGGGTTAAGTTCACTACCCCAATGCCACCAACCTGCGATCATTACGCATACGAGCAGTAGAAACGCAGCCACACCCAAACCGAGATTCGAAGCGCCTTTCTTCGCCTCTGGCAAGCGGCTACCAAGATCGGCCATAAACCGGTACCCCCGACGAGGTACTGTTTCTATATACGTAGGGGATCTTGCATCGTCACCCAAAGCTTTTCTAAGCCGAGCAATAACCTGTTGCAGGGCATTATCGCCCACCACACTCCCCGCCCAGGTTCGATCCAACAGCTCTTCTGTGGTCACAATTCCTGGCGAAGCCTCGATCAGATGGGTTAGAACTCCAAAATCCTTCAGGTCCAGGCGATGATTTTCTTCGCCACGGCGCAAAACATGGGCATCCAAGTCCAGTTGCCAATCACCAAAAGCAGTTTTTTGAGTCGAGTCTTCTCCGCTCACTCGAGCAAATCACCTTGTTTCAGGTTCCAATCAACCTGATTTTCTCCCCTGCCCGCCAAGTATCGAGGGAAATTCACGAAAAACAACTGCATCCCCGTCGACCAAAACCGATATGGCAAGAAAAAAACACGATAAAAAACAAAAATCGCGAATTTCTGGAAAAACCGCAGAGCCCATAGCCATATGTTTTTATTGATATTTTTTCCTGATCAAAACTTTATCAGGGAAATTTCAGGGAAATCTAAGGGCTTTCAAAGGACTTCTTTGGGGTGGCAGTCCACATTTGATTCCGCCTTCGGGCAACAACGTAAATCAAAACCTTTGTTGGAGGAATCAACACATGAAAACTCAAATCATCTCTCTAGTTGCCGCATCTTTTCTCGCTGCTAACGCTGCTGCTGACATCTCTGTCTCATCCAGCCATAAGCCAAGTTCACCTAAGAACGACAGCATTGCTGCCTGTGTAGATGCGATCCAGAACTACCATCCCACAAGCGCACGTCTCTTCCTGAACAACAAGGCGAACTACCGCGAAGTTGATGGCCGCCGCTTCTTGAGCGTGCAAGTCGAGAACAAACCGGTTTTATCAGTCTCTATTAAGAATTGGCTTACGCTCAGTGAAAAATAAGTGGCGGGTGACAACATACTTTGGAATTATATAATTTGGGCTATATATTTGTACATTAGGCGGGGGGTTGTTTAGGTTACCCCGACCCCCTAATATGCAAATATATAGCCTAAATTTTTTTCTAAAGTATTATATTTTCATCACGTTTTGGTATTTTTCATTAGGACTAACCTAAGTTTACTTCTTGATTGTTGGCGGTGTAATACATAAGTACCGTTTTATTTCTGCTTGTTTTAGGTTATGGCTTTTTACTTTTCTTTGGAAAACTTTTTTTTTTTATTAGTTAATTTCTGTCCATTCTTTTCTTATCTTTTTTTTATTGGTTAATCGTGGAAGTATATTTAATGCCTTTTTTATAGTCTTTCTGCTTAAGAACTAAGATGTTTGATTGCAATAAAAGTTTGGGCAAGCTTCGAATAATTCAGTCAAAATGTTCGATCGGCCGAAGATTTCTGACATAGTCTTTTATTAATGTTTAGGGGGGAAGGGGCACTGTATTCATAGAGATTGAAAATTTACGTAATTTTTCATATTTTATAGCCTAGAGTCAAAGCCATCCTCTAGACGCACTTCAGTGATAACGTATCTTTTTCTTCATTCTATACTAAAAAAATTTTTTCAATCCTATTTTGTTCGGAATGCTTGCTTGTTTTGACTAAGTTATGTTTTGCTGTAAAAAAAAAAAGAACAAAAAAAAGAATTGGACGTAACATGTCAATACCACTAGATTTGTGGCTTTAACTTTTTTTTTTCTTGTTTTTTTGTGTGTGTGTGTGTGCCCAGAAGGTGTCAAGAGGTTTAGCAGGAAAATTGAATTTTATCCCAAAATTCGTGGACCTAATTGAGGTCACCTTAAGGATAAGGATCCTTTAGAGCCATTGCTGGCGCACAGGGCATCGAATCGACGTTTCAATGGCTGGGTCTTTTTTTCACAGGGACAACTAGCTAGCTTGTCGCCCAACCTTGCTGCGGCAGGGATCGAACCCTTGGTAACTTGGTCCGGTCTATTTGCTCTAAAGTTTCATGCCGACTGGCCAAAAAACCTTTTGGTCCATTGTGTGGACAAAAAGTGTTGACAAAAGTAACAAATTAGTTGCCAGCTAATTGTTAACGAATTCTCAACTAATTAACAACGGATTCTCAACTAATGATTCAACGAATTGTCAAACAACTCGTTGGTTTTGCTTTTTTTTCAAGGTTTTTAGCAGGGCAGTATTTTAGCACGGTTTTTAGCGTGTTTATTTTAGCACGGTTTTAGCATGACATAGGCCTAGTATCTCCATAGTAACTTTTGTATTTTGGAACAATAAAAAGAAAGAAAAAGAAATCATTGAAAAATATTTGTAATAGTTAGACCTAATATTCAATTTCTTTTTTTTGTGCGTGGGGGGGGGAATCTTGGGATATTTTGAATTTGACTGTCTTCCTACTTTTATTGTAATATTTCGATTTTTTTTATCATTTTTATTTACTTTTTGTGTCTTAGAAAGTACACTTTAACTCTAGATTAATTCTGTGACTAATTATAAATTTTTCACATAAATGTGAAAAAAAATTATATCTTCCACCATAAAATTTTTTTAATCAAAGATAAATCCAAAAATAAAAACTGAAACAAAGTATTTATCTGAAACAACAGATAACAAAGTAGTTATTTGTGCAAAAGGATCTTGTCTCTCTGCCAGATAGTGTATGGGATTGTTTTAGGATATGAGCATCAAATTAAAAGAACAGGACGCGTAACGTATCTTAAATCGGCACCCGTCCTGTGCTGCTACCGCTACTGCTGTTAACACGATTTAGGAAACCAAAATGCGACATGCAGCCAAACTGAATTAGTGCCAAACTGAGATTTGTAGTCCGCTTCAACTCAGCTCTGTGCAAAATAGTGTGGCTGCTGCAACAAACAAATATGAACCTAGTTTAAATTTTGGCGGGTCGTTTTGAATTTCAATAAGTAACATAAAACCATTACTTTTGGATAATTCCTTTTTGGATGGATTCCGTGTAAGCTTACATTGCTTAAATACTCCCACAATCTATTGCTTTTTCCCCACAACGATGATAAATAGAAGATATCGATTAAAATACCAATGAGAATTAATTAAGGTATTAATAAACTACTTAACTGATAGGTAAATTACGTCAATAATTTTCTAATCCTATTTTAATTATATGTATTTATATTTGGAGGGTAGCAATTACTAATTCATAATTATTTGATATCAAACTTTCAATTAACTTACCAGCTTTATTTGGTGGCTTAATCCCCCCGCAAAAGGCTGCGGGCATTAAAATCTCCGCAAATAATTATGTTTTTAGCATAATAGAATTACTTATATAACTGAAGAAATATGTGGCATCTGTAGTCTCCCCATTAGGATTATAAAAGATTATTATGGTATTATCCTATTATTCAGCCAATCATTAATTCCAATTCTTTCCAGATCATTTAAAAAATCTGGAAAGTTAACCTCACAAAATTTTATATTATTATTTATTATTAAAGTTCCATCAACTTCTTTTCTCCCTGATGACCTATCTTTTCCAGGATAGTATATCCTGGAGACTTTATTTGTTGGTATTCCTGAAGGCATACACTATCAATGGCATTATTATTGATAAGAGATATTAGTTCATTTAACTTATTTTCTGAAAGTGACCTTATATTCCACTGAAGTATCGAGATTTGCTACTTTGTCGCTTTAGTTTTCATATGACTGTGTGTCAATGTTTACCTTTGCTAGGAGTGAAGCAAGATCCTTTTTTGCTTGAATAATCATGTGATTAGGTATGTAGATGTTTGCCAATTTCTTTATGATTTTTGCTTTCCGTGGCTGTTTTAGGTTCATGGACTGAACTGCATTAGAGTTTGGTATAAAGAGGCATATGTTAAGCATTAGCTTGCTTGGTTTTTCATCTGGCTTGTCATTAATTAGGGGATTAATTCCTGGTAATGCTTCTGATGCATTTCTGCTTGTGTAAGGGGTGGCCAGACTAACCTCTTAACATTGGATATGGAGGCTAGTTGGCTTAGCCTTGGCAATTCTCTCCAATAGGAAAGTGAGCTGAGGTGTTTTGAAGAAGGAGTTTTATGGGGGGTGCTTGTTGCTTTGGGTAGGTTAGGTTTTCTGTGAATGAAAGTATTGGATGGTTTCATAAAATGTTTAGTTTGGTGTGATTGCACTGCATTTGCTTCCAGAGCTATAAATAGGTAAGGTAAAGCTTTCTCTCTTGTTGTTTGGAGTGTTAGTGCTCATTTTTACATGCAGGGTGTAGTGTTTGGTAAATGGACCAGGGTCCACCGCAGGCCGGGGGCCTCCGGCCAGCAGGCACCCCCCGGGTTAGCCTGACACCCTCCGCAGAAGCGGAACAGGCGTGAGGCAGGCCGTGTCAGCCGGCGTTGCAACGCAAAAGGACAGGCATTTGCCAGGGCCGGCAGGCAAAACAAAAGGCGCCCCGGATGCGGGGCGCCTGTCTGCGGTTCGGGCTGTATCGCCGGGCAGGGCGCCGAGGCGCGGCCCGCGTCCTCAGACCTTGAGGTTCGGGATGATCTGCTTCTTGCGGGACATGACGCCCGGCAGCACCACCAGATCGCCCTCGACCGCCGCGCCGAAGCTTTTTTCGGCGACGGTCTTCACCAGATCGTTGGGCACCAGCAGCGTCGCTTCTTCCTTCAGGATGTCGACCACGAAGAGCAGCACCTCGTCGACGCCATCCTCGGCGGCCACGGTCTTGAAGCTCTCCATCAGGCTGTCCTTGCGGCCCAGCGGGATCTCGGGCGCGGTGTCGAACGCCAACCCGAGGCCGAACGTTCGGCCCGCGAAGGACGGGAGCTGCAGCGTGTAGGTGAGTGTGCCACCCGGATTGACCGCGGTCGGTGCGGTGAGGCCGTCGCGACCCCACGACAGCGTTCGGTTGTGCGTGCAGTAGCTGTAGAAGTTGTCGCCGTTGAACAAGACCATCCGCTGCCGCGCCGTGTCGTACGCCAGGCCGGGCCGCCAGGCGACCTCGGGCAGATCAGGTCCGCGCGTCCACGTCGTGCCGTCCCACTCCGAGCACGTCGCCGACTCGATGCCGACACCGCCGGCCAGCACGATGGTCTGCCGCACCGGGTCGTATGCCGAGGCGCAGCCGTCGGAGAGCTGAGGGCCGCTGGTGGCGCGTTGGGTCCATGAGGAGTTGTCCCACTCCCATAGGCCGTCGCGGCCGTACCAGACCAGCACGCCGCGCGCGTGGTCGAAGGACATGGTGGAGGAGCGAAACGTGAACGTCGGTGTCGCCACGACGCTCCAGCGCGTGCCGTCCCACTCCCAGTGCGTCCTGCCGTCGTCGATCAGCGCGATGCGGTTGCGCCTCGAGTCGAAGGCGACCTGCGCATCGAGTGCGCGCGGGGTCGGCACGGAGTTCCGGCTTGGTGCTGCGGTGAGTTATAAGTAGTAGTAGTAGTAGTAGTAGTGGTAGTTATATCTTTGGATAAATTTCAGGTGTGTCCACTCACCTGAAAAAAATTAGGACAGTACTTAGTCTTTTTCTTCGAGAATGAACTAAGCCTGCTGATAAAGAGAAAAATTGTTCTGTTGTATGGATTTTGGATGCTGTGCATGGAAATAAGAGTCTGAGGGATCAATTGTACGTTGCGGTAATGTCGAAAGACAGGCTTGCTTCTTTTCCCTTAAAAAAAAGAAGACTGTTTCGGACGTATTTTGAGTATACGAACAATAGAAGCAGTACTAGCACTTTTCTCTTTTTTCCATCATATTTAAGATAAAATACGGATCACCTTGATCCATTTCCAGGAAAATGCAAATAATTTGGTTTCCTTGGTATTCATCTATCATGTAATGATAAATCTTGTAAAACAATCAAACAGGGGCAAACCTTAATCGAAAAACAATTCATATCCGGGATTTTGAACAATAAAAACTCCCATAGGGGGGGGGGATGGTAGAGAGAGCTTAGTAAAGATGCCCATATGTGGGACCAGTATTCAGCTCTCGTTTCACTTTTAGTTTGTAGCCTAAATTAATTTAAAAGATTATATTTTCTTCAGTTGAACAGGAATACTCTCATATCAAACAGACGAATTCATTTATGCTAAGTACCGAACCATTAACTGAACCAGTCATGTGCATAAGGCACCAGGTGTGTGCATAATGACGAAGAATTTCGTTTCCGTCTATTTTTCTTAAGGGGGGGGGGCAGTTTCAATACGACTGCCTGTTTGAGTCATAATGAAGCGTGAAGAATAAAACTGAAGAGAACATTCTGTTCTCAATCCAAGACGAACTAGCAACAAATTTGTAAGCTCTTTGAAATGCTGAAGGTTGTATTTGTCGGGGATGACTATTTACAAGAACCTCTTCTTTACGAAGTGCCTCGAAGTAAAAAAAAAACAGTAGCCTACATAGTGCTCATATTGCTCTGTACTTAGGAAGCGCTATTGCGCTGCCTATGATTATATATTGTTGTTACTCGAAATAAGTTATCTACTGATTATTCAGTTCTGAGTTAGTATGACTTTAATAATGTTTCCGCGGCCATGATTCGCAGACAATTCGACAACAGCGCTCTGGCCAGGTTGCAGCGATTCTCTAACTTGATCCAAGAACACGAATCGGACTTTAGCGACTTTGTAAGCAATGATGAAAGAGGACAAAAGACTCCTGCTTACTTGCAAAAAGTCACGAGCACTTTGGTCAACGAAAGCGAGCAAATCGATCGCGAACTGACCGACCTGACAAAGAACGTGGAGCACATCAAGGACATCGTGAATGTCCAGCAGTCGATGGCGAAAGCTTCAGGACTGATTCAGGAAGTGAACCCGGCCGATCTCTTTCAAGATGCGCTGTCTGCCTTGAAAGCCTCGTTGCAGAAACACCGAGTCAAATTTATCCAGCAGATCGACGATTCCGTGAAGTCGCTCAGATCAGACAAACACAGAATCCTCCAAATCCTGATCAATCTGATCAAGAACGCCAAGGACGCGTTGAAAGAGTATCACACCGACGACGCCGAGATCCTTCTGCAAGTCAGAACGGATGAAGAGTCAGTCATCTTTGAAGTAACCGACAACGGAATCGGAATACCGAGCGAAAAACTGGATCGGATTTTCCAACACGGTTTTACCACCAAGGAAACTGGCCATGGCTTTGGTCTGCACAGCAGTGCCAACGCGGCGACCGAAATGGGTGGTCAGTTAACTGCTCGCAGTCCAGGACATGGAAAAGGAGCAACCTTTGAACTTCGTCTGCCGAGGATCCCGGACTTTGATCCGGAGAACGGAGTTTACGCGAAAGTGCCTACCAGCGAGTCATCTGAGTCCGTTTTGGCATCTGAGCCTGCGATCCATAACTAACCCGGATTTTGTGACAACTCAACTAATCGGAAAGACTTAAAAATGGCTGAACCATCCAATGATGATTACCGTCGAATCCTCGTAATTGATGACAACGAGTCCATTCATGGGGATTTCAAAAAGGTCCTTTCCGCATCACACAGTACCTGTGAGTTGGACGCGCTCGACGCCGAGCTTTTTGGCGATTCACCGTCCAAAAAGTCCGGGACCTCTCTGGATTTTGAATTAACTTTTGCCACACAGGGTCGCATAGGTTTCGAGTTGCTGAAAACCAACTTCGCGCAAGGAACCGCGATGCCCATCTCCAGTGTCAGGAGTGCCACGATGGCGGGCAGCACGTTGGGCAGGATCTCGGCCAATACCGTGCCGAAGCGGCTGCGGCCTGCAACCTGCGCAGAGGCGACATAGTCCATCCGCGCCTGGCCCATCGCCTCGGCCCGGACCACGCGGGCAAAGCGGGTCCAGTCGATCACCACGATGGCGATGATGATGGAGGTCATGCCGGTGCCAAGCACGGCAATCAGCAGGATTGCAAACAGCACCGGCGGGAAGGCCATCCAGATATCGACCAGCCGCGAGACGGCAAGGTCCACCCAGCCGCCGTAGTAGCCCGCGATCAGCCCCAGCGTGGCGCCGATCAGGCAGGTGAGCGTGCCAGCGATGAGCGCGATGCCCAGCGCAAGACGCGCGCCATGCAGAATGCGGCTCAGCACATCGCGGCCGAGGCTGTCGGTGCCCAAAAGGTAATTCGGATCGGCGCCCGCCTCCCACACCGGCGGCAGGCGGCCTGCAAACAGGTCCTGCGCCAGCGGGTCGTGCGGGCTGATCCAGGGCGCGAGCAGTGCCGCCAGCACCAAGAGCGCCAGCCAGCCGCCCGCAAGCCACAGCCGGGGTCCCGGCAGGCGGCGGACTTCGGATCTTGCATCACGCATGGCGCAGCCTCGGGTTCAGGGCGGCATAGGTCATGTCCACCAGCAGGTTCACGGCAGTGAACAGCAGCGCAAACAGGATCACGATGCCCTGGATCAGCGGCAGATCGCGGTTGATGACCGCGTCGATCGCCATGTTGCCGAGGCCTTCGTAGGAAAACAGCCGCTCGATGATGACGGTTCCGCCGATCGAGAACGTGAACTGCACACCGATCAGCGTCAGCGTCGGCAGAACCGCATTGGGAAGCGCTTCCGACACGATGACCCTGTTGTCGGAATACCCCTTGGTGCGAGACAGCACGACATAGTCGAGTTGCGCGGTTTCTTTGAGCGACTGCTTCAAAAGCTGGCCGATGATGGCGGCAAGCGGGATGGCCAGCGCCAGCGCCGGCATGAACATGTTCTTCAGCAGGTCCCACCACAGGTCGAAGCGCAACCGCAGCAGGCTTTCGAACACATACAACTGGGTTACGAAAGGAGGGAGAAGGAGTGGAGGTAGTTTCTTCAAAATACCTTCCCGGGACATACTTTAGTCTGTAGATTCATCCCTGAAACTTTCATTTTCCTAACCTAAACCTTCTCTATAATAGCAAGAAGTCAATTAACTAGAATTTTACCCTTCTTTTTCCTAACCTACCCCTTTCCAAGATAGCCAAAAGTAGCTAAAGTAGAATTTTACCAAAAATAACATAAGAACAAGATTTCACTAAAGGGCCCCTATAAAGTACAAAGGAATTTAAAAGGGTGGTGATCAGTGTTTATGGAAAGAGTGGTCAAAGATACATCAAATGGTAACCTATGTTTATCCTGGACCTTTAGATAGCCATAAAAATCAATCCAGAAAACAAAATTTAGTCATTTTCATACAACAGAAATACAAAAGCTTGAAATAAGTGTATTTATGATTACCTGCTTTTACATATCCAATAACACCCCCTCCAGCAACAAGGGCAGCATAACCATAAGTTAAATAGTCATTGGAAGGCATATTTTTCAAGAGCAGTATTTATTTTCAAAAAGTCCTTCTGAATTTATCGACAGTGTTGTCAAACTAAAATTCTATTGGACTAAGCGAGAACGGACTAGCTGTCACTGTAAGGCCGACGATTTCTTGTTGGGCAGACATGCAAGGTAGCGCTTAGGCTTGGCTGGATTTTGCAAAATTTCGTGTCAGATTTTGTTGTCACCCCAAAATAAGGCCAGGTTGAAGCCCAATTTAAAATATAGTTTTAATACAAGAAAATCTAGCCAACTGATTGCTTTGTCTCTGTGCAGTTTGGGAAACAATATTTTTTTTTCCATTTGAATGTTAGACTTATGGAACTGTAACCAGTGTTCAAAACTAAATTTAGCGTGATTAGCCCTGACAACAGATTATGGTGGAATGTTTGCCTCTCCTCTCGCTTCTATCTCTTTGAGTCAGAATTAACGCTGGACTGATTCATGCTCCAAATTCTGAAGTTCAAAATTGTCCAACTATTGACCAATACGAGTTCAAGATTCAAAAAGTTTGAGACATGGTCTTAAACAAAATAGCACAATGCAGAACAAAGTTGGACAAGTACATTGCAAAGCATGGAATTACTCCCATCAACATGGAAAGCCAATTTACAGTAGACTCATTCAAGGCCGTATCCAGGGGGGGGGGTTAGGGGTTTGAGCGCCCCCCGAAATGTTTTTCCGACTCATGAAACGCAAAATAAATGAATATAAACAAATTTTTTCATGCGTTTTTTTTATGTTTCTACAGACAAACGATGGTAACCTACACGAATTTCATCTTTCTTTTCAAGTATAATTTTAAATACTAAATGACAAGTAATAATACACCGACAGAGAGAAACTCAACACCCAACGGCTAACTCAACAAAGGAATGCCCAGCATAGACATATGAAAACGCTGAGTGCTCAACAAATTAAGACAGCACACATATCTTAATCTACTCAAAACCATAAAAGGACAATTTAACTCACCTCAAACATTTCACCCTAGGCAAAAATCAAAAAACAAGAACACAGCAAAATTCTGCTTTCTTCACAACTAAACCTTTCACATTTCAAGAAATTCAACTTTTTTCATATTTCAAAAATTCATCCTTTTTCATATTTTCAGAGTTCTAAAATTTCTATTTTTCATATTCTGATAACTAAATCCTTCGTATTTCAATAATTCATCTTTTTTCAGATTTTCAGAGTTCCGAGACTCCCAATTTTCAGATTTCAAATATTAAACCCTTCACATTTAAAGAAATTCAATTCAACTTTTTTCACATTCTTAGTTTACAGTTTTTGGCAACTAAACCCTCCACATTTCAAGGATTCAACTTTCTTCACACTTTTAGAGTTCTAAGATATCTAGAACTCTTAATAAGCCTATTTTAAATTAACTATACTTATTCTTCTGGCAACTGGTTCTGCTGCGAGAAAAGTTGACGATTATGATGATTACTACGATTGAAAATGACGTCGTGACGGTTGAACATGACACGACGTCATAAAAGAATTCGATGGATCCTCCTTGCTGCAAGTTTTATATTATCCATGCCTACAAGTCTCAACCCTTTTTTTCCTACCTGTCCTTCCTCTGATTTCTGTGAAAATAGCTCCAAATCTGGCTTTTCTTTTAGTTCAAGCGTCGTGACTCCAATAGGAGCGGTCACAACAGACTGAATAAGGTCATCAGTTAACAAAGTTGGAATATCCTGTTGAGGGTCCCCAAATAAAACTTCTCCTAGAATAAACTCCTACGCAGGCCTCGGGGTTGAGGTCAAATACTCCCAAAAACAATACACTCACTTCCCTTTACGTAGGTATGCTACTGCTTCATTCTCTTTGTTTGTCCTTCTTACTTAGAATAGGATCCTTGCACTCTGACATGAAACTTCCTTAAATTTATCATTGTCGTTATATGTATTAAAACCAGTTCGAATACCCCGGCCAATGTTTACAGCAGTAGCTCTAAACTAGTAAAGAGCGACTCAAAGCCCACAGTAACCGAAAAAAAAATTGAAAAGTATTCTGAAAGGCGATTTCTGAAATATATTATCTGAAAGGCACATTTTCTCTTAATAATTCTGGCAGGAAATGGATGAACCAAATTTTCGTCCAGGTGGTAAGTTTTGTTGGTAAAATTTTGTTGTAAATTTAGCTGCCAAAAGGACATTTTTCTATCGTCTGAACCTTTTTTCTTTTCTTTTAGTGTAAGAATCGTACGCAAAAATAGAGTTGAATAAGTTTACCGAAGTTAAATTTCAAACATGCTTGCGAAATGAGTATTAGCGTCTAAAGCCTTGCTGGAAATTATGCGCAAACAACCAAACACAAACGAAACTCGACTTTCATGAATCGAAACACCAACACTCATGCGTCTTATCGGAACTTTGCTTAATCCTAAAGAGTAGATATGCAGGGGTATTTTTTAACTTTCTTTCATTGAATGCGTCGTACGCCTAAATGGAATTGAAGAAGTATAACCCAGTGCAATTTTTATACCCCTTAAGAAAACTAAAAATGGCGAGTAAAGCCATATCCCAAATAATAATAATAAAAAAATGACTTTCAGGCTAGACTACTTTGATTCTAAATAAAAAATATTAATGACTTTTCCTTTTCTTTCAGTGTACAGATCGTTCAGAAAGAGATCGATTGCTTCAGTTTATTGCCAAGTTGATTTTACTAAAGGGCAACACCAAAGAATTAATTGATGCAAACGGAATTCGGGTCTTAATCGATTTACTCACGCTTGCACACCTTCATACAAACAGGCAAGCCTTCCTATTTGCATCTCCCTCTTATATTATTCTTTTATTTTATTTTATTGTTGTCAATTTTCAAAGATAGAAAAAAACTAAAAATTCAAAACCCTAAATGAAGGAAAATGAAACAAAGTAAGGCAGAATGTTAATTAGATTCAAAGATAATATTGGAAAAGAAAAGAAATTAAGGAGTAATTTTAATTAAAACCCAAGATAAAATCTCATCTTAGAATCTATGCTTATTCCAAGGCTTAATGACAGGAAATTTATCAATAAAAGCTTCCTTGCATTAAACATAATCGCCAGTTCAAATCCTGGATGCATTCTTATGGATTTTAACACAAGGAAGGCTAGTAAGCACAGCACACGATCGAAGGGTAAATTTTAGGGCCCGAATATATTTTGCGCTGAACTATCCACATTCTAAAAGTTAACTCGGTATTATCATTTTGTCTGTTTTTAAAGGTCGAAACAAAAGAGGATTTTCATTATCTATTTGGCACTTTTCAAGAAGATTCCGGAAGAAGAAAATGGCTATCTTGTTGTGAAAAAGCTACTGCCTGCTGCGAGACAATGCTTCTGCAACCAAGTTTTGGCCAGAAAGAAGGTGACTTTCTTTATCAATAAGTGTGTCTCAATAGCAGTAAGAAAAAAAACGAAAAAACAAAACAAAAACGAATAAGAAGGACTGATAATGTTTATCTCAGTAGTGAAGTATGGTTCGGAGGTTTTTTAGGAGTTAATAGAGCAATATGTTTCAAATGTTTATAATTCCCACTAAAATTGGGTCTTTGGTACCCGGGATGGCACTCTTTGGGATTTAAAAATGGGTAGTAGTTTTTTTTGTTTTTTTTTTCGTGACGGAAGATTTTTTATATTCCTAATTCGCACCCAAATACGCCTACAGTTTAGATATCAGCTTGCTAATCACGGTACCCCAAGAAATCAGGGTTTAGTTTTAACCATTTCTTTTATTACATTACGAGGGGTGGCGCAAGATTTTCAGTGAATTTTTTTTAGTTAGACCAGCCACGGCTAATCCGTTGCACACAAAAATATTTTATATTAATGCTTTAACTTTCCTGTTTTTGGGGGAGGAGGGAAGGAGGTATATAACGTAAAATAATGTTTGTTCCCTGTTTATTATCGATTTATTTTCAATATATATATAATTTACTCGTGTTTTCCTAGAAATGAGTGAAACGCATCCAAACGAAGACGTCTCCGGCCCAGCTAACGCCTCCTTTCGCAATGAGCAAGAAGTGCGCGCCCACCTCTTGGAAGTGTCTCAGCCAGACTGGTTGCAATTGCTTGCCTGCGATGGGTTCACCGAACACTGGGTCGTGTTCTTTCTAAAACGCAGCGCTGCAATTCCCAAAGAAGCGATTCAAGATATTTATGAGAACAAACGCTTTCGAGGCCATTACCCGATTACGCTGGCCCTTGTGCGCTGCAAATCAACACCCCACTCCTTGGCTTTGAACCTGTTGCCGCTTCTGCGACGATTTGATTTGTTCATGACCCTGAAACAGCCCTATCTCCCCAATCGGGTGAAAGTAAAAATTGAAATGATGTTGGTCGAAGCCTTCCCCCAATGTGCCTTGGGTGAACGGCTCCATTTGGCGAGACTTGCACCCAAAGGTTTGGTTCGTCATTTGAGGATTATGCCGGACCCGCCGGTTTTGAAAGCATTGTTGAATAATTATTTTTTTACTTACGACGATGCCCTTTTTTTGGCAAATCATGGCCGAGCACATCCCGATTGCTTAGCTGAGTTGATCAAATCCCCTAAATGGAATCATTTCAAGGCAGTGCAGATGTGCCTATTGCGCAATTTGCGAACCCCCAGGAGCCAAATTCCAACCCTATTGAGACGATTGAATGATTTCGATTTTAAAAGATTGCTAAAGGAGGATAGAATTCCTCCGCACGTCAAAGCCCAAATTCGGCAGCGTCAAAAAGCGAAAAAGGGCTAGTCCCGAATCCCTGCCGCCCCATCTTCACCCCACAGGAGCACCTTATTCATGAACTATTGGTTATTTAAAACCGAACCCGAAGTTTACGGCATCGACGACCTTCGCGAGGCTGTCGCCGCCCGAGCGCCGTTCGCGAACCTTGGCGTCGGAGGCCTTGACGAGGGCGACGAACTCGACGACTTCCGGATCGTTTCGAAGTCCCTCGTCCTTCTCCATGGCGTCTTGCGTCATGGTGGCGACACGGTTGAGATCTCCGCTTCGAGCCCAGTAGCTGTCGCGGAGAACTTCGGCGTACTCGGCCGCGAGGACGGAGAGCTGAAAGCGACTCGGCGCGTCGGGATTCACTGATATGGCTCGGCATAAGGGGCTCCGGGGTTTGGGGATCGCGCGATCACTAAGGCACGGGCTGTTATTCGCCGCCCGGCTTCTTTTTCGAAAACGATATCCTCGGCTCGGTGCCGTTGGTCCGGCGGCGGATGTTCTGGTGGTGGCGGATCGCGATCACCAGGGCGATGGCGCCGACGAGTTCGGCGAATTGCAGGTTCATTATGTGATAGGTGAGAAACGGCGCGGCGAGCAGGGCGACGAAGGCGCCGGCCGAGGAAATCCGGGTGATCAGAACGACGGCCAGCCAGACGCCGAAACAGGCGAGGCCCAGCAATGGGTCCAGCGCCAGAAGTACACCGGCGGCGGTGGCGACCGCCTTGCCGCCCTTGAACTTGAGCCAGACCGGAAAGCAATGGCCGAGTACGGCTCCAGCGGCGGCGAGCACCACCATGTCCGGGCCGTACATATCCGCGACGAGTACCGGCACCGCGCCCTTGGCGGCGTCGAGAAGCACCGTCGCGGCGGCCAGCGACTTACGTCCGGTTCTCAGAACATTGGTGGCGCCGATGCTGCCGGAGCCGATCTTGCGAATATCCTCGGTGCCGGCCAAGCGGGTCAGGATCAGGCCGAACGGGATCGAGCCCGCGAGATAGCCGATCAGCAGCGCCGCATAGAACGGCCAGGTGTAGGAGAAATCGCCGAGCGGATCAGGCATGGACCAGCCGCCCTCGCTCCGGCGCGGCTTCGGCGTCGGGATCGAAGACGACGCGGCCGCCGCGAATGGTCTTCAACACCTTGCCCTGGACCGGTTTACCCTCGAAGGGGCTGTTTTTGCACTTGGCGTGAAACTTCGATGGATCGACGACCCCGGCGATGTCAGGGTCGAACAATACCAGATCCGCCGGCGCGCCCTTGGCCAGCTTGCCGCCGGGCAGCCCCAGGATCGAGGCCGGGCCGAGGCTGAGCGCCTTGATCGCCTGAAGCATGGTCAAGGCGCCGTTATGCACGCTCTCCAGCGTGACCGACAGCATGGTTTCCAGCCCGACCACGCCGAACTCGGCCTGATCGAAGGGAAGGCGCTTGGAATCCTGGTCGCGCGGCGTGTGGTCGCTGGCGATGGCGTCGATAGAATCGCTCTATTTCGTTAGTTATAAACGTTTTTAGTTTGTGCGACTAAATTATTTAGAATTGATTGGGCGGTCTCATCATAACTTCAAGAGCTTGGATAAAAACTATTTAACTTCTCTTGTTCTGCGCCGGAGAGAGATATATTTAATTTTGATGGAACTTATATCATTAGAAAATCTGAATTTTGTTTTTCTATTAAATATAACTGAATTTTCTTTTTAAAGTTAAGTAAAAGGCGACCCCTAAAAAATATTCAGGCATACCCGATAGAAAACACCAAAAATCAGCTCTAAAGAAATGTCACTTGACCAATTTTGCAGCTTTAGGAATTTCCTGTGATGCTACCAAATTTGATTAAAAACCGTTCTTTTAATAAAATTTCATAGTCAAACTAAAGATTCTCAATAGCTTTCAATGGTAACTAATCCCACGGGCAAATTGGGGCTCGCAAAATAATTTTTTAGGTATCAAATCCTCTTCAAAGCTAATTTTTGAAAAGTAAATGAAGTCTGAACATATTATCGACGGCCCTCAACTTTCAAACATAATTTGTTTCTGAAAAACACCGAATTGTTTGAAACTAGAGGGGCGCCTGTACTTGTCTCTAAAAATAACCCTTTTTGTTCCATTTGTAAATCAGAAGCATAAAAATTTGATTTTAATACACCTAATCAATATTAAAAGTAGAAAAGGGTATATAATTTCTTAGACAGCACAGCGTTCCCATTTAACATATAAGGCATTTACATATAACTAATGGCAAAAACTTAGAAATCCATTAAAGAAAAAAGTTTACCCATTCTTTATATATTTATAATTTTCCATTTCATTTATGAAATGATTTTAAAAATAAGCCATTATAATACAGTCAAAGGCACTAATTAGAGGTATTTTAAATTATAAATAAGTGGTAGCACAGTTCTTTGATTTACATCGAAGTTTCAACAAAATCACAATAAATACTAGTTAAATAATTAATAATTAAATAGTTAATAATTAAAAGAGCGAAGAAATATTAAAAAGCAACCATTGCTGCATAAAATCAAAGCACCCTTGAAAGTAAAACAAACACATTTAAGGTTCATTCAAATATTACTAATCATTCAGTTTTGTTCACGATTTGCTCCCTCTATTCTTATTTTTCCTATAGACTTTATTAATTATGTTTTCACAAATAAAATTCCTTAAGGCCCTTTCACAATGAGACTATAAATACGGAGAAATAGCCAGCGGTAGTTTCAGCCAATTAGAATTGTTCAGATAATTTTTCAGCCAATCAGAAATTTATGTGGAAAATCTGACTGACTCAAATTAAAACGTGCTAAATCTTGGTAGACTATTAGTAAAATTTCATTGTGAATGGGTCTTCAAAAATATTTAACTATCATTTTAAAGGCCAATTCATACATATTCTTGATAATACATATTTGTGATCTAGGTAGCGACATTTTGAGCCAATCAGGTTTTTCATAGGATTCTCTGATTGGCTGATGAAAAATTTCAGATTGGCTTAAATTAGTACTAGCTAAATTTCAGCATCAGTAAAGTCTAATTGTGAATAAAAGATAACAGCATCTGATTCGAGTCTGACTTTAATCTCTGTCAAATTTGCATGGATTGTTTATATCCCCTTTCTCAGCTTTCTGAAGGACCTTTGTTTCATTATTAGAAGTGTTTCTAAGCGCAGTTAGTCAGAGACATTGGGAAATAGTAATTATCTCTAAAATACGACGGTGTGCCAGAAATTAAGCGAGAAAATAATGATAGTTTATCATTTCTTCTAAGTGTTTCTATTTCAAATGCTCAACAATTTTCTACAATATAGATTTCTAAATTGCAGACAGAATAGCTATCTATTTTGCACTAAACTGGGCATTAATCTCTTAATTTTAATGCCACATTTCTGTCTTGTGTTGCGGGTTCTATAAGAAACAAACTACTCAGTATAACGATACGTTTTATGCTTAAAAATGCTGTAGACAAAGTTTTCAGAGAAGAACAGCGTGGTTTTAGAAAGGAGAGAGGATTCCTTAACTAAATTTTCACTCTTTGATTAATAATTGAGCAATGCTAGTATCATCAAACACATTTAGTCATCGGTTTTATAGAATATGAGCTAGCGTTTGGTTCAGCCAATACAAGAGCTTTAGCGTATAGTCCAGGGGCCAAGACCTAAAAATGTGCAACTTTCAAGACACATTTATTTCAAGCAATTTGAAAACAGTTTCTAGCTTTGAGGATCGCCGACCAGGCCTTCTGATAGCCTTGTTCAGCCGACTGAATTGGTGATTTCCCAGCGAGAAGTTCCTCGCGAATACGCTCGAAGATCAGCACGTTAGCATCGACCGCCATGCCGATGGTGAGAACGATGCCGGCGATACCGGGCAGCGTCAGCGTCGATCCCATAAGCGAGAGCGCCCCGGCGATCAGAAATCCGAAGGATGCGACCAAATAGTGCTCGGGCAACGCGGAGTGGATCCCGAAGACCAAGGCGCTGATGGCGGCAAGCCCCGTGCAGAGGCCATTCATGTTATCGGTGAAGTTGAAGGCGTTTACCAGCATGAGAATCCAAAACACGGTCAGCGAATAACTGACGAGGGGCGAGTCAATGAAGAGCGTGATGCGGGTGCCGCCGCCGGCTACTAGTAAAGCCACGGCTGTTTGAATCGCGAACTTGATTCCGGGCGAGAGCGCCTTGCGATCATCCACCAGCCCAAGTCCCAACATGCCGAGGGCCCCCAGGAACAGCGTCGTGAGTTGTCCAGCCCGGTGCTCTAGACCATAGCGGCTCAGGGCCGTGACATCCGCATCTAGCCCGCCGATCCAGACAAGCATCACGCCGATGAGAAATGGCAGCACCAGACCGGTGGCCACGACGAGGCCGCCCGCCAATGGGATGGGTTGGTGATGGATCTTGCGATGACCGGGTTGATCCACAAGCCCCCAGCGCGGTACCCAGCGAACCCAATACCGGAAGCTGGCGGCATTGATCACGAAAGCCGTCAGAAAGATCGCGGCGTAAATCCAATTCGGGAATGATGCGTCCACGCGAGGTTGAAAACGGAGCGGCTACTTCTGGGAACCGGAGGCGAGGCGTCGGACGATGTACTGGCGCACGACCGGAATCTGACAGGCTTGCACCAAGGCCAGGCTTTGCGTTGTGTCGGAGGGAATGGCTGCTTCGATGCCGTACCAAATCATTAAGGGAAGGTTGGCATCCTCTGCGTCACCGGCATGGGCCAGTAGCGGCTGCGCGAGTCGGAACCGATCTGGATGCTCCAACCGTTGCAGTGCCGCCGCCATCGCAAGCCGGACCAGCGCGCTGGGTTCTTTTTGAGCGTGTGCGACCAAGGTAAAATCAGATAGCCACTCTTTATCATAGGCAGCACAATAATGCTGCCTAAGTAAATAGCGATGTGTGCACTATGTACTTTTTATATCGTTTTTTCTGTGTTGTTTTTTCTTCTTAGACCAGTGAAAAAAAAAAAATTAGACCAGAAAAAAAAATGTTTTTTTTTTTTTTCTTAGACCAGGGCACTTCGTATCGAAGAATCTGCCGTAGAAACTTCCGAAAGGGCTCATTCGATTGGAAATTGGAAGGGCTACCGTCCAATATAATAGTCAAAAATGATTGGAGGCTCGAATTGTTTTCCGAAAGGAAGAGATGAGAATAGAAGGTAAAAACTATTTTTTAGGTATTCTCTGTCAGGTTGTGACACGTAGAATGAAAGACCTGGCGTTCATTGAAATGGACGCCTCCATTTCAATGAACGCCGACAAATTCTGTACATTTACCGATTTGTCGGCAAATGTAGAATTTGCCGACAAATCAGTAATTTCATAATAGTATATGTTCTGATGAATTCGAACGTTTTGGAACCAGATGATAGTATTTCTCTATTGAAGGTCAAAGAGAAGGCTCCAAAACGAGTGTAGAGTTGAGTGAGGTGCTGAATTGTGTACTTTAGAAATCAACTGTAAAGCTGACTTTGAATCTGAGAAGACAATGCGCTTTTTTGATTGCGGATGCTTTGCTTTAACTATTTTAAGTTCCTCAATTATAGCTTAGATCTTAGCTGTCAGGATAAAAGATCTATTTGGCGGCCTTTTACAAAGAGTTATTTGGGATAGTTGCGGCTGAAGCAGTTTTAAACCCTTATACAGAACCATCTGTATAGATTTGTAGGAAACCAGCCTAATTATTTATGACTTTCTGTCTGAAAACTGCCTTAATCTGAATTGGGAGAAAAGTTGACCTCTTATCCATAATAAGCTTAGTATATACTTGAATAGGATTGAACTTCCATCTTGGAGTCTGAAAGTTTAAAATGCAATTTATTGCATCATTATTTCAGTTGGAAACTAGCTCGGTGAAAAGAATTCAAGAGTGGGTGGGCATATACATGAATTAAAAAAAGATTACACTATTCTTATCGATGTAATTTTGTTTTATAGAGGAGAGAGGGGTCTTGATGCGGGCTCTAGCTACCTCTGTATTTAGCTAAATCGTCATTATAATGAATCTACAACTAGCTCATTCGCCAAGTTAAAGCAAGCTAAATTCCTGTATTAGTAAAATTTCCTTGCGGATGGGTCTTCGGCGGCTTCAATAGAAACAAAAACAGAGATAAAAAATGGAACATTTTATATTTCTTCGCATGTTTCTGATATTCTGATATTCTTTCATCCTATTCTTGAATAAAAAAAAAAATTCTAAAATGTAATTTGGCTGAAACGCTAAAACCGTAGTAATAAATTTGCACAAAAAAGCAGCATTTGCCAAAAAAGGCATGTTTGGCAAAATTAATTTGCCTACAAAGGTACAAACTACTTGAAAAATCAGGTAAACATGATGCAGAAAAACCTCAACTACCCTCAGCTTGCCTTGCGGAAGATGAGTTTCAATCCATTTGCTGCTGCTGAACTGCCCTTATTGGTAGTCACAAGGGAAAGAATGGTAATTTATTGCGCATTAAATGGTAATTTTCAGTGCAGTTCTTTTTTTGACAATCGGCTATTTAATTGATTCCAGAGCACGTTTCTTCACATCTACCGAAATTTTCAACGATGTCAGGTTTGCGTTTTTCTGCAAAACACCGTTTCTGGAAAGTAAGGGTCAAGCCATTTTTCTAGTTATGGACCCATCAGTGGAACCATTAACCATGGCCAATTAGCTTGATCGACAGTAATACAAATTTATCTTAGTCTTGATGGATTTCAAATGTTTGCTAATCTCTTTTAAGAAGGAAACCACCAGGGAATAGATTGTATGGAGGACAATGTCTTTTTTTGAGCTGTGAGATCTTCTCAAAGAGCAAAGAAAATCCAAGCAATTAACAGATTGTTTGATTTCTGCAAGTTACAGCGTCTACCGCAAACAACACCTAACTCTTTCAAACATAAAGAAAAAATGACAAGAATCGCTAAACCTCGACTTTTCTAAGGGGTTTCCCACCGAATCTATTGCCTAGCTTTTTTGAGCATACAGGGAAACATGATAAAAATAGCTAAACCTCGAAGTTTCAGAGTGATTTTTCGTCTAATCTATTGCCTAACTTTTTTATACATATAAGAAAACATGGGAAAAATGCAGCCTCCTGTATAAAAATTAATCTTTTAAAAGAATTTTTCGTATATGATTTTTTGTGATTCACATCTAAAGTGCTACGATTAGGAAGTAGATTCTTAGTATAGATTTCAGAAGACTCTAATATTTTCGTACGGATCCTCTGTTTTTTTTTAATGGGGGAGGGGTAGTGGAGGGTACAATTTATACCATGTATTTGACCGTTCTCAGATACGTTCTTTAGGTATCTCTTTATCAAACGTATACTAATGGAAAATAAAAATTCTCTGATTGTCTGAAAAATTTTACAACAAATCACTAAATGTGCTTTATGTATCAAAACGTTATCGCCAGACTAGACAGCCAAAAGGTGCCTCTTTTTTGAGGGGGTGGGGTAGATATTAGAGTATAAATTGGGAAGTCATTGATTCTATAGACCCCGATGTCTACTATAATGGTTTTGGCCTTGCTGTTTTGACCACTATCCGAGAAATTACAAGATGTTGAATTGTCAACTTATCTTTCTTTAAAACATAATACACAGTTAGATAGTTCACGAAGGGTCAAGAAAGAGTACCAAGCAAACTATTCGAAAAAAGCCTACTATGTGTATCTTCATTTTGAAAGCAACGTATAAGCATTTTGAAAGCAACGTAAGGAACGAAAAAGGCCCACTATAAGTGCAAAGAGGAACCTTTAAAAGATTAACTATGTTTTTTCATTTTGAAAGCTACGTATAAGCATGTTGAAAGCAACGAAAGAAGCCCACTATAAATGCAAAGAGGAACCTTTAAAAGGTTAAACATGTATCTTCATTTTGAAAGCAACGAAAACAGCCCACTATAAATGCAAAGAGGAACCTTTAAAAGATTAAATATGTATCTTCATTTTGAAAGCAGCATATAAGCATTTTGAAAGCAACGAAAATAGTACTATAAATACAAAGAGGAACCTTTAAAAGATGAAATATATATCTTCATTTTAAAGCAACCTATAAGCTTCAGGCTGGAATTGCAAAAAAAAAAGTTGTTGTTTTTGCATTTAAGGGGTCATGATTTGGCGATGAATTTTTTTTTTTTTTACCCTGAGAAAACTGTAAAAAAGATACTTTGTTCATTCTAGCTTTGGGCCTTCGTCGGCTAAGTCGTAATAATATTTGATTTATTAAAATTTAAAAAACGATAACATTTCAAAGATGTTTTGTTTTCAGTAAAGTGCAAATTATGTTTTGGTGTTCAGAAGGCACGGGGGGTTTCAACCCTACTCATGTTGATTTCCGCTTGTTTTGAGGTTGACTCGGTTGTTTACTATAATTTTTATTTGTTTTGGATTTCATTTCTTTATCGATAATGATTTGTGGTATTTATAGGAATTCATTGGGGGGGAAAGGGCGCATTGGGGTGTCCTGGGTGCCCTCCAATCACCTTTGACTCTTGAAACTGAAATAGAATTTTAATTTCCAAGTAAACGAGCCTCCCTAAAAGCTTATACGACTACCCCCTCCATAAAAATCTTACATGCCCCAGGGAACAACTTACAACCCTTGACCCAGGGCTCTAGGAGGTGGGTATCAACCCTGGAGGCATTGTTATATGTTCTTTGGTCTATTTTAAACAAAATGGTTATTCCCTACTATCACTTTTGACTGTTAAAAAGGAACAAGAACTTTCAATTTCCAATCAAATGAGCTTCCTCTAAAGTTGATACGACTGCCCTTTCATAAGAAACCTTATAGGCCTCGGGGCATAACTTACAATCATTGCCCCCAGACCCGGGATGGGCTGGATATCAACCCAGAAGGCCTTGTTATGTCATCTTTAGACTATTTTTTTTAATAAAATAGCTGTCTCTAAATTTCTATCGGATGCATTTGAGGAAAACAAGAGCTGGGGGGAGGCTAGTTGCTCCCGATCACTTCAATTCTTAAAAAGGGCACTAGAACTTCTGATTACCAATAAAATGAGTCCCGCAAGAAATTTATGTGAACACCCCTTCCATAAAAACTCTATATACCCCCGGGGTATAACTTACAACCATTGCCCTGGGGGATGTTGGGAAGGGGCTAATCCCCAAACACATAATTCCTTGACATTTCAATTTTGCTGAACAAAATGGCTATATCAAATTTTGATTGGATGTGTTTGAGGAAATGAAGAGGGAGGGGGGCTTGTTGCCCTCCAATTACTTTGACTCTTAAAGAGGGAACTAGAACATTCAATTTCTATAGAATAAGCCCCTCTCGAGGTTTCTTCGACATTTTTTGTATCCTCGTTTTTTTTATAGATTAATCTCTTAAAAGGTTTTCCACAAGAGTTTTTCAAAGAAATTCAAAGATTTTATTTCAAAATCAAGTAGTTTTGGGCATCAAGCCATGGCTAATTGACGAAAAAGCCAAGACAGATAGTCTGATTGAGTGAAAAACAAATCTGGCATAAGCCCTTATTATGATTGTTTCAAAATGATGTCAGTTCATTTGTTGATAAATAAGTCTATTTATTATCCGTCCATGCATCATTCATAAGGCAGAACTAAGGTAGATAGTCATAGAACTAAGGGATAGTCAAAGTAGATAGTCATAGAGCTAAGGGATTTGAAAGCACTGGTATTTTCAGACAAAATCTGCCAACAAATTTTACTAGGCCATGAAAACTGCCAAGTAGCATTGCTACTACACTACCTCATTTTTTGTATGGTGCTTCCCACCCAAATGTACAAATATGTAGCCCAAATTGTATAAGTTAAATGCATTCTATCACCTGTAACTTGTCTTTGTATGCTGTGAAACCGATTTTGTGAGATCTAACCAAAGCGTAATTTTTGAATGTATTTTGTTTAATTAACAAGTACCGTTAAAAACTCACTATTTGATTATAATTCTATTTTGTTGAAGTTATAAAATCCAGAGGCATTAATCTATCATGACTCAATAAAAAAAAAAAAAAAAACAATTTACAAATCCTTTGAAAATTGCCATATTTAGTTTAAGTGTTTAGTATCACTCTTGCTTAAAACCATATAGGGCTACCTGTAAACTGAACCAACCAACTGTGACAAAATCAATATCCAGATAAGCACGAGGGAAATATATAATTTGGGCTATATACTTGAGTGTTATGGAGAGGCAGTCAGGTATGGAAAGGTTCCAAAGCTGCAGTCTGCCAGTACCGTAGCAGAATTCGACAGACTTCCAAGAGTTGCTGACACTTTAGCAGCATAACTTGTGTTCTGACAGCCTTTCTTTAATAACAATTATTTTTAAATGTAAAGTATTTTTGTATGAAAAGTATTTTATATATAAAAATGGTATTTTCAGACAAAATCTGTCAACAAATTTGAAAATTGCCAAGTAGCATTGCTACTTTGCTACCCCACTTTTTGTCTTGGAACAAGCCAGCTTTTATGTGCACAGCTCTGGGATATTCGGGAAAATAATTCAGACTTTAGCATATGGCCAGCCAATAAATAGTCAGCGCCCTGCTAATAGCAATAACCCTAATGTAACGTCTATTTGATCTTCGATAAAAGTTATATGTTATTTCGTAATGGAGCTATCAAGTAGCAGCTGCGTGTTAGTGACTCATAATATGAAACGTGTTTGAAATCACTGTTTGACCCAATTTTTTGCAATTGCTTGATCCTTAAAATGTTCGCAGCTGAAAAACTAAAAAAAGAAATTCTTTTTCGCTTGAAAGTCCAGCCAGTAAAAGGTAATTTTTTTTTATATAAACCAATAGACTATAATGGAATAATAAAATAAAAAGTAAACAGAATTCGTCAGTTGGAACAGAAAAACATAAGGTCACGAGCTCCAAGGTGTTTGATACAGCTCTGTTGGAAATGCAATTCGGATAGAATTGTTTGTTGATACAACAAGGAAAAGGGAATCTGCTAAAATAGTGTTGGCTCTTACGAAAAGTTCTTTGTTTACTGACAAACGACTAGTTTAAATAGATCAGAACACAGGTGAAAACTGATGTCGCAATTTACCGTATTTCTAATTCAGAGATAAAACGTGCTATTTTTGTAAGGTGTTTCTATTCAAAAGTCGCCAAGTTATTGCCAATGTAGTTTCTAACTCTTTTGGAAATAATACAGTACAAGGCCATTATCAAACTCTTTGCTCTTACCAATGTTTAATTTTACATTAGGCAATCTTCTGCCCAAAATCTCGCTCGCAATCATTGTAACATCTGGGGAAGGAGCTTTACCTGTCAGAATCAGATAGAAAGTAAATAAACTCATCTTAAAATTACCCTAAATGTATTATTGGTCAGTAGATTTTGAGGCAACGAAGAGGAGATGTTGAGGAATACATCATCCAGGCTATTCACGACCACGACTGTAATTCTGAGGACATCGGAGCTCTTTAACCAAGAATGATTTTCAGCTATCCAATAAGTCAGATTCAGAATAAAGAATATACTGTAAAATTGTTTTTTTAATTTGGCATAGCTCTCAACCAACGTGGTCATCATCTTCTTCCAGTAACACAGTCTTTGATAACAGCGCCGTATGGCCGGCATTCATCAACTGAGCATTCCACGAAATCCGGTGAAGCGCCGCATCACGACGAGGATCATCGGCCGACATGCTGGCAAGCGCCCGCCAGTTGTTAAACACCGTTTGCTTAGCATCCGGAGTCTCGCTGGACAAAAAAACGTCGATGTTCGCTTGAATCAAATCGCGATTGCGTTGTTCAGCGATTTGGTACTGACTTACCGCGATGATTGCCGCGATCGTCGCGACGACCGAAAGCACCACAAAGGTCGTCAGCGCCGATCGTACCAGTCGCTTGGCCTTTCGTTGTTGCTCGAGATGTTGGCCGATCAGTGTGTCTTTTTTCCGCCCGGTCAATTTCGCGACCAAAGCCGCGACGTGGCTGGAAAACTCGGAATCGTCCGTCGCGAGCCTTCGTGGACTCATCGACGAAAAATCGAAAATGAAAGGCTCCGATTGAAAAAGCCCGCTCAGCTCGCGCGGCACGGCATCACTATGTTGCCAATCGAAATCGCTCGTCGCGTCATCCCATCGGTACTCGCCGCCAGTTCGAACGACAAGCATTTTGGTCACGTCGCGGTTGGCCCGCCAGTATTCGATCTCTTGCCCAACCCATTTCGACTGTGCCGCTTCGGGAGACAAAAGCAGCAGAAAAAACTCGGACGATCCGAGTTCCGATTCGATCGCGGGCCAAAGCTCTCGTTCCGCCGAAAGACTGGTCTCGTCGCGAAACAAACGCAGCGCGCGTCCCTTGTACCAAGGTTGACCGAACCGTTCGATTGCCGCCTGCAAACGCTCGGCAAAGTCACGATCGGCGCCGTGGCTGTAAGAGATAAACGCGTTGTATGGATACGCCGATTTCGATTCGGGCGAATCGTTGTTGTCGGACACCAGAAAACTCCCGCACACTTTCGCAACACCAGCTCGCTGGACAGTCGAAAGATTTTAGCGAAAGCCGCGGGGTCAAGCGCGGTGCGACCGACAGCCGCGAGATGCCTTGAATCCCAAGGTTCGAAAACCAAGCTCGCGGATCAAAATCGAAGCGGTGTTTCGCAAACAACCGCGATCGCGACGGGAAAAATCAGCCCTGCAAAGAACGCCCACAGGAAAGCGAGGATCACCTCTGGAGGATAAAAATGGTGGCTCGATAGTTATAAAAAGCATTTTTACTTGATTTTCGAGATGGTAAACTGTAAACCTTCTGTTAAGAGTTTTCGAGTTTTCGAGCTAAATTCACGTGTTTTGGTGCTCTCCAGGCAATAGTTTTGTTCTGTAGCACAAAATGGTAAAAAAACGATGCTTTATTATGGCGTTTCGATTTTTAGACGATTTTGTCCGAAAGTTTTGTTCAGAAGCTTCTTTTTAGGCTAAGATCAAGGAAAACTAGTGATTACTAGCAATCTTTTAAGTTCAATTAGGCGTGTTCGTCTATGCGAGTTTTGCCATAATTTATAATTTTCAGCTTTTGTCAATTTCTTCTGTCAAGGGGTCAGATATCCTGACTTGAAATCCTGAGGCCAAGGGTTCAAGCCCTAGTGTCACTAGTTCTCTGGTTTGGGATGGGGGGGGGGTGAACGATGTCACTCTGTGAGCTCAGCCAGAGTTGACCAGCTCCAAATGGGTACCTGGAAAAATCTTGGGGAAAAACATGGGAAGCGTCGAATGAATTACCCCCAACCACGCATTGCACTTACGGCCGAAGGCATCGAATCAAGAGAGCAGTACTTGTGCAACGCAGACCATTGGTCAGGATAGGAATTTTTCGGGGTTACTTTTATAAATTTGGAAAAATGTGATAAATTTGGTAAAAATCTGCACACGTCAATCCAATCTCTATGGGAGGACATATGGGCGGCAGCAAACTATCAGAAAGATTGGGAGCTCCTTTTTGATGCCCTGATTGCCTCTGGAGGCACATGTGAATCTAAAGTCTAAGGTAAACATTTATTTTCAAATAAGTGACAATTTATAGAATGTATATATAAATATTAACAGTGAGGCTAAATTAATAATATTGGATTGGGTACCTCTGATTAACAATTTTATCAAAAATAACTTTGAGACCAATTTAGCATAAGAGACGTAATAAATAGGGGCGTAAATTTGTCAAAATTGTAAGGAAGGGTAGGGGGAGTTGAAGCGAAAATTCCAAAGTCAACTGAAAAAAACAACTGAAAAATAAAAATTTAGTCATATAGTACCATAAAGCAAAAGGTATACTAAAGACAACTGATATTCGGCGAATGACGGATTTCCCGCCCGAACCCCAAAGGGCGTGGGAAGAACCCGAGACGGACGAATTTTGGGCATTGGCGGCATTGATCCAGGATGTCTGGGAACATTGCTTGGGGCCTGAGCGAATGCAAGATCCCGAACTTTTTACCTTGTTGGAAAGGTTGAATTTGCGGCGGGTTCTCGACTTTGGTGCCGGATCCGGTTTTTTTGCTTTTGACTTAGCAATGAAGGGCATTGACGTTACCTGTTTGGAACCCAATCCAGTTAAATGGCAATTTCTTCACTTCCGAAAAGCTCGTCACCCCCAAGCCGCACACCATTTGACTTGGGATCTCGGGCACGGTCCCTATGACGGTGTATTGATGATCAATGTACTTGATCATGTGGCGGATCCTTGCGAGTGTCTCCAACAAATCGGTCCTTTGCTGTCTTCTGCCGGGATCCTGTTGATGGTTGCGGCTTTTCCTGAAGACGATTGGCATTTAAGTGCTCGGGACCATGGCGAAACTTTTTTTCAAACGCTTATGCGTGATTTCCATTATCCGCAAGACGATGATGTCCATGGTGACCATGCGATGGTGTTTACCCGTCGTAAACAACCGGCTGAACGCTTGCCGCCCGCATTTGCTTCTGATGATCGGGTTTGGCTCCATCCGGCAGCCACTTTGGTTCCTTGGCCCAAAGGACAAGATCAGTTCGTATTGGCGGCACCGCGATTTTATGTGAAACCGCAAATAATGACCCATGCGGGCGCGCGTTTAGCCAAATTGATTAAACACGAGCAAAGAATGGAAGAGGTGTGTCGGGCCATGACGGAGATGGAACCCGAACAAATCCAGGCTGCACTTACTTTGCTTTGGGAAGCGCATTTGGTCTTAAGTGAATCGGAATTGGCACCGGTGCCTGAGGGTGTTTAGAGGATTGTTCTGATATGGAAGAAAATCGGAAAACGTTTTTGGAATCCATTCTCGGGACGGTCACGGATTGTGCCGCGAACCTTAAAGATCCCATTTCCTTTGAGCGAGAAAACCAATGGTTACTGCATATCAATTTTATGTTGGGAAAGCGTCACCAACTCTACGACCGCCTGGCCGAATGCCTGGTCTTGGCCGATCCCATTACCCTCGAAAACTAAAACTTTTGACATAGGAAAAGAGGCTTTAATCACATTCTTTACCATTTTTACCCCTAAAAATGTAAAGATAATGGACTAAATCTTGTTTTCGTGTTTCGATCCCTCTGCTTCTCCACCTCCTAGGAAAAATGCTCTGGCGCCTCCCTTCCCTAAGGGTTACCCCTTTTGCGCAAAAAAAAAAAATAAAAGTTTAAATTTGATATCACTGGTGAAATCCCATTGGTATGTCACTGTACCCAAAACAAGTTGTACTTCCCGCATAATTTTACAGAATATCGAAACAAACATTATTAATTTTTCCATTGAATTCGAACAGGAAACAAGTTGTAAAACTACTGTGGCAGAATGATTTGTTCGAATTTAGTATTTCTGTAGCTTCTTGACCAATTAAAAAGTTTTTCAAATAATGAAAGTGCAATGGACATGTCTGCAGATTCACTTTGAAGTTCATCGCTAACATAATTGACTTGGAATATACAAGTACACTAAACATTTATGGTCTTTCATGGCATTTACGAGAGATTCTCCTTCGCTTTTGATTTGTGAATCTTCGGGAATGTCTAATATTTCAAAAAGAGCCCAATCTAAAAAATATCTTTCATAATAAAATTTAAAAGATTTGAATCTAAAAATATTTCATAAAGTTTACCTGTTGGGTAAATTCCAACATGGTATCGGAAAGCGGCTTCACAGTACCAATTTGAACAGTACCAGTTTGAACAGTATCAATAGCTTCAAAAGTCTTTTTTGAAGCTATGTACATTTCAGCGTTGCTACTAAATGATTTTTTGGTTTTTCATGTTTTTTCTAATCAATTATAAATACTTGGCAAGTTATTAAATCCTACAGTGGCTAGTACAATTGAGGCACCCATACTGAAAAGCCGACAATAAAAACAAAATATCATGTCTTGTGATTCAAAATACATGTATTTGTTGTTGCTGCGAGACCAGACGTGGACACCTCACAAGGCATCTACAGGGTGACCCAAAAAGATGCGTACCCGTATTTTACTCGATAAACAATCTATTCTTTAATGAATGTCTTTTGTGTGGCAGGACGTGAAAGGTGAACCTACGGATGATCGTTTACAGCTATAGCAAGCAATCGAAAAAGATAGTTAGCCTGATACTAGAAGTGAAAATAAGGCGAGATAGTTGTTAAGAATATTTTGAAAGATACTTCTTTAAATATCTTGTCATTAGCTATTGTTAAAGATGAGCCAAATTACAAATCCTAAGGATCACTATTTACATTTTGAAAGAAGTTTTGAAAACTCTCTCATAAATACTTTCCTATGCCATTGCACTTGAAGTAAAAGTTTTGCCTTCTTCCACTTAAGCTTTAGCTTATTTTTTTTTCTGTGAAAATAATCTGTGATACAGTTTACTGGGGTAGAAAACCATTTCATGGACTCAAAATATTCTGTTCGAAAAAAAAAAAAAGGAATCACTTGTTCAGATGCATCTATAGTCTGTTTTTTTTTCAACTAATTTGTTAGTAACAGATTCAAAATCGCATAACAACGACTTTATTCTTCTATTTTCTTGTTGATTTCAAGACATTTTTGGAAAAAGAAGTGTTTCACAGAAAAGTAAATAGTCATATCAGAGGCAGCCAAGTACCGCAGCCTAAGTAATGGCGCACAAGTCTTCAATGTTTGTTATTGCCGGTCACTTTTTGTGGAAGAGACGGTCATAGAAACTTCAGAGGGGGCTCATTGCATTTAAATTAAAGTACCAATACTTTTTGTAAGAGCCAAAAACAATTGTAAATCAACCCTTTTCTCTTCCTTTTTGTAGCCCAACTCTCCGTAACCCCCGAAGAAATCAGATCAAAATTCTGAGATTTTTTCCAAAACAATTTCGATCAAAATAGTCGAAATGCTCAATAAATATGCATCTGGGAATATCATCACCCACGCTACCCCTGGGCCAAGAATGGCAAATAATTTAAATTACCAGCTGTTTAGACTGTTAGGTTCGTATAAAAGGATAAGGGATCTTGTTTGATGTTAGGTATGCAGTTGGCTCAAAATGTGCAAGGGTCACACTCTTGGTCAGAAGAATTAAACGGTTTGTTAGTGGAAGAGGTCGGGGAACAGAAATGGGAAAAAAACTTACTTTACTGATCAGCTTGAAACTCACAGTTGTATGTTTTTTGACCTTAAGGAGCTTAATCTAAAAACAAAATGCCAGGGAAAATACACCCCCCCCCCGCCTCCCCAAGTGTCCAAGAGGAAACGGCTGCGCAGGAAGTCGCCCATACCCGTATCGATCGATTGGATCCACTGCTCGGCCGTCAGGGGCACAGCCTCCTCCTCTGCCGCTTCCAGATCCGTCTCTGCGCCGCGCGCGGCTTCGTTGTCGAATACCACATCGTCGGCCCCTACCCCGGTCTCCTCCCCGGTGTCGGATTGCTCACGCGCGGTTTCGACATAGCGGACGATCGCCGCCGCGATGCCGCGGTTCTGCTCCGCGGCGGCAAAACCCGGGCGGCGGGCCAGCGCTGCCTCGAAAGAGCGCACGGCCGGGCGGTACTGCCGGCTCCTGATCTCGGCCAGCCCTTGGGCAAAGGCCGCATCCGCCGTGCCGAGTTTGGAGAATACCGCAATCGCCTCTGCATACTGTCCGGCGCGGTACAGGGCGTAGCCCCGCCACATCGGGTATTAGAACAGCGTGGCCGCGTCCGCGAAACGCTTGTCTTCGAAGGCCAGGCGGCCCTGCTGATCCGGGGTGAGGAACCAGTCTGCCAGACCACCCGCCCGCGCCGGTTCCGGCCCGAGCGCAAGCGTCACGGCTATTGCAGCCACCGCCCAGCGCATCGTCCAGCCGCGCCGGAACCAGAGCGCGCAAAGCAGCGCTGCCGGCCATGCCAGCCACCAGCCCCGGTCGTTCCATTTCAAACGTCCGTCCGCGGCCAGCGCGGCGGTATGGGCGGATCGGACCCGGCGCCCGATCTGGCGGATATCACCATCTCCAGTGGTCACGGAGACGACGTGCGCGCCTGCGATCCGGTCCAATTGCGGCAGGTCGCCGCCTTCGGGCAAGGTCACGAGGAAGAGCAGCGGCACCGGAACGCCCGCTTCGGCGGCTGCAGCATTCAGCGCGGCGGCCTCTGCCGGGTTCAGGTCATCCAGAATGAAGAGCACGGCACCCGGCGTCTGTGCCGCCGAAAGGACGTCTTGCGCCCGCCGCAGTGCCGCCGCCGGATCATCACCCGATGCGGGCATCACCTCCGGGCTCAACCCCTCGAGCAGCGGGCGCAGGATGTTCGGATCTTCGGTCAGCGGCGACACGAGATGCGCGCTGCCGGCATAGGCAACGAGAGCCGTGCTCACCGGTGAAAAGGTCGCCGTGGTGATCAACACCCACTACCACAGCGATCACACCCACGGAAATCCCGGGTTTTTAGCCGGTACGCGGATCGTGTCGACCGCTCGGACGCTGGAGCACCTGCTGGAACGCGACGGCGACTATTGGGACGGAGACGAGGAAACCAACCTTCCGCGCGAAACGTTCCGCGACATCAAGGTCATCCGTATCGGGGACAAAACGGTGAGCCTGGTCCATCCCGGCCGTGGCCACACCGATGGCGATCTTGTCGTACACTTCGCCGAAGACGGCGTTCTCCATGCCGGTGACCTCTATTTCAACCGTTACTACCCCAATATCGACCTGGAGGCCGGCGGATCCGTACGGGAATGGTCGGCCACCCTGGACCAGGTTCTGAAGCTTCCGTTTGACAAGGTCATTCCGGGACACGGCGAATTGGGCGATTCGGCCGGGATTGCCCAGTTCCAGAGCTTCCTCAACCAACTGATCGAAATCGGAGAAACGGCCGTTGGCACGGGTGCTGGAGTGACCGAAACGATCGAACTGGCGGACCTGACAGAAGACGAAGGCTATCGTGAGATCTATTACCCATTTGTCATCCGGTTGGATCGGGCATTCGTGCTTCGGCGGGCATGGGAGGAGTTTACCGGCAACGTACCTGCGAACTGAGGATCTGCTAAAATCGCCTGAAATTCATACCCTTATGGGAATTTTCGGACTCTATGTCTGAACAGCTTCCTGTCGTCGAGCCCCAAGCGCGGCATCTTCCAGCCTGATCTTGTAGAGCAGTACGGTGCCCCAGATCGCTCCCATGATCAGGCCAAGCGCCCAGGCACCGAGCGCGGCTGGAACCAGGATGGTTTCAAGGAACGTCACGACGTAATTCGGATGCCGCACGAATTGGTAGGGGCCGCGCCGCACGATTTGCGCTGATGGAAGGGTAATGATCCGGTGGGTCCAGTATCTGCCCAGTGTGCCGATGATCCAGTAGCGGGCGATCTGCAGTATCAGGAACAAGCCGAGCAAGGGCAGTGACAATTGTGCGGTCACCGGGATCAAAAGAGAGATCTAGGGGATCCAACCCAAGTGGGTGAGCGCGTCGACCGGATAATAATCGGTCCAGTGATTTACTTACAACTGAACCATAGCAAGAAAAAAAGAAAGAGAAAAACATAGTTAGTTGTCATATGTTTAAGGTTTTATCACAACCAATTTATGAATACATCACACTCACGATGGTTTATTTCTCCCTTAAGGGGTGCTTGATACTATATGAAAATACATTAAAAGCAGGGGCTTAATATGCTATGGAACAAGGGGAGGGGCCAACAGCCTGACTCCCCCCCTCCTCAGGATTTAGATAACATTACTCCATTGATTGAAGGAAGAAAATTCTCATTATCTATGCTCGGGCCATTCATCAATATATTTGAGTAAATGTTTTCATATTCCATATTATTTTATTTTCGTATGAAACAGCTTCGCAGCAATAAATATGTCAATTTTCATTCATGAAATCCAAAACATTGAGGTTATTCTATAAGTAAATGCCCATTGACGATGTGATTTTAATAATACTGATATTTAGCTAGCATTAATTTGAGCCAATCCCAATTTTTTCATAAAATTTAAAACCCATCAGAAAATTTCATGAAAAATGTAACTGGCTCAAATTACCAACTAAATCTAGGTATCAGCAAAATCTCACTGTAAATAGGCCTTAAGGAGTATTCTGGTGAAAAAAGCCATGCAGACACCTAACCACTACCACTACTACGTCATTGAGCCACAACGACTGAAATATTCAACCCTTCCTTTACACTGACTGCGATCTTCTATTATTGCTTAATGTTTATTGGCTAAGAATAAGTTAAAACGGAATCTTAATATTTTATTCCTTTTCCGTGTTACTTTTCAACATCCAATCTTCGACAAACTACATATATAACTGATGTTATAGTTATTAATACAAATTCTGACATTTATTTATCCTCAACCGTTAATATGCTCAACCATATTCCATTTGGGACTTAGGAAAAAATCTTCCATAATCATATTTTTTTTTTCTTTAATAATGATTTCTTTAATTTTAATTTCTTTAATAATTTTAAAATATTTAATTTCTTTTAATAATTTTCTTTAATAATGAAGATATAAGTGAGCTTTTTTCATATCTTCAAAGCAGACCAGAAAATTTTCTTGACAAGGGAAGGTGAATCGTCAATGCAGTAAACATAGGGGGTAGGGGTTTTGAAAACCTTTCCCAAGGAATGTTCGTTCGACTCGTAAACAACGAGATAAAAATGAATATAAACGAAATTTTAATGCGTTTTTTCATTTTCTTTTGTAAAACTATCCCTTTTGTAGCCCCCCTTCCCAAAAAAAAAATCAAAACCCTACGCATACTCATACGTGAATGTTCGCTTAGCATGTCTGAGAAACCCTGAACGGATGTGGTGTCCACAAGAATGAAAAAATTCACATTAATCACAATAAGTATGGTTACACATGTAATTTACCTTTTCTTGGGGCTACCATATTAAATTATTGGCTATAGAACATTGAGATGGAGTCTTATCAAACGGATATAAAAAATTTTAATGCCCTTCATGGTTAGTTGCAGATACCACGACACATTATAATGATAATTTTGGTTATTTATGTGGCTTATCTTTTCTAGGGTCTGCCATATTAAACCAGTAGCTTTAAAACATTAAGAGAGGACTTTATGGGACGAAACTTCAAAGTCCTAGCGAACATTGGCGCAATTGGAGAATCTACGTTACAACCAAGTTTCGGTTTATATAATTTTATACAATAAAATAATGGTTTCAGCCCCAAAAGGCTGCCCTTGACCTAATGAAGTTGCAAAAGATTCAGCCCAGTCAATCTAAGCTGAGAGATTGTTTTTCATATTAGTCACTTTTTTTTGGGACTGGATATACTAAGTCACCAAAAAATTGAGAAATATATTAAAAAATGAAAGGTTAATTCTTTAATCTGTGGAACTCAAGGTTTTTGTAGAAAGTGCTCTGAAATGTGGGGTTTCAGACATGTTGAATTTCATAGCACGATTTCATTATAATTATATCCCTGTTTCAGTTCTTTTCTCTCTTCTCTAAAATTACACTTATTTTCTATATGAAAATAAAATTTTATTGGTAACTATAAATTTTATACAAGTTTTATACAACTTAGATCAACCAGTAGTAGATTCTTTCAAGATTCTCACAGTGTGTCTAAAATTTTCAAACTTCCGCTTTGTTGAGTTTCAGTTTCATTAACAAGATTAGCCCCTACTTATCGTTTACTACCTTAAATGGTTTGATAAAGGCATCCTAGTTGCCATACCAACAGGGGATAATGATAATTATCTTTCAGAATGGCGTCATATGACGTGTATAGTATTCTAAGTTGGGTTCAACTCATTTCAGTAAAACATAAATTTTCGCTCTCTTGAAAGTTAGTTAAATTAGGAATTAAAGCCTTCAGGAATGGATTTATAGCTAAGATTATGGATCTGAAAGTTCTGCTAGTTCTGCTATTCGCTTCAAGGCATAGGCTTTATTTAAAGGGTGTAAAAACATAGGCTTTAAACTCTGCCTTTAAAGGCCGAAAAAACACTTCCCTTTGAAATATTTGACCATTGCTGCATGAGGCGCATACTGTGATTCAGCTGATGGTCTCGTATATCAAATGCTGAGGTTCAAAGACGTTCTGCCCAGAAAAACCCCCCTCTCATCAATAGTAAAACAACAATATCTGAAATTCCTGGGACAAACACTACGACAACCAGCTGGAATCATACCCTGGGATTTCTTCACCTGCAATTTCCTCCCAACCTCGAAACAGAGACCGAGTGACCAGAGAAAGAATCTCTGAAAGATATCCAAGAATGGCCTGGATCATTTGGGGTAGCTTTCGCCAACACGGACGTTGCCTGGATAAATATTGGCTGAAAATTGGAGAAGAGACTGTTGCTGACTGATCGTATTGGACTACCTCTGTCATCCGGTCTACTATGTATGCTTGGTAGAATGGATCATCGTCTGATTCTCGCCGAAATTAAAAGTAAAATAAGGTTCCTTACTCTTTTCTCTGTATATTTAAGGTAAAAACTGCTATCTAAGACAAAGCAGTCGTCTGAAGATCGCTCTGTGTGAAGATATTTTATGTCTAGTATTATAAAGTCTTTGCTTCTCGTTCCAAAAAAGACCTTACGTTAACGATGTAAAGTAAACGCAACGTTTGTACATTAGAGCAAATTTATAGAAGGGAAACATTTAAGAAAAAAAATCCAATATCGAAAAACTGTGACCAACCACAATTGTTGTTTGTTTGTACTAGCAAGGGCCTTTTTAAATAAAGGATAAGGATCCGCTTTTGAGATGTTAATTACAATAGTAATATACATTAAAAATAAATAAAAACTATGAATAAACAGTTAGTAGAAAATTCCCTTGTACCGCGGGGGTCAGTTTTTTTGCGTTTTTCTGCATTCCCTCTGTGTGTAAAAATAGTGACAGGCATCAGGGTTGTTGTTATAGAATTTGTTCTGTGTGTAATAGTTACACGTCATCACAATATCTGTTGAGTCTACAGGTACTTTTTTACTTGCTATTTTCTCCCGAATTTACAAGAAGATTTCAAAGAGCGACCATAATGCGACAAGTGACAAACGCGACAAAACTACTTGGGGCAGCTGAAAAGGATACACAGGAAAAGCAAGATTTAGCAGAGTTCAGCAGTGTTCATGATTTTAAAAAAAAGAGGGACACGGTACGGAGGTTAATCAAGTTAGAAGTTCGTTAGGAGGTTAGTGCGAAAAATTCAAGCCAATACTGTCCCTTCTTTCACCTCTAGGATCTCATCTCAGGAATACATAATACTGTATGTTTGAATAGTTTCGATATTAAATTCGGGGATCCAACCCTTCCTCTTCAATTCACTTGGGGAGTCAGAGGAGGATAAGTTCGCCCTTGACATTTATATGAAGGATCTTTCATGGAAAACTTAAAACTATGGCATAAAAATGTACTTTTTAGAGAATACACTTCCCCCAACAATAGAGAAATACAATCACCCCTCCTAATAGCTGGTGCATAACTAAGCAATACTATATACGCGGAAATTATACTCAATAAAAGATCTACAATAGCCTTTCATTTTTATGTGCCCTTCAATAGCGCTTCATTTGGGAATATTATTAAATAAAAAAAAAAGTTTTTTTTAACTGCAAGTAAGGAGCGACATTAAAACTAAAAACGAACAGAAATTATTCCGTATATGGAAGGGGTTGTCCCCTCCTCAACGCCTCACTCTTTACGCTAAAGTTTGACTCTTTCTCACAACTCTACTTTTTAAAACAATAAAAAAAACTTTAGCGCAAAGAGCGAGGTGTTGAGGAAGGGACAACCCCTTTCGCATACGGAATAATTTCAGTTCTTTTTAAGTTTTAATGTCGCTCCTTACTTGCAGTTAAAAAGAAAACTTGTTTTTTTATTTAATTTCTGAACGTTTTCGAATTAATACATGTTTGGTTTTGGCTCACCGCACATGAATAATTAAAACAAAATTCGCATATTAATTTTAGTCAACACTTATGAAATAGTTTAAAATAATTCTAATCATCCACTTAAAATCAGTACACAATAACTGACTATTCAGACGACGGCTAGCAAGGGAATCTAGGCCAAACTGTTCAAGGAGGGCACAGTATGTGACTTTGGGTGCAATTACCGACAATGCCCGAAATTTAACTCTCTCAATCGCATCCAACTGCTCCTGCGTTAGGCCTTAATGCCAAACGGGGGAAAAGTATTCAAGGTAAGACCGTATAAAAGTGGTATCAACTCACGAAAGGTGATCCAAAGGAATTCCGTGTCGAATAAAGAGGCTAAGCCCTTGGATCCTTGGTAAAAACAGGCTGTTTTTTTCAGCCCCGCAATAATCACACTCGCTTTGCCTCTGTCGCTGTTACCCCATAAAATAAATACATGCTATCCAAACACGAACTTGCCTCCAAAGTTAATGGAAAAGACTATATTATATTTATTCTTAATATTACCAACGGCAACTCTTAAAACGGTCTGAAGTCTGTACCAGGCTGCATATAAATTACTCAAACTCTACAAGCACAAGCTCTACAGTTGCAAATACCTATGAGTTGAAACCAGTCTGATTAAAATAATATCCCCCTCCAAAAATAACCACACCCGTAACAAACAGCCCATAACATAGTACAAAAAGTTACAGAAAGCAGTTGCTGTTTCCATTACATGTTTGGAATGTGTATAAGAATTTATTTCAGAATACTTCAAAAAGAATTTTCCTCGCAGTTGAGCTTATTTTCTCCATGAATTGCTATTGTAAACCTCGGAATCTCTTCTCTAAAAGCCACGAAACTCTCAATTTTCTCTCCAAGGCTTTGTCCATACCTGTAATTATTGGAAATATCATTAGTGTCACATAACAAAAAGCTGACAAGTTCAGATAATTCGACTTGAAGAATGACTAGGAAAAACATAATAAATATAATTGAAATAAATTTGGATTAAAACCAGACATTTTCTGATTAACTAGCTTTAATTATCTGGTAATATATTAGAAATATTGTTGTTCACCCCGAAACAGTTAAAAATGATCTCAAATTAATTAAGGCATATCAATACTGTTTTACCCGCAGCCAGTACAATCATTTCTTGTTTTTAGCCCTATTTCTTACTTAGGGGCAGGAGTAAATTTAAAAATAATTGCGCATCCAGGTCATGAAAACACTATATCCGCAATTTATCGAGAATGGCTATGTGTTTCAAGTTAAAACTTCCAGGTACTCTTTTTAAGAGAGGCTATCAGTGAACTCATTTTGAAACATGACCTCGAGATGTATTTATTTAAACAAACTAGAGAATGCTTAACATATATTTTGTTTTCAGTAAAGTGCTAATTAGGCTCAGACACTCTTGTTTATCGTATTTTTTGTTTGTTATTAGTTTAGCTTGTTATGTTATTATTAATTCTTAATAAGAATTAATAAGTTCTTGTTTTATTCGCTATTATTCTTAAGTTATGTTTGTTTTGTGTTCATTTATCCATTGATAGTAGTTTCTGTTTGTCTTAAATGTTCAATATTATATGACTTTCTGTTTGCTCTTCTTTGGTTTTAATGTAGCTCTTTACTCTTCTTTGAGCAGTTATTTGCAAAAACTCATTTAAAATTTATTTCAAGAAGACAAAGATATATTAGAATACAACCTAGTGACAACGTCAAAAAGCCTAACGCAACCTTCAGACAACGTTGCTGTTTTTACGAAAAATGAGGTTTACCACCCTGATTTGTGAACTCCAATACGGAGCTAAAATGAACTGACAAAATAATTGAGACGATCAGTTGAATCAGAACCTCATTTTTACCAATTAAAAACTTCCATGCGCTATCAAAACTCCATTATTTTAACATTAGCAACAATTCAAGACGTTTTACTAACGTTCTTGTGATTTAGTTTATTCTTCTCTTTCTAGAAACTTTCAGTATAGCTGATACCTCGTCTATGGCTTTAACTTCTTGACTCTGATACGTAAGAAAAATTTGTTTTTTTTTGTGGATCGACGTAGTGTGGCGTTTAAACGACGTTCTTGTAATCTAGCGATAAAAACAAGATGGCACTGCTTGCTAGAGATTTTTTGTGTTTATTTCAAGATTTTGTTGCGTCATTAAAAGCCATGTTAATTCGTTTGACGATTTACTATGTTAAAAGATGTTTTAAAGAGGTTACAGTGACTGAATTTCTCCTCTCCATTTCCAGAATTTTATAGCGCAGTCGAAAGTAGGAAAAAAATAGAAAGCTGAATGAACAGTTTGATTCAATTTCTGTGGAAGCAACTGTACTCCGAACTGAAATAGCGCGAGTCAAAACTCAATCAGCCGTGTTTTCCCGCGGAGTAACTGAAAGAGCTAAATTTCAAGCCGAAAAAGAGTCGCTTGAAAAGAGCCTAAAATCCAAAGAGGCGGAAGTAGCCCGTATTAAGAATTCCCTAGATAATGCGTTAAAGCAGGTTGAATCTGCGCAGAAGAATTTTGATCAGTCGAAAATCACAGTTGAACAGTTGAATGCCAGAAATGAGCAAATGAAGTCCAAGATGGAAGAATTAAATGCCAAGTTGGACGAATCAGGTATTTCTTTTCTCTTCTATTTTGTAATAATCTTATCGCTTTATTATTTTTCTGGTACACAGTAGTGGCACAGAAAGAACAAAACATCGAATATACCTCATATTTGGTAGGAAGCCTACGTGTGTTCTTAAGTCTTTACCTTTTTTGAATTCTAATATGAATTTTATTTTGCATTGAAATATTGAAAGGCTTCTTTCCTAAAAAGCTCTCAGGAACTCGGTTTTTAAGAGCTGAAGTGCTTTCTTTATGTATACCGTTTAGAAGTGGGATTATATTAGAAACATCTATAGAAACGTGAATGGCTTGATGTTTCAAGGCATTCAAAATTATTTTCTGTTTACATGGAAAAAAATTTGACTCTTCCTTCTTAATGGCAGTGTCCCAGTTTGCATTTTATTGGTTTTTATAGACAAAACAACTCATGCAATCCGATTTTGAGAGTTAAAATAATGGATCGATCGTCTTTGTTATCTGTAAACTATATTTTAAAAATAGGGTACTTGTGTATTATACGGCAAACACTCAAGTTAACGTTGTGTAAGACTCGAGAACAGACCGGTTTCTTCGTTAGTTTCTTTCAGCTTAGCATAAGACAAGACAAAGACAAGTGAGAGAATAGGTGGGAAATACATACTTTTGGGCCATATATTTGCACATTGGGGCGGGAGGTGGTTGTGGGGGTAAAGTATTTGGACAGTTTGAAATTAGAAAACAATGCTTACTTCATAATACTAGTGAGGCCTTTTGGGATTCCACCGGACCCATAGTCACTGATAGACCGACAGAATTTGCTATCGCTCTATGTCACTTGGTTATTACCAAGTGCCATAAAAACCAATGTGTAGAAATTATCTTAACGTAAATGAATTAAATTTTTGTAAAAATTCTATTGAGTTTCCAGCACATAAATTTGATTAATACTGCCCAATGTGTCTGTCGCAACATTGCACCTCTTAGAAACGCTCGGTAACACACATCAAGTGCATCCCCGGGCTAAAAAGCCGTCTGAATTAACAAAACATATCAGAACAAATGAGTGTATTAAAGTAGAGGTGGTTATAATTTTAAAATGTTGGAATATTACCTGAAATAAAACTATGAGGGCGGTTAAAGATAATTTTAAATTGTAAAGAACTGAACAATTCATTCTTACGAATATAGAGGAGGAAAATACAATGTATTTTCCAATATTTAGAGGGGGGTTGTCTTTTTTCAATTGTTTTCATTGAAAACACAAACGATTTTCATTGAAGACGAAAAAAAGAAACAAAAAAGCACCAAAACTAAGAACTTTTTTAAGCTCAATTTGGCGCCGTATTTTTTGCAAAACGACACGGATTTACCAAATCGGCACCGAAAAAAGCTACGTCTGTTTTATGCTTTAAACTGGGTGATATTGCTACAGACCCACAGGTGAAATTATATTCCTTTTTGTAATTTTTTTGTGGAATAAGCAAAAATGTAAATAAGGGAATAAGGGAATTTTATATAAGGGAACTTTGTGGAATAAGCAAAAATAAAATTTATATTATTTTTCAAATATTTATTCCACTAAAAAAATTTTATTAAAATTAAAATTCTTTCATTATTAAATATTTAAGTATTATTATTATTCACATCATCTAGTTTTCATAATGAAGAGAAGAAGCGATTAAAAATTCAATTTTTTTTATAATCATAATGAAGTTCAATGTCGGTTTTTGCAAATCAGCACCAAAACTACTATTTTTTGTAAGCTCAAATTGGCACCTTATTCTTGGCAAATCGACAAGGATTTACCAAATTGGCACCAACAAAAGCTACATCAATTTTAAGCTTTAATCCAGGCACATTGCTACAAACCCACAGACTCTATTCTAAACGCATTGCGCACAATGGAATGTACGCATTTATAGAAAAATTTATTGTTCGTAATTTGTAATGTTACTCCTTACTTTCAGTTGAGAACTTTAATTTAAATTTCATTAAACTAATATTAATTTTTTTAATTTAACAAGTAGAAATAGTTAAGTATCGGATCTTAGTTTGTTTCGTGACAGGTATTATTTTTCACATGGCATGTTAGTTCTTGTTAAAATTCCAGTAAATTTTTTTAAAGCATTAAAATCTTAAGCTTTGCTATCTTCGTATTTTTTTTTAAGGCAAACCAGAAGAAATACACACATGTCTCTGGTACAGCGTAGGTGTGTCCCAGGCGTGAATAGGATGGGATGCGGTACTAGACCCTAAAATTCCAAATTGGCAGTGCTGATCTCCGTTTCAAGGCTCTTCAACCAGGAAATGCAATGGGGGACTGGGGGCTACCCATCCTGTGCTTTTGAATACCCTTCCTGCTTACTTTCTCCATGCTTCTCCAGGTATCCATTTAGAGCTGGGTCGGCTCTGGCTAAGTTTACGGAGTCATGCTCCTGACCCCCATCACAAACCAAAGAACTGGCCACACGAGGAATCGAAACCTCGCCCTTTGGACAAAGGGTTGCAAATCCAGCATGCCAACCACTCGGGTAGGTTACCAGGCGTAGATGCACTGAGATGTAAAGTTTGATTAATCTGACGATTTTCTCTATTTGCATGAGAGTTAATTTGGGGGAAGTGGCGTTTAAAACACAAATTAGATTTTTTTTTGTAAATAACCATTTTTAAAGTTTTCTCTGGGGAGGGGGGGTCTTTCTTATCCTTATTTATTCTCTATTGTGGAGTTCATTATACATCCTCTCTGCAGGTATGATGTATACTGTGAGGTGAATTTCAGTGGTGTCGATATACGAAATTTAGGGGTTGGGTTAAAATTTTATTGTTCAAAATCTAGTTTGAGGGGGGCAAATTTGTCGTTTTTTCAATGTTTTTATTGACAGTCCGAAAAGGTATTTATATTTTATGAAGTACACCCCCCCCCCTTCCACCTGGAACCACTGGAAACTTTCTATCATAAAAAGTAGCAATACTACGCTTATAGAATGGTATAAAGATTGTAAAATTATACCCTAAACTGTAACATACTTCCCTAGAGCTAAGACAATTGCTAAGCAAAGAAGTTTTGCCCAATATAATTGGTCTTTGGTCTTTCATTTATTCTAGCTTTAATTGTTTGATACAGTGTTTCTTTTGCTCAGTTGAATCTACTTGAAAATTTTGGTTTTAATTATTTATTTATTTTGAGCATCGAAGATGCTTTTGCAGAGGCAGTTCAGTCGAGACTATCCGGCCCTTTTCCTTTTGATTTACTCTGTGAGGTGAACAGAGTTACTGATTCAACTGCATCTTATTTTATCTTCAATCCGCTCAGATTTCTTTCAGTGAATCTTTTCATTCTAGGAGTTGAAATCTTAGAGGATAAACATTGAGTTCTGAACTCTTCGTGCAGGTACAGTCAGATAGACTCTTAGCTGATCATGCGACTTTGTGGTGTTTGAGGCAATTTAATAGTTTACATTGTATACTCTGCAGACGTCAGCATATTACATTCGAATAGGCAATGGTCAATTGTTTCATTTTTCTAAATCACAATACCTGCCAAGAGAGAACTGAGTCACTTGAATTAGGGGACTGATATGAAAACGCCTGAAAATTTAGCCCATTCAAGCTAGGCTGAATTCTATGATAAATTTTAGAAAAATGTTTATTGGGAAACGGAGATAAAATATCATTATTCTTGTCTAACAATACCTTCGATAATCTTCAGCGACATTTTCCACTACTAGGGATTGGTCGAAAGTCATTTTCATTCTCTTCATGGATAAGAGCAAACACTCTCACCTCCACCATTGTGCTACCTACCAAATTTGACCCATCATGTGAGCTTTGAAATAGTGAGTTTGACCAGCAAAGATGTAGAACACTTTCGATAGTATTTGGAGTAGGGCCTGGGGGGACTTTTTGGGTTTTCTATGCATTGCCTATTCGAATAAGCTTTAATACTAATAGTCGGAGGTTATAATACCAGACCGTATGCACTCTTGCGTAGGGAGGACTTCACCATCCACAAAAAAACACCCCAGTGTGGTCCGAAAAATGGTTTGGTGCACGATTGGTTACTTTGACTGCTGACAAATCGAGATGCATATTCACAAGAGAGTTTATTATAAATTTCTTAATGTATTGCTGTCGGCTACTTATTTATGTTAATGGCGAGGGTCAGGTTTGGCTCGTCCTGGCGCACGAAAACCAAGCGGCCTCCGAGGAGGACATGCTGTACTTCAGCACCAAGTGGCCCTGCTACCTCCTCAGCCTCCGTGACTTCATCGAGACCGGGACGGGCCGCCCCTATCCCAACGACGTGAAGATCCACCTCGGCGACTGAAGCGGAAGCAAAAGCAGCGTTGTCCTCCGGCCGCGGTGACAGGCGGAACTTGCGCGGCGTCCCCTCTCCCCGACGTGGGAGAGGGCTAGGGTGAGGGGGGCCGCGGGCCTAAGTCCGGGTATCATTAGCGCTCGGCCAGAGCGGATGCGGAGCAGATACCCACCTGGCACAATCCTCATGGGCTTCCCGGCAAGCCGCCCCACTGACACAAGCCTGTCAGGAGTCCGCGGGTAAGCTAACCCGGTTGGGGACAGGACCAGAGCCAAGGAAGGATCGACTGCGATGGCGGAACAGACGCAAACGGCCACCGGCGGATGTCTGTGCGGAGCGGTGCGCTATGAGGCGAGCGGCGCGCCAGAGGGGGCCGGGTACTGCCATTGCCGGAGCTGCCGCCTCCACACCGGTGCACCCCTGGTCGCCTTCGCGGTCTTCACCGCCGAGCAGGTGGCGTGGCTGTCGGGTGATCGGGCGCGCTATGAATCGTCACCCGGGATTTTTCGCGCGTTTTGCCGCGACTGCGGGACCTCGCTCACGTTCGAAGCGGATCACAAGGGCGTCCAACTGGTGGAGTTCCACATCAGCACCCTGGATGAGCCGGACCGCTTTCCGCCCAACGAGCACACCCACTACCTGGAGCGGATCTCCTGGCTCCACCTGACCGACGAGCTGCCCAGGTATCCCGCTTCGCTGCCGTAGCTGTCCGGGAGGTACGACCGATCCGTCGGCGGTGCTGGCCGTATAGAGCCTTGCGTCCCGCGCTTCGCCGACACACGCAGAGCCTCCGACGCCAGGCGAAAGGGCTCGGCTCGCCATCTGGGAGCTCATCCGATTGCCCTGGCAACGGCGCCTGTACAGCTTCTTGTTAGCCCTTTAGGCTTTGAGTTTCACCACACCGTACAAGCGGCTAGCATCGGGGGAGTACGTAATGGAAAGCGTGAACAGAGCACGCCATACGTCAGTGAGCCGCCGTTGCCCAATTCTTGGTCTAAGCGAAAATCGATTTTTGGTTGTTCTGTTCCCTGATTTTGGAAGGGTGGGTAAGGTGAACCGCCCGTCCCGCGTACTGGATCAACCGGAATTAGGCCCGAGGGTCTGGCCCAGGCATCTGATTCGAAATAACCGCCGGTGACTTTAAAGGCAAAGCGATCGTTGATGATGCCAGCGTGGGAAATGCTGAAGCCGCGGCTCTCACCGCTATCCAGACTAGGTTCCGCGTCTCGTTCAAAAACGCCCGCTTGTAAGGTGACTCGGGTGCCCAAAATTTCTCTTGGTGGTTTGGTGATGATGTTGACCACGCCGGTTTGTGCATTGGCGCCCCAAACTGCCGAGGCAGGTCCGCGAATTACTTCAATTTGTTTGATCTCGGACATGGAACTGGGAACGAAGTCCCATAGAACAAAACCGAAAAAGTCCTGGTAAATGGTGCGACCGTCTAAAAGTGTCAGTTGACTACTTGACAGCGTACTTGTGTCCTGTCGACTGACAATATTAATGTCCCTTGCCGAGGTTTGAATGACATTGACGCCTGGAACGGTGCGCATCAAATCGCCGAAATCGTCAGCGGCCGTATTCTCAATTTGGACGCTGCTTAACACACTAATGGTTGCAGGCGAATCGATAAGCTTGGTTTCCACCTTCGATGCACTGATCACGCGCACTTCTTCGTACTGGAGCGGTAGCAGGATGAAATCTTTTTGGTGTCCCTCTTCTGCAACGGCCAAGCCGGCAGTCCGGTGTTCTTCAAAGCCACCCAACCAAACGGTCAGATCATAGGTGCCTGCGGGTATTTTCAGTTGATAAAACCCGTCTTTTCCAGAAACAGCAACGGTTTTTTGGTCCCCTTGGATGGCAGTGACAACTGCGCCGGAAAGTGGACTGCCGGTTGTGTCCGTGATTTGGCCGTTGACGTCCGCGGCATAGGCACTGCCGCATATCAGAGCCATGATTAGCAGAAAATAGGAATAACGAAATAAGGCACCGGAAACCGTGCGCATAGAAACCTCCTGCGTTCAGGGAACCATTGTGATTTGGAATATGCTCAAATTATAGGTTCCGCTCAAGCGGACGCTGTTGTTTTGATCGAGACTTGGATCGAGGAACTCGATCGCGCTGGGACGTTCGACGTTCTGCCCGGCGATGTAGATTCCGTTGCGGCCGAAGACTTCGTCAAAATCCACGCTGAGTGAGACGGTAGCCAAGCGGAGTAAGTCCGTGGGTTCCGGGCGGATGGCTTCATCGGAATGTCCGGTGATTTCGGGGTCCATCTCCCAATCCGGCCCGGCATGTCCCCAGCGTTGGGCGGTGCCGATTGCGTGGAATCGACTGTCTTGCTCGAGAACTCGCTCGGGGAAAATATAGGTTTGGGTATCGATGTTGGTTGGTTCCCAGCCCGCTCGGAATGCCATGACGCGAAGGGTGGTGGTGGTTGCGATCCGCACGGTCTGTTGGGGCGGCGTTTCGGCATTGGGTGGCGAGACGCGGTTGCCGTGTCGGGTGGAAGGTGCCGAACCGTCCGTCGTGTAGACTAAGGTCGCACCCGGCGTGGCGCTTGTGATGGTGACTTGGATCGGCTCTTGGTAGAAGCCGCGGTCCATTGAAAAGCGCGTATCCGCTACGAATCCTTCTAGCGCGTTGGACTCGTTGGGGGCATTGGGGGTGGGCGTGCGGAAATAGACCGGACTTTGGTTCTGGTTCGGGGCGAAGCCAAAGGAGACGTCCTGGACTTGGCTGGGATAGCCATCGAATAGTGAGAGCGTTTCAAAACCCGTGTCCGTCCTTCGGGTGAGGGCCAGGAAACTCCCGGCTTGGCGACTCAGGCGAAAGTTGGTGTGACGCGGCGAGGTGAGGGCATTGCCAGAAGCAAAATAGAGGATGGTGCCGCCGGGTTCCAGACGACCTTCTGGCAGGGGCCATTGGTCCGGTGTCTCGCGGTCGTCGGTCAGGTAGAGATTCTCAAACGTGACCGGAGTCGACCCGGGGTTGAAGAGCTCGATCCAGTCTTCGTGGAATTGACGTGAAGATTATTGAGCGAAGGCGTTTCTGTGGTTGCGAAAAACATTGCCGAATCTCTTGATTTAATGTAATTCAAATTACGCCTAGGCGTTGTTGATGCTTTGTGTATCGGAAACTCTAGCATGTAAAGATAGCTTTCGGTGACCAAGCCTCATTGATAGCTGCTCTGACAACCTGGCGCTCGCCGGCACGCTGCGCCCAACCATCGGCGTGCGCGTCGTCACCGTTGATGATCGCGATGCCATCGGCGGGAAGTGCGTCGATCATTTCGCCCTTCGTGCGGGCGACGCCTGCGATGTCACCCATGCCTTCCAGGTGTGCCGGCCCGGCGTTATTGATAATGGCGATGGTTGGCCGTGCAATTTTTGCCAGGTAGGCAATGTCGCCGGGTCGTCCAGCGCCCATTTCCAAGATTGCCACTTCGTGCTGTTCGCCAAGCTGACAAACACTGAGAGGCAGACCAAGCTCGTTGTTGAAGTTGCCTTCATTAACGAGGGTGCGGTGACGCCGCTCGACGATGGCAGCCACCATGGTTTTCACGGTGGTTTTGCCATTGCTGCCGGTAATGCCAACCACCGGCAGTTCATGCTGCTGGCGCCAGTGGGCCGCCAACTGTCCCAGGGCAAGCTGATTGTCGGCACAACGAAGTTGCGGCAGGTCGGTTTCAACCCAGTGCTCGACCAACGCGGCACTTTCGACAAAATTATGTCCGTCCACGCGTTCGCCGGGCAACGCAATGAACATTTCGTCGCCGCTGATGCGCCGCGAATCGATGCTCACGCCACGATACTGTCGCTCGTCCCCACGCACCGTTGCGCCTAAGATTTCGGCCGCCTGATGGGTGCTGCCGCGGATCATGCGCAGGCCTCCAGCGCCGCCTCAGCGACCAATGAATCGTCAAACGGTTGGCGGCCCGTGCGCGTCTCCTGATAGGTCTCGTGACCCTTGCCGGCGACCAGCACGGCATCCTCGCGACCGGCGTTTGCGATCGCATGTTCAATCGCCTGCCGGCGGTCAGCCAGGGCGACCACATTGCTGCGGTCGTCGATGCCGCCGAGGATGTCCTCGATGATAAGGGCCGGTGCCTCACTGCGCGGGTTGTCGCTGGTCACGACGACGTAATCGGCACCGGCGGCAGCAATGGCACCCATGAGCGGGCGTTTGCCGGCATCGCGATCACCACCGCAGCCAAACACGCAATACAGGGCGCCTTCACAATGATCGCGCATGGCCCCCAGCGCCTTTTCCAACGCGTCGGGGGTGTGCGCATAGTCCACGACGACCAGACCTTCGATTGAGGCTTTGAAAGGGCTGCAGGAACGCATTGAAGCCAGCACGCTGGGCGTACAGGGAGTTAACTCGCATGGGTTTCTGTCTCCGGAGTCCGAGGAGTCTATCAAGCTGCCGCGTTCTTTCACCTTGTTTGGTCAGCGTTTTGGTAAGGACAGTTGGTCGCTGGGTAATTTGGTGTTTGATAAAATCTTCTGGGAGGACAAGCGGGTAGCCCGACGTCTGCCAAGTAGTGTCGATGTCGCGTTCACTCTCTTTGACAACGCAGCGGCGACGCCCATCTTGGCGTCTCGAATTCGGAATCGTGACGGTGTCCCCTTTCGTGATGGCTATCCCTACCAGCACCATCTCGGGGCTCTTCGAGATGTGTTCGCCGAGTTGGATGTGGTGGACTGGAATGACAATATCTATACTTCCTGGCTACACACCCTGCGGCAGTGGTCTCAACCTCTGGATCCATCCATTCCCGAGGTTTTTCGAACTCGTGAATGGGGCAAGAAGATCATGAGTTCCCAACTCGATTCGTGGACCTATCTTCGGCACAGTACGGTTCTCCATACCAAGAAACCAGCGACCCCTGGGGATATCCTCTGCTCCTTTCCGCACTCCTATTTGGAACCCAACGTCAAGGCTTGGGAAGCCATCACTGCAATGGCGCGTCGGCTAGCCAAGGATTTGAGCCAATTAAAGCGGCCGGGGCTTCGCAATTCCTGGGACGTTCGGTACTTGGAGCGTTTTGGCGCGACCTGTGATCGCTTGACAAATCTGGTCCGCAAACAGAATCGACGGGAGGCATTCAACCGGTTCGAGAGTCTCTTCCTGCAAGATATGGTCGAACAGATGGTGGACTATTTTGGCAATCGGACTTACAGCGGTTGGTATCCGGGCCTTTATTACCGGACAGAATCGGAACTCGATGCGACGCTTTTGGGCGAGCCGTTCTGGATACATCCGAGTGACGAATGGGATCCGGTCGTGACCGATGTTCATACGGATCACGAGTCGACAAGATACGGTGATCCGGGGACGATCCTCCATCAGGCTGTGGGGAATACGGCCATGCTTTTCGTCTCGGTACAGTGTCAAGAGAACCGAATGTATGCGGGTCCCGTATGGGGTACAGAAAACTTTAAAAGACCTATCAAAAATGTGTTTTTATCTATTTTTACTGCGTTTTTATGAATCGAACAGAGCTTTTTTCTTTAGGGGGAGGGCTTAAGACTCCTAACACTTCCTCTGAATACGGACTTGGCAACACTCTCAGTGTAGCGTCTGGTGACTTTGAGTCTTGAGCCTTAGCTTAATAGTACATTCCCTTTCAGGTTATTATCATACTTGTTTGAAAAAGAAAATAAATTTTTATTCTTCTTTCAGGTTCCCACTGAAATGCCAGCAGAGCTGGCTGAAAACGAACCAGAATTGGTCAACAATTTATTGCAGGAATGGTATGGTAAGGGCGTGAGCACAACCACGCAAATTTATTACCCCCGTAAGTGAAATCATAGTTCTTTAAGACTCAAAGATACCAAATTAGTTGAAACATGCCAGTTTTTCTTTCCGATTAGAGTTGCCTAAGATTTAAATAAGTACCTGATTGCTAATGTTTAATTATTGTTTCCATCAAACGTTTAATTATTAAATCACGATAATTTAAATTTAATCATGCTCTGCTATAGGGTGAGTTTGGCTGAAGTCGCAAATAAAGGAAGATCCATTTGTTGCAGAAAGCTGCGGAACATATAAGATTAGTGCCATCTTAAATTTAGAAGTTCGTTTGTAAGTTTGTCCTTCCTCAAGTTTGTGATTCTGAGCGAATTTTATTATTTGAACATCCACTTGACTCTAAATAGTGTTGAATGATTGTCGAAAGGTTTTCTATCTTATCATTGTTTTGGAACCATTTGGAACTCTGTCACCTTGGTTTATCAGCTTGGGATTTCCTTGCTCTAGAAAGTCTATTAAAATCAAAACCAAAATTGTAGACTTCAATTACATGCCCTTCTGCTACCTAAGTTCGAATTGGAACCTTATGCCTTTAAGGAAAGGCCCAAGGCCCTTGGGTTGTATGCCTTCAAATTAAAGTGAGTATGTGGCAGTCTTAAAGTCTTGACAGTTGAAATGTTCTCAGGAGCTTAAGAATATGTTGGGTGAAATTTAAATTAGTAGACGTACCTGAACTGACAAGGCCCTACGTAGAATCCATCCATACTAATTACAGACCATATAGAAGATCCTTTACAAAAAAAGGAATTTAATTTAATTTAATAAATTTAATTAATTAATAAATTTAAATTAATTTAATTTAATGTATATATTTAATTTAATTTAATTTAGGAATTTAATTTAGTATGTACATGGTGTCTTCTTCGTTAAGCTTTCTCCGTCACTTCTTTCCCTGAGAACGCAGGAAGTTTATAGTTGTACAGCTCTTCATGCTTCTCCACTTCTCCTACGAATTTCACGTTTAAGTCCTGGTCTGGCATCTCGAGAGCCAAAATAAATGGACAATATCGACGCGGTAGCTCCTAAAAATGTCTGGGACAACACTCTGCAACGCAACTGTGACTGCAGTCTCATCTGGATTGCGTCGTAGACAAGCCCCTCACTCTACTTCAAGGCCATGGTGACAAAAAAGTTGCAAGCGCAATCGGTTAGCAATTCTAGTCTCAAAACAGCTGCCCCATGGGCGCTGGGCCTAAGTCACAGTTGCAGCAACACAAAGCCAGTTATCTCATAGTTACAAAATTGGCGACACTTCAGCATTGGATAAAATAGTCGAATTTTTACAAAAAATTGACCAATTAAACTGGTTTTCTGCAACTAAACTGATCAGGTGCTGCAACACAGAGGCAGTTGTCTCGTATTTATACAATCGGACACTCTTCAGCTTTGGATTAAGTAGTTAAATTTTACAGAACTTTTGACCAATCAAACTGATTTTCTACACTAAAAGAAGGACAAATCCTCTTCTTTACTCCTTAAAATCAGTTATGCAGTTAGGGGTGACCTGGGCTTCTAATGCCCCTTAAAAATATCCAACTTTAGGAAAATGTTGATAAAAATATGTACTTTTCCACTAAACAATGGCTTTTAAAAGACTATTTTAAAGTCGTCCCTCCTATTTATAAATTAATTCAATTTATTTGATTCATCCACATTTTCAATTGTTTGTAGCATATTACGCAAAATACAAAATTAAAGCCTCTTAATCCCCCTGAAACAATTCATGGTACTTTTTAATTAAACAAATCACACCCAAGAATTACGCTCTGGTTCGATCTCAGAAAACCGGTTTCGCAACCACAAAGACAAGTGATGGTTGATATATTGCATTGGACTTGTACAATTTGCAGAAATCATTACATATACGAGGGGGTTCCCCCCTCTTCAATTCCTCGCTCTTTATACTAAGGTTCAAATTTTGTCCCAATCGTTTAAGAATGACCCCTGAATCAAAAAGGCCGTTCAATTAGAATAATTACCTCTTTTGAAAGTACTAAAAAAAACTTTAGCATTAAGAGTGAGGTATTGATCAGGGGGCGCTTGCCCTCATATATTTAATCATTTTTGTTCGCTTTAAGTTTTAATGTTGCTCCTTACTTTCGATTGAAAAAACTTGTTTTTTTATTTAATTTCTGATCGTTTTTCAAATAATGCTGGAAAATCCGGCACCCGTTCATGGAAAATTCTATTCCCAAATGAATAATTCCTCCATGGAAAAATCCCCCCACTTAACCTTCTCCCACAAACCCCCTCCACCAGAAAAAATCCCCGTGAAAACGTCTGTATGCTTCCTAATAACCCATACTATATGTAAACAATGGGCATAGTTCATAACTTGCAGTCCTTCCCCCGGGGACTTTGGGGATTAAGTCGTCCTCAAATAAATAGTTACTAGATTTTCTGACTATTCTGAACAAAATGGCTGTCTCAAAATTTTGATCCGGTGACTTTTTGAGAAAATGAGCGTTTGGAGGGCACCTAGTTGCCCTCCAATATTTTTGGTCACTTAAAAATGGCATTAGAACTTTTAATTTCCGTTCGAATGAGCCGTCTTGTAACATTCTAGGGCCAATGGGTCGACACCATCACCCCTGGGAAAAAAACAAATAAACACGTATTCCTGATGGCAATAAATTCATTTTTGCAGATAGGAGCTTGAAATGTCTACAGTCGGTTTCTCTGGTACGCTGAATTTGATGGCGTGGTTTTCATTAAGATTCTATGACTTTTATTTGGGTGTATTCCCCTTTTTTGAAAATAAGGCAAATTTTCGTAGGCTCATAACTTTTGATGAGTTGGACTAAACTTGATGAAACTTAAATATTTAAAATCAGTATAAAAATCCAATTTTTGTTGTTGTATCTATTGGTATTAATTTAGAGTTTTGATCACTATTGAACCGGGTCGCTCCTTATTTACAGTTTGTTACCACGACCTGTTTTATTCAGTTTTCGATGTTTCTAACGTGGTATTCGATTACGTCGGCGGGCTAAACATGCTCAATTCCTTCAACGCCGCAGCTCTGAACGGCCAAGTCGCCTCCACAGTTTCGATGTGCGAGCTCGACCTCACCGTAGCGCACTTCAAGGGCTTATCGCTACACGTAGTATTTATGCTCATCCCCATGCTACACAACGTCAAACGAGCCGAACACAGCGAGATTCTGAGTCGCCTGACAGCGATTGCGGAGTTGGGCGAACTCAAGCCGGTACTGGACGAGCATCGCTACCCCCTAGACGCAGCTGGCGAAGCCCATGCCCGACTAGAGAGCAAAAAAGGCATGGGCAAAGTAGTCATCGACGTCCCTTGATGGAACTGGCCGTAAGGTAACATCGACTTCAGTCGATGCCCCACGACCCGCGCCCAAACCAACACAACCACCCTAAACCCCAATTCCATTTGATACCACCCACGATTCCCATATCATCCCCGCGATGCACCCATCGCCACTCCCAACAAAGCCCGAAAGCATACTCATCCAAAACCTCCTAGCGAGCGCGCTCCTCCTACTCCAGCCCTGCCTTTCAGCGGCCGAACACCAAGTAACCCGCGCGATCGAGTTCGCCAAAGTTGGCAGCACCACGCTCCAACTCGATCTCCATCGACCCGCCGACGCCCCCAACCCCAAACTCATCGTCTGGGTCCACGGGGGCGCCTGGCGCCGAGGATCCCGCAGTTCGATGCCCCTCACGCGACTGCTGGATCACGGCTACGCCATCGCCAGCGTCGACTACCGCCTCTCTCCAATCGCCCCCTTTCCGGCCCTGTATACATCCCTTACCCCAGGATCAGTGATGGTCATGTCGACCCCAACGGTTTATTTATTGGACCTTTCGACTATTCTAAACAAGATGACAATCTCAAAATTTTGGGGTCGACAAACTGTCTTTGGGGTCGACTATGGGGGCAGGTTGAACCAGCGCAGATGAGGAGGTCGTTGGCGTTCGGTAACTTTTAACTCTTAAAAGGAAACTAAAACTTACAATTTCCAACTGAAAGAACACCCGCTCAATTTTATGTGACCACCCTTTCTATACAAAGTAACCAAGAAAAAAAATAACGTACCGTAGGCTAAGGAGACGCTTATTTATAATACTGATAAGAAAGAACAACATTAGGAATAATGACACTGGAAACACTGGTATAGGCTGTTATTTGGAGAGCAAACAGAACAATAAATCCTTTTGGGGTTCAAAAATCCTTTTAAAAGTGCGAAAACGTGGAAAATGACGTAAACATTATCAATTGGAATATCAGGGTTTTATTAGCTTTTCATCCCCCTCCTCTCCCTCCAAAGAGAAATTAAAACTATTTATCTCAGGTTATAGCCTAAGCTAAATTGAAAAGAAGAGAATGTTTCTCAGAGATTATAGAACATCTTGCTGTTTAAACTGCTAATGAAAATAAAACAAAATATGATGAAAATATAATACTGTAGCAACAAAATTATGAAAACTACAACAAAGAATTATTGAACTACAGATCAAATATGCAATTTTCCACGTTTTCACGTGGACTACCGTAAAATCGAAAAATGCTTACCTTATTTAAGGTGAACTATGAAGCTTAGCTTATGGACATAGATAAGCCAATGTCTAAAAGATACTTAATTAATATTGAACACTTTTCCAACTTTGATATACAAACATACAAAACATACAATCATCGATTTGACCGTTACGACATTAAAGTATCTATATTACTACCATAATAGACAAGTACAAAGAAACAGAAGCAAAAGAGAAGGTTGATTTTTCTTAGTCTTCTGAGACTTTCATTCCCATCCATTAGTTAAAAGTTATTGATTGTTCAGCTTTTGCTAGAATCTTTCTGCATCACTGGAATCCTACTAAATAAACATCCACTGCGTCACCATTTAATCCTCCCTTCCCAAAAGAACTTTATCTCTTATCATGTCACTAATAGCTTATTTGCATTTTCTTACACTGAAGTTTCAATCAAGCATCATTTATGTTGAATTCTTAACACTTAACACATTGCTCATCAATCATGTTTGTCTGTAAGCTAGCTTGCCGCTGAAATATAATTCAAAATGTCAGTGGTGATGCACGCTCGGTTAGTGCCAAGACTAGAAATATTGATATTTTTCTTATTTATTTTGAATCAGTTGTTTTTTACCAATTTTTTCAAATGATGAACTTCTGCGTCTTATATTCAAGACTGTATTTTTGATATTTTTTCGAGACCTAAATAGGTGATCGCCGCTTCGGCTCCACCTGCCACCATCGCGTCAGCATCACCGTAAGCAATGTTTCTGGCTGCGATACCGATGTTGTGTACACCTGTGGTACAAGCGGTCACAATATTTAAGTTCGGGCCTTTTAAACCTTCCATAATTGAAAGGAAACCAGAAATCATATTAGTGATTGTCGAAGGGACAAAGAACGGAGAGATTCTTCTTGGACCTGAATTCATTAGTTTGGTGTGATTTTCTTCAATCAAACCTAAACCACCGATACCCGAACCAATAGCGACTCCTACTCTAGAAGCATTTTCATCTGTTATTTCCAATCCAGAATTACGCAGCGCTTGTTTTCCAGCTGCGATACCGTATTGAATGAACAAATCCATTTTCTTGGTTTCTTTTTTGGGGATATAGGCTTCAACATCAAAGTCTTTTACCTGGCCGGCAAAACGAGTAGAAAATTGACTTGCATCGATACGATCGATCTCACCAATACCACTTTCCCCATTTAAGATAGCCTTCCAAGTTGAGTCAACATCGTTGCCCAAAGGTGAAAGCATACCAAGCCCAGTAATTACCACGCGTCTTTTAGACATAAAGGCCTCCGCGAATATATTGCAGGTACAAAAAAGCGGCCCGAAGTGAGCCGCTTTTGGAAAAAACTAAATTAAGCGTCTTTATTTGCGTTGATGTAGTCAACAGCCGCTTGAACAGTAGTAATTTTTTCAGCTTCTTCATCAGGAATTTCAGTGTCGAATTCTTCTTCCAAAGCCATTACAAGTTCAACTGTATCTAAAGAGTCTGCACCCAAATCGTCAACGAAAGAAGCTTCTGACTTAACTTCTTCTTCTTTAACACCTAGTTGCTCAACAATAATTTTAGTTACGCGATCTTCAATACTCATCTTTTTAATTATCCTTACGTGTCGCACGTTGTGAAATTGCGGGTAGTCTATTCTTCAAACTCTAACCATGCAAGTCACAGTTATAACTTTTTGCCTGGTCAAACCACAATTTAGCACATATTTTTGTTAATCAAAGTTTCAAGTTAAACAAATTGAAAAAAAATATTTCGCTTTGTTTAAACCATGAACATACCGCCGTTTACGTGAATCTGTTATTATTTATCTGCTGTAAAACCAGTTTCTCTGTGTGCACTCACATATAATTAGCTTAGCCTGAGTAAGATAGACTACTATGCAGGTATATTTTAATTAAATATTCAATATATACAGTTGGCTACGTTAGGTATTTAATATAATGCTTTTTGGGCGGCATGCTTTCCATAGTTCTCTGTTGTAGTTTCCATAATTTAGTGCCTAAAGTATTATATTTTCATCATATTTGGTATATTTCGTTATGATTAACCTAAGTTCACTTCTTGAATGTGGTCGCTATAATACGTAAGTAACAATTCTACAGTCACCTGAGCCTAAATTGGTTTCACGGGGAAACACAGTTCGAATTCAGAAAAGACCATTCGACTATTCACGCAGTCCATCATCTCAGAGGCTTTATTAACTCTGCGCTTGCACATGGTGAATTAGCATTTTAGATTTTCATAGATTTTAATAAAGCTTTTGATGCTCTTATTTTTAAGTTTTTACTGAGTAGGTTAAGTTGTTAAGGAGTTCAGGAAGCATGATTGAAATAGTTTAAATCTTGCCTTACTGGGAGAAAGCTTAGAGTGAAAATTGATGTTTGCATACATAGAAGTTTTTCCTAATCAAAATAGCAAATCATAGCCAAACCAAGGCTAACCGGTTTCCGCCAGATCTTGCACAGCGTAATTCTTGAGTGTATTTCGTTTAACAGACAAGTACCCTTGCTTCTTTAAAGTATTTTATGGTTCTGTTTATTTCTTTACCGTTTATTTCTTTTTCTTTACCGTACTTATATCTTTATCGTATAAGAAATAGCCAGTGTTTAGTTATTATTTCCTGTTGTTGGATTTTTGTTTAAGAAAATATTCAAATCTTTTATTTACACCCGGGCTAAATTTGTAAATATATTTTTTTATTTCTAATTTTCATTTTTTTTTCTTAGTTTTTATTAAATTACATTTAATTTCGTTTAAATTAAATTCAAATTTTATTAAAAATATTAGAAATTTATGTTTTAAATTTATGTTCAAAAATTGCCTACATAGCCTATATTCTTAACCTGGTAAATCGTCAACGAAAAGTATGTATCTAAAATTATACATCCTTCCACTTGATTTTTTCCCTCATTGGCTTTAAGAGTGCTGATAGGAGAGAACGGAAAAAGAGTCCAAAGTACCGCTCTTCACATAGTTCAGCGAACGGCCCTAAAAAGCGACTAGGGATGCGCAAAAGAAGCAGGGTAAGCATCAGCTGAATGACCATTAATGGAATTTTTTCTTTATGCATTTCATACTGTTGCAACACAAAACACCTAGCTAAGGAATAGACAATTGAAGCCCCTTCAATCACGAAGGACATGAAGTTTGCTTGCCTTGCATCATTATAGAGCTGAGTGATCACGTGCTGCGTTGAAAAGGTCTCTTGCAGGACAAGAATTTCCTCGGCTTTTGGGTACGCAAAAGGATTGTCTAGCACACCTTGCAGGATTTCCCGAAGCGCTTGCACGGTTTCTGATGGATCTGAAGCGCATGATCTTAAAAGATAACGTAACTCTTCTAATCGCGGATCTGTTTGATCGGCTGTTTTAGCCAGTTGATAGTAGGCAAAAAAGTTTTCAGTAAATGTCTCATGAGGACGCAAAGCATTATCAATTCCCTTCACTTCTTTCAATGCGCTTTTTGTTAGTTTAATTTTATCGAAAGGAAGATGATGGAGACTGACCCCTTTTAAAAATTTACCCAGTTTCTCCAAAAGCCTACCAAGCTGCATCTGTAAAAAGAAGGCTAAGCTAGTAGGCACCGCTGCATTTAACTGCTGAAGCTGCGCATCAGATAGCTTAAAAGGAAAAGCATTGTTTTGTTGATTGCGATAACTGAACCCATCAAGAGCCAAGGCCTTCTTCAATTCTTCTGTTTCTTTCTCTGAAAGTGAGTAAAGAGGATCATTGAGTAAACTGAGGCCAAGCTTCAAACGAATAGCAACAGAGCGGGGCGTCTTATCAAAGCCATTTTCTTCTTGGCTTTTCATAAAATGCTTGAGGATCCGTACCGTTTTTTCGCTATGCAGGGGATCTTGTTTTTCCCACTCTTTGAGCCAACGGCCAGCTTTGTCATAGTTTCTTTCCTGCAGTGCGAGATACATTCCATACAAGAGTTCTTCATGCCCTAGTTTTGAAAAATCGATCTCTTGTTCTTCATCTAAATGGTAAACGAGAAGAGATTGAGCATCCTGCTTGTTGACTCCAAAAAGGGCATCGCGATGCCCCAGGTTACGACGATACCTAGGTGCAATCAGGATAGGAGGGTTTTGAACGCTTGGCCAGACGCCCTAGCGAACACCATCGACAAGGCCAATTCGAAGGTGGACCATTCGGGGGACCACAAATAGGCCACTCCGAATATCACTTGAAAAATAATCACTTATGAGAGTGATTGGTGCGGTCGAGAAGACTCGAACTTCCACTCCGGTTAAGGAACAGCGACCTCAACGCTGCGCGTCTACCAATTCCGCCACGACCGCACTGTCTTAGGCTTGGTGTAGGGGCGTATAGACCAGCGCGGAAGCGATGTGAAGACGAAAATCGCCTTTTTTAGGCAGAATGTTCCCTACCACCGC
>JAAAKM020073195.1:124958940-124992683 GCA_010016025.2 Alatinidae sp. Z8VKAUB7J3 | reverse complement strand
CCACGGCACGCCGTGACCGCGAATGAACTAGAAGCCGACATTCTCGCAGGCGCGGCGCAATTCCAACGCGGCCGCCTCAAGGGCGCCCGGTTCGCCGGCGAGGAAGTTCTCCAAATCCAGAATGGGAATCTGGTCCACCATAACCTTGAGACTACGCCGTCCGTGGTCTTCTGTCACCACGACCGGCGCCCAGGTGCTTGCCAGCTGATATTCGATAGAGATTCCCGAATATCTGGACTCCCGTCCTCGCGGAAGCGGGGATGAGCCAGGGCCTTTCCCGCGCCTTCGAGACCCTGGCTTTCGCCAGGGATTCGGAAAAGAAGTGGCTTAAGTCCCAGACGGTTCCGAACCCCTGGACTTGATCCAGGGCCTATCCTGAGCGCCTAGCCTCGCGGAGACGGGATGACCCAGGGTCTTCGAGACCCTGGCTTTCGCCCAGGATTCGGAGAGGGCGGGGAACGAGGGCGGCCACCGCCCTTTTCCGAATCCCTGGTCTCCCGTCCTCGCGGAAGCGGGGATGATCCAGGGCCTATCCCGAGCGCCTGTCCTCGCGGGGACGGGAGAACCAAGCCCCGCCGCCCCTCTCACGGAGCGAAGCTGGATCTCAGATGCGCGGCCCAAACGCCATCCAATTCACTGATCACCCAGAGCGAACGATGCCGCGCCAGCACGCTGTTATCAGCGCGGAAGCGAGTGAAGCGGACATCCAGGTGCACCTTGTCCGCGCTGGCCATCAGCACGTCGATGGAGTCCCACCTTGTATGATGCCATTCGTCGCTGGCGCGTTTATGAAAGTCCGCGAGATAGGTATCCGGCGTCTCCCAGACCCGCATCACGCCGCCCGAGAGCCGGTAATGCGGGAAATGCATGGTCGCCGCAAACCATATGAAAAGGTGAAAACTGTAAGATTTTATTGGTTGTGTAAAAATAATGAGTTTCTGGACCGTACCAAATTTTGTCAGCGCTGCCAGGATGAATAATTAAATTAAGTAATGAAAACTTGTTATCAAGGTTTGGCAACGTTTTTCATCTGTAAAACATAAATATCAACAATCTCTCACTTCCTTAAAATAGCTACACCTTAAAAAGAAAGCCATATCTTCTCAGGCTTTTTGGTGCCGTGTGTTTTCAGATTATTTTTTGATAATTTTCACACATTTATTTTTTTTTTTAAGTTGCCACATACCACCAACAAAGACTGAATTTCACCGTCACCATGAAAAACTGAATTCCCAACTTTTTCTATTTTTTACGAAATATATGTTTCTATTTGTGTAAATTTATATTGAACCAGTTTATTCCATTAATTCAAGTTTATTCCATTTGTTCCAAAATCAATTATATTCTATTTCACCATGCATGGTACAATAAGGATTCGTCAGTTAAAAATAAAATATTATCTCATTAAGAAGGGATGACCCAAAACAATACCCTAGCTGTCAATAAAATTTGTTTCGTACAGCAAAATAGAATAAGTAATGGTATGAGTAGTTTTGGTAGAAGCAGGCATTGTTATTTTCAACTTAGATGCAAATAGAATATCATTTGTAAAATTTGCAGGCTCCTTGACTTTAGACTACTTTATTGTAATCTCAGATGTCACCTCAGGTGTGTTGTCAACAAGTGGATATATCCTTAAAACCCAAATCAATACAAGAAACTACGAACTGTATTTAGGTTTTGGATGTCTATATTGCAATATCTACAACAAATATGTAATGAACCAGGAAGTAAATCTGTAAAAAAAAAATCAAATACTATTTATGAAATATGTACTTAATATGCGCTGATCTTAGACTTCGATGATGCCACATTTGCCTCAAATTGTAGCCTAATCAGCAAATTTATAAGTCCTTAAAAACAAAGTTTTGGAGAATCGGACCCATGTATGATAGTTAAATCTATGTTAGACTTTCCCGGTATTGATGTTTGCTTCGAGTAGAAACCTGACTCCAAAAGTTGGTTAATATTTTCAACCGACGATGGCCAGACAACCAGAAATTCCTGCCAAGCTAAAAATCTCGTATCGCAAAGAATATATCATCTTAAGAGATGCTTAGGCATATATATTCATTTTTTGAGTGTTTTATTGTATATTCCGAACAGTTTCATAATGAGTACTATTCATATAAAAAGTATTGATTTAAAATTGCTTCAAACGATTTTTTGTTCTTAAGGGCTTGGATAACAGTTCTGTTCATTTTTGTATTTACTTAGTTTAAGAACTCAAACCTAGCACTTACATCGTTTGGATTACTCCAATTCCAAATTAATTGAATCAACCTTTTAAATTTTAAGTATTTTTGAGTTGAATCACTAAAATGACTCTTAGTCTTGTCTGGTCGTAAGCAAATACCATAAAATGAGCAATTCTTATCCCAGATAGACAAAATACATGTTATTGCTGAAAACCAGGTCATTTTTTTAAGCTACTGTCAACAGCTCGATATGTACTATAAGGCCTTATATTTAAAATACTAGAGAAAATATTTGACTTTTTTGTCATAGATTTTTTGATGATTGTTTTACCGAATTAACAATTTTTGAACATGAGCGAGTTCGTACCCCCCACCGCCTTGATTATAGTCCGATGAGCCCCCTACCGTCCTTAACATAATTATGGATACAAAACTCACATTTCGATGCATTTGAAATACTCTTTCTGAAATAGCTCACAGACAACCGCCATTCCCCATCCATATCGCGCCCCTATGAAGGTTTGGCTTTTTCTATCAAAAATTTAACGACAGGTAAACCATTCGTAGGACAACAAGCATAACATTATTCTTGTCAATAGCAATCAAAACTACAAAAACGAATTCTTCTTCCAGAGAAAATCGACTCAATGTTTGTAGAATAATGAACGAAAAAACAAATTGAAAAAAAAACTTTTCAAAAACAAAAGAAACTAAACCACACCAAGTAAATGTTATTGATTATTTCTGCCATAAAAAAATTATTTACACAGATTATTTAGGGCCACATGTAAATAAAAATTATTTACAAAATTATTTAGGACCAGATATAGGAACATCTCTCCCCTAAACGTACATAACTTCGAAGATTAAACGCACATGAGACCCAACTAAAATGGACCTTTATTAATAACCAATTAAAAGAATTTCTTCCTTAGCTGTCCAAAAACTTTTTTCATCTTCCCCACTTGGGAAAACAGAAAATTCGGATTTGTCCTAAAACAAAACAAAAATAAAGAAAAGTGTCAGAAGATCTAATAGCTGTTAAATCATGATCAGGTGCAATAGCGTTGAATTTGTGCGGAGCAATCCCTATGTACTATTTTTTATTGTTTTCCTGGCCTTATCATATTGAAAAAAAGATATGATAATTGGATGAATTGTCATTCAAAATCGGATTAAAAGTTCTAGTGCCATTCTTGAGGGACTTAGCCAGTCCATAGCTGCCCCTGAAGTTCCCCTTTTTCTTTGAGAGCTCCGAAAACCTCACACTGCAATACATGAAATGATCATAAGATCCAAAACATATGCCTCCTGGTTTAATATAGCTCGTGTAGTCCTGAGAGCAATGGGCCCAAATTACGTACTAGCACTTTCAAAACCGAGGATAAAATAAACACATTTTGTAGAGAATAGGAAATGTTATACCTTGTTTTAAATCAGGAATCAGCGATCTCAAATTATGGATAGAGTCAATTTGATAGCTGCAACAGTAGCTAAAACACAGCAAAGAGTGAACCGTAACTGTACCGTGCATCGTAACTGAGTATTTAAAAACACACAGTGAACCGTAGAGTGAACCGTGCACCGTAACTGAGCATTTAAAAACACAAAGCAAGCATTTAGAAAGATTCCAGCCAACACTCATTTGGAAGGGATAACTTTAAAACATTCAATAAAACATTCTTTTGAATAAAAGAAGATGAATTATTTTCGGATTTCAAAAGTAACCCGATATCCCTAAATCATAACAATGTACCGAAACAAAAAGTACACCATAAAAATTGCGACAATAGGAAACTGTTGATAAATAATTATCTGTCCCCTACCTTGGCAGCCGAAGAAGCCCCCCCCCCTCCCGGTTCTACCAGGCTGCTGAAAATTTGTAGAGAAACAAATAACGACTGATATGAAAGTCAATTTTGGTATCCATGTATTTTTTGTAAATCACTACTAATAGCACTACGTTTGAAAATCGGCTTTGGCCGTTTTGTGCTGCAGAACAACAATTTTGTTATGAAACGGACGCGATGTCTTACATTGCGCTAACTGACGAGACGGATAGTGTCTTAAAGAGAGAACTTGAAATGAAACTGTCCAACTGGCCACCGACAGTTGGAGCACCAAGATTAGTGGAACGGCTAACTCTTGGTGTTGATCAGTCAATATATAATTTGAAATTAATACACTTAAAAGTTTTTTTTAAACCTTACTGAAATTCATTTTGTAGTTTTTTATACTGACCATATTCTTTCTTAATTTTATAGCCAAAAAAACAAGTTTCAATGTTCCCCTGGCGACTTTTCTGTTTCTTTTGTCAGGCGGCCGAACGCAAGCCAGAGACGGCCGAACCAGTGCCGGGGTGGCCCAAGTTCAGCACTCTTGACCACTTGGATAAAGAAGCATCCGGGTGGAAAAGTAATGAAGTATTACTAATTGTCTTATTCAAGAATGGTAATGAATGAGTTAACTTTGCTTTGGCATACTCAGCTACTTATTATCGCTTGAATAAATTCCTGGAGAATTAAAAAAGTCAAAACTTGTCAATCATAGGCCAGTCTTCTATCAATATATCGGACCAAAAATCAATATTGAGAATATTGAGAAACATAAATATTGATACTGGAAACGTTATTTGATCAATTTTGTTTATTTCCAACTTTTTCAACCATTTAGGCTACCAGGTAACATCCAACAGATAAACCCCAACATACGAAAATTTGTCGTTAATATCTAGTGGAGATTTGATGCTTAAGGAGCGGGGCACCTGCCCTAAACTGGCCCCCTTCCCAAAGCCCCTCCCTATACCAAATATTGAGCAGCATAAGAGAAAGTTTAAAATAGGTACCTCAAAATGACGATCAGATGTCCTAATGGGTAACAAAAGAACCATATATCAAAAACAGGTTTAGGGCAGGGGCTGGTTGGTTTTAATCACTTTCAAGTTGCAAAAAAAGACTAAAACTCTAAAATTCTGATCGAACGAGCATTTTCCAAAGTTTCTACGACCATGAGGTGGAAGTGGGAATAAGGATGGAGCAGCTTCCCTCATATATGAAGCTAATTATGCTCATTATGGAGTTTAGTCTTACCCTTAACAAGAGCTAAGAGCTCACTTGTGATGAGGTTGAAAGAGCTAAGAGCCCATATGGTATCGAAGAGGCACTTCTGTTCCTGATTTCCATCCCGCTCGCGGCGATGATTGCCGACGGACTATTCGTTTTTTTGGCGCTGACCGGTGCCATTGTCCTGCTGATGGTCGTCGAGCTTCTGAACACCGGCATCGAAGCGGTCTGCGACGGCCTCTCGCAGGACTATATGGAAGAGATAAAGATCGCCAAGGATTGCGGCTCGGCCGCCGTATTGCTGTCTTTCGTGTTGGCAGGCGCTATATGGATATCCGTAATCCTTGATCGGTTCTTCTGGTGAGTGAATGAGCAACGAGCTGTTTGAGCGGAAGGGCTTGCCGGAAGACCTGCAGTTTATGATTCAGCGTTATCCACGTGATGACTGGCGCCGGCCGGGGGCGCTATCCTCCATGGGGCGCTTCTGGCTCAAGCGACACGCCTTCTTTCGCGAGCTATCGGGCGCGCTGAGCGGCAGCATCGAGAAATTGCGGGAAGAAAGCTTCGAGCCGCGCGCCTTTGCCGAGTGGTTTGCGCCGCGGCTGAATTATCTGCTGTCGGATCTGGATGGGCACCACAATATCGAGGACGTTCATTATTTCCCGATCTTCATGGATGCCGAGCCCCGGCTGCGTCGGGGTTTCGATATTCTGGATGCGGACCACCACACGATCCACGATTTGCTGGAAAGCAATGCGATGGCAGGAAACCGCTTCCTTCAGGGGCTGAGGAGCGGTGGTGATGCCTTGCGGTTCGCCGCCGAGGCCTACGGTATGGAGGCGGATCGTCTGGTGAACGGGTTGATGCGGCATCTTGAGGACGAGGAGGATCTGATCGTGCCGCTTTTGATTGATCGCGCCGACAGCGGCGATGCGTTGATGTAGTGCCCACTTGCACCACTCGTCATTGAAGGTTACACGGCGACCATGACCGAGACAGCCGATCCGAGCGACATTCTCCGCATTGCTATCGTTCAGGAAAACCCGACCGTGGGCAACGTGAACGGGAACCTTGAGCTTGCGCGCCGCGCCAGGGCGGATGCCGCCCGACACGGCGCCGATCTGGTGCTGTTCACCGAGTTGTTCCTGTCGGGCTATCCGCCCGAGGACCTGGTGTTGAAACCGGCCTTTCTTCGCGCCTGCGACCAGTTTTCGTTTTTGGTTGCCAAAATTTCAAGTTTTTCAACTTTCCCAATTTCAACATCAATTTTTTTCAGCATCAAAGTTTTATCGAGGTATCAAAACATCTAACTGATGTTATTTTGAACTTAGAAGTTTCAAAGCTCATCATCCCCTTAATGTTCCCTGAAAGTAGTCACAAATAGATGTAGCAGCAGTTACAAATAGTCGCAGTCCCAAGTAGTTACACTCGATTTGGAAGTAGTCGTAATTAGAGTCACAAGCAGTAGGAACTGGAAGTATTCAGAGTCGTAATCCTAAGTGCTTACAGTCGTAGTTGTAAGCGGCCAAAGTTGTAGCCGCAACTAATTACAAGTAGTGACAATCACAAGTAGCTGTAGTCACGGTCGTAACTTGTCGCAGTCATAGTCCTAAGTATTTACAGTTGCAGTCACAAGTGGCCAATGTTGTTGTAGCAAGTAACTGCAAGTAGTCACAATCGCAAGTAGTTGCATGCCTAATAAACCGATGGCAATCAAAAGATGGGCAATCTCTGTGTCATCTTTTTCGACACTATTTAAAATTTGTTGACTGATGCTTTGGGCAGATTTAAAAGCTTCTGTTTCATCAAATTCAAGGAGCCTGAGAAGAGCTTGGGCTCGAAATTCTGAAAGAGGACCTTTTTTGTTAGCCCAGGTCTTTAAAAAAGAAGAAGGATTTTCGAGCTTGTCAAAGCTGATGTACTGAAGCACAGTTGTCGAATAACGATCTTGGTTGTTAATAAATGAATCCCAGACTTTTTTTCGGATAACAGGATCAGAGTTTTGAGCTAGGATTTTTAATCCTTGATGGAGGCTGATGGAGACTGTCGACCCCCGGCTCCCTTGTTGAGGATTCCAACGTCGGGGAGAGGATAAAATTTCTTTGATCTTTGTTATCGCTTTGAGTGCTGATTTTTGATCTTCATGGGCGCTTTTGATGAGATGATTATAAAATTTGGCATTCTCAGACCGAAATTTGATTTTTTTGATTTTTTTAACAATGTCTTTATCTAAAGGTGCCAAATCAGCCAGAGCTCTCAAACAGACTTCTTTAAATTCGTCTTTGTGCGAAAGCCCCTGGGTACTTTTCATAATCGAGTCAATTGCCTCGATTATATGTTCCAGGCGTTTGAATTTGTTGCAATACTCAAGTTTTCCTCTATATTCACTATATATCTGACTAGATACCTTTGGGTATATCTGGGTATATCTGGCTGTGGTGCTTTGGGTACCTATCTGACTGACCGTATTTGTAACTGTAAGCTGTATGAAAATGAGGTTCTATCATGCTTTTTTGGGCCATAAGGAGAGAAAGTCTAAGAAAGAAAGCTGGGACAAGTTCTGTGGATGAAGGATGACAAATCGCCAAAAATTATACTTTGCGGCCAACCAACTAGGGCCAAGCAAAAAGCAAGTTGTCCCAAAATGGTGTGGGAGGCTTTGGTATGAAAGGATTTAAGTGAAATTGGGACTTCTTGGGACAGTGCAAGGAGGGAGGCTTTGAATAGATTGGGAGGGGGGAAGGTGTGTAGCTGTGTTGGTCTCAGGTGGTTTGGTGCTGTAGTGAGATGTCAGTAGTAGTAATAGTAAGTTTTGTAATCGCTAGATCCCCTGCTAAAGTCGAAGAAGTGACCAAATATCCTCTTTACGATTTACAGTAATGCCAATAGAATCATATACTGGCATATTTTCCTTTAGTCTCGTGATTTTGGTATTTCAAAACGTACTCTTAATGAATGTCAAACAAAGAAAACGCTTTTAAGAGTCCAGTGGGGTCAATTCACGAAAATATTGGGATGCCTCAAAACGTTCTTTTTCTAAATCTAGGGGTGGAACAAATTTTTTTTAAATTTAAATAACAAAAAAAAAATATTTTCGGAAATCTAGGGTTGTTAAAAGAAATCTAATGAGGGTGGAGGAATGCCCCCGCCTGTAAGTTGCTATTTTTCTCGCCAAATTTTTTAAAATTTTCAAAGATGTGGATTTTTTGTATGAAGTTCTTTCCTTATAAATGCACAAGTCATTTTAATGAACCACATAACAATTATTGTTTTTTCTTTTTGATGCAAGTTCGTATAAAAAGTTTAGTTAAAAATCTGCTTATTTTTAATGCAAGTATTTAATAATGATGAATATGCAGCCTAACTTAATGCATCGTCTTTTGCAGAAAATTGTAAAGAATCGAGTTCGTCCAAAACATTCGTGTGAAGAAATGAAAAAAATTACTCTGTACGGTATTAGTCACTAAATAAAATCATTCATTCATTCATTTATGCCTTGGGTTTCGCTCTTGGCTACGCTACTAGCACTCAATAATGTACAGCTATATACCCAAAAAGTAGATGTTTCCAAAGAACATATGTAGTTGATTATAGAAGCAGCTGAATAACTATAGAGCTTCCTATTTTTCAATTTACCATCTACCCCCATCCCCCCCAACAAAAATCACGGATGGGCCCTTGCTTAGAGGGTTAAGCATCAGTAATTCAGCAAAGCATTAATTCAAGGTAAGGGCTCATTAATATGTAACTGAAGTCAAACCCCTTACTTTAGTTTATAATTGTACAAGACTAGTAATTAATTGTATGACTAAGTTACAATGAAAAATATGTTTCTGGCAAGGACTGTAAACGATAAACAAAATAGAGTTGGCTCAGTCTTGTTGAACGTAAGCTTTATGGGGTATTGGTAGAGCTAGATTGGGTATCGGTACAGCTACATCAGTACTTTCTAAGATGTCATAAAATAGGCTTCGTTCCCTTTAATATTGAATTTAAATGCAGTCAAGTAGAGCATTTTTATTTCAAAAACAGTATATTTTTCACAGGATTTTTCCATGATGAATCTCCCTTGGGTATTTATAATATAGAGTTAAAAGTCAGTATTAGTCAAATTGAATACTAGTTATTTAGTAACTAGCCAAACTGAATAGTCAATAGTCTGAGGTTAACTGATTTACAGTCAGTCTAACCCAGTTGTCGAAAAATATGTTTCTCAAACTGTTCCGATGATGTAAAATATACCCGAGGCCCTGCAAATAAGTAAATATGCTGCTCCTTTAAGTCGTAATGTCAGTAGCATGGAATTTTTTTTTCAAATTTCAACACTATCTCAGTGGCATCAATTCATAAAAAATCAGGGGGAGTGGGAGGGTGTTATATTTTAAAAGGAATTTACATAAAGGGCATTTACCGCAATCTAGGAGACATTTTTTTTAATCCAAGTGGGGTTAGTGCCCCTCCCCCTCTCACCCAGGGGGTCGCTTAATCAAGACGCTTTCAGATGAAAAGTCAGGCAGAATTCTTTTTGATATAAGCCTCTAATTTTATGAAATTTTCTTTGCCCTCTTTTTATGTTTCATTTAAAATAGAAAAAATTGCCATGTCCCAGCTTTCTTGAAAGTTTTTAAATAACATGGAGTGGACTCCATCTTGTTCAGGGGATGATTCTGGTATAATTGTGTATAATAATTAAGAGTGGGAACTGGCGCTAGGGTCAACAACAAAAAAAATCTAGAGTTTAGCATTTTTTCAAGCCTTATACTCGCTTTTTGTAAGGAACTCAGATCAGATACTTATTGTTAACCTAACTTTACCATTTATATCAATTAGATTAATGGTTCCTATTACTTCTCTGAAAAAATGTCGTGTCGCCAAACACTAGATGGTGCTGATTGTTGTTTTTTTGTTTTTTCTGTCGATATTAGTGCCAGTTTCCACTCAAGTTACCCATACTCTTCGAGATGAAATAAGATTATTCTACCGTAGAGAGAATATTCAAAGACCGTCGGACTTGATGTAATGTGGTAATGCCAATGAAACATTGTGTCAGCAATGAAATAGAATCACGTTATCATTGAAAGGTCTTTAGCAAGCAGATATACCAAAATATCTAATCATGTTCTGAATGTATGACTTTTGTTGTTGATTCAGTTTGCGTTGTGACAAAAATGTCCTTGCGACACTGTCCACTTTAAATTTCATAATCATGTTGTTTGTTTTTAGACTACTTTCTAAAGTTTAAAAGATGGCTTAGGATACCCGGTGCCCAAAGACGGTTGCCGATTATATACAACTAAGCTCGCGCTCAGTGAGCATCTTAAAAACGACTTTTGTGTTGTTTTTTAGGGGGGTTCAATAGCCAGCAACAGCTATTGAAAATTTGCGTTTCGCCATATCGTTTCAGTGGTATCGTCTTGGCAACGCTAACTACGTAATATAATGCAAAAAGAAAACACATAGCACTCCATTCGCCAAGGTGTACAAATCGTTACGAAGGAGACATGAATGCAAGGTAGGGAAAAATAAAAGAAGGCATATGGGATGGCAACATTTGTCTATGACAGTGTCTATGACATTTGTTTATTCAGCGTCCAAATGACGTTAGGTCCCTTTAAATCTGATATAGAAGTCCTGCTGTCATAATTACTAGTTCTTTTCGCCAGAAGAAAAAAGGCTGAATAATTAACAGAGAGAGAAATTTGTGCTGGTACTTTGGCAAATTTTTAAGCTACCAATTTAGGACGCTACCATTCAATTTACAAGGATTGATACATATATATATATTAACAGAAAGCACTGAGGAATGAGGACGGGTGCCCCAGTCACATCTTGGATAGGACAGGGCAATATTTCAAAAGCGATCAGAAATTGAAAAAAAAGAAAAAGATTTTTTTTCAAATGAAAGTAAGGACTGAGGTTAAAACTTAACACGAACTTAAAAGAAATAAATGCGTATATGAGGGGGACTTCTCACTCTCGAACCCCACACTGTTTACTCTAAAGCTCTATAATGGTTTGAAAGTGCTTCTCATTCTAGTTCAATGGCCCTTGTGTTTGAGCAGGAATTCTTAAAGAATCGGTATAAAAAGTCAAACTTAGCATACAGAGCGGGGGTTCAGGGTTTAACACTTCTCCTCATATAAAGAGTAATTTTTGTTTTTAATAAGGTTTTAATGTCACACATTACTTTTACCTGAAACAAAAACTTTTTAATTATTTGATAATCTTTAAAAGCTGATAAAGGATATCCGTTTCTGCACAAAAAATTGTTCATGAGATACAAGATTTTTTTTTTTAAATGAAGGGGACAGCAACTTTATCATTGAGGTATGCGATACGACGCATCGTATCGTATATCGTATAAAAAATACCGTATAACGACTGCGTGGACACTCGACATTTGGCCAAAAACATACAAGTCCTCATCAAGTGCAATAAAAAGATGGATGCACAAAGGTGGCCCGTGACTCCTCCGTTAACTCTCTTTCTGTCAGTTTTTTAACTCAAAGCTTCATATAAAGAACATTGTTTGAAGCAGAATCATACAAGCATGTTAATTATATATCATAGGTAGCATGAAGTGGGCCTCTGGTAGGGTGTCATCACCAACCTTGTTGGGTCTCAGCAACATCTCCACAAATCCCACATGCAATGTTTTGCACAAATCTAGGCATGTTGCTTTATATTTGACCACGATCTCTCAAGGATTTTGAATATGTACGATTTGAAAACTAAAGCAGACCATAGTCCCATCCATCTATACTCCTTCCCCATGGTAACATTTTCGCTAAAGTGTCGTAAAAAAAAATAATAATAAAATACGACATAAAGCAAGTTTGTATACTAGTTAGTAGCCATGTTAGCCGACTGATAAGCTTATTGTACGTGCAATTATGTATCCGCAAGGAGAAGAGTTCAAATTCTGGATTTGTTGATTATTTGATTTGGTAGATGGGACCAATGCTGGGACTTTACTATCAAACAGTTTGTCGGGAAGAGCCTTGTAGCGATGTGGCTGATTAGTAAGCGAAACTCGTAAATATCGACTCTTGATACCGATATGTACGTCAAAACAATCGGCTTATTACGCTGATTCTAAATATATAGCTCCCACTAAGTTTAATATTACTTGCTAAAAGCTACGAGCCTGAGAAAATTTGCCTTATTTTTGAAATAGGGGACACTAAAAGTCAAAGAAACTTAATGAAAATCCTACCATCAGATTTAGCGCATCAGAGAACATTCTTTTAGAGAATTAAAACTCCCATCTGCAAAAATGTTGAATTTTGTATCACTTGTTAGAAGAAAGATAACGGTTGCGTGTTTATTTGTTTTGTTTTTGTATTTGTTTGTTTTTCCCATGGATGATCGTATCAAATCAATAGTCCTAGAATATCGGGAGAAGGCTTATTCGAACGAAAATTTGAAGTTCTAGTGCCCTTTTTAAGTAACCGGAAATAGTCGAGGGCAACTAGGCCCCCTCCCACATCCCTTTTTCTCCAAAGTCGTCCGATCAAAGTCTGATGAAAAGGTTAGCAAGCCATGAATTTTGCCCAGTGTTTACGAATGATATTTGAAATTGGGAAGCATGCATACAGACATTTTTCGGGGTGGAGGAGCTTTCTGATGGGGGAATTTTCTGTGGGAAGAGAAGTTTCTGGGGGTGAACTTTCCAAGAGTAAATTTACACTTGGGAATTTTCCATTATTCCTATAGGAAATTCTTTTCATTCGCCTTAGTGTCTTTTTGCCGAATTTTACATGTGGAGAAGTTAAGGGGTATTGCTCAGGTGAAATCTTCATCGGGTTTGAATTGTCAGGAAGATGTTCCCAATGAAGTCTCCAGGGGGGGGCTTTCTATGGAAGCAACGTTTTCTAGAAGAGGGATTTGCTGAAAAATTTTCTACGGTAGACAGGAACAACCGGAACAAGAGTGGTGTCAACACAATGAACTGGCGACTGTTTCCATGTATTAGTGTTAAGCCTCCAGTTATAGGTGGTTGCATACATGGTGATATGCGGATGTTGAGTGATCTTCGCACGGTGACTTGAATTTCTTGTGCATTAACAAGACATAGCTGTATCCCTTTGCTAACGGCTTTCCCATAACCTTGATTTGTATCGAAAACAAACAGTTCTACTTTATTGAAGTTGCTTAATAACTGTCTTACAACTGCTTCGGTATTATCCAGGCTACCATCGTTAATAATCATCAGTTTATCCATATGTAGCCAGGTTTCATCATCAATACGAGAAATAACTGACGAAATGGTGTTTTCAGCATTAAATGCCGGCATGAAAATTGAACAAGAGGGTTTCATTGAACTATTTATAGATATAGACTTAACTTCTTTTCGATGACATGACAAGTTATTAATAATAAATAAAAATGCATAAAAAATCAGCATATTACAAGATTTTAATATTTTTCATTAGTATATTAATCTCAAGTTGTTCTAGTGCAGATAAATTCTATAAGAAAACCGGTTTCCTGGTGTGGGGTGCCTTTGCTGATCAACTGGGTACCGGGTCAAGTGCTACAGAAGGCAATTCGATAATTACAGGTGACGGTGATGCTGTCGTATCACTGGTTAAAGCAGCTCATCCGCAACAGGGTTCGGCAAAGAATAGTCACTTCCCTTACGCAGGGGCATTTTTTTCTTTGATAAGAAACGTAAGCCTGTTGATTTATCTGGATACGATAATATGTTGATCACATACAGTCTCAAAGGACAACTAAGTCTTATGCTGTCACAATGCGACATTCCAGAAGGACAGGAGTATCGAGTGGAGTTGCCTGCTGCTGAAAGTTATACTCAGGCCGTTTTTAAATGGAAAGATTTTGCCCAGCCAACATGGGTGACCAAACCGCAGGCATTGGATCAGAGGAAAATTACAGGGGTTAAATTCAAGATTACTGCACGCGAGAAAACAAGCAGCACTTTGAATATAACTACATTCAGTCTTCAATAAGCTGTTTTGTCGATTTCGAATATTTCTCCGATGGCTTTATTTATTTTTGTTCTATTACATTACTTCTGAGAGCTCTTGATCGAGCAATCGATAATCGACAGGCTCACTTAAGTTTTTCTGAATCAAAATGACTAGCTTTTCACAAATCTCCGAGCATTTTGCTACACTTGCCTTAAGTCGACTTAAATGTGTCATGCAGGAACTGGGGGTTTCTCCTTGCCAAAGAGTCTTTGCATTCACAGGCTTTTTGAGATAGCGAGCTTTCACTTCATGCAAGGAAACATCTTCTATCCCCGACATGGAAAGCCCACCTTCGGTTGCATTGAGAAAAAGCGTTTGAGGGTGATCGATTGCAAATTTCTCCAGCCAACGCCTACCGAGAATAAAATCACGCCGCGACTGGGCTGCCTCTCCAAAACGATCTTCGACAATAAGTGGATCGTCACGTCGTTTTTCTAGAGTATTATCAAAATAGAGCGTCTCGCCTCGGCGACACCCATCCATTCCAACAAAAATGACTGGTGAACATCCCAGATGCGTTGCCACATGAGCTAAAAATGTCCCAACATGGGTCCCTGCATCAAAGGAAGGCAAGTCAGGGGTAAGCCATTGTTCTAATGGAAACCCTCCGCTTCCTCCAAAACAAATGAGAGGCCCCTTAACCTTCTCTAAGAGATCTTTTGAAACTTGATTTTGATAAAAAAATGGAAGGTCTATCGTTTCATACCGATCGAGGGGTGGGTCGGGGTCAATGCTTGCTCCAAAATGGATGGGAACCCCTTGTTTTTGCAAAGGAGTCAGTGCCGACCCTCCAGCAAAAATGAGAGCGGTTTCTCCTAGAGTTTTTAGGAGATCACAATTCTTCTCAAGCGAAGGGCCTGCACCGCAAATGATCGCAGGAGTATTTGCAAATCTTCCTCTAAGAGGCTCCCCAAAAAAAGCTTTTCTTTTCAAGTTGCCAAAGACATTTCGCATCTGAGGAACCCCATAGTCTCGATACAAACACATCATCATTTCAGCTTGAAGCTGCAAATCAGAAAAATGGGTGTGAAAGTTGTCGTTTTTTCCCGGCATGATGAGGCACTCATAAGGCTGAAAAAGATGTTTTTGAATCACTTTTTCGAGTGGCTTAGCAGTGGAATCGATGAGAGCAATCAATTGAACTTGAGGATCGACTAGCCAAAACTTTGTAAAATACACATGTACAAGCACATGAAAGATTTGAGCTCGTTGAAGATTTTTTTTATTCTTAAATTCGCGGTGCAGGGTATAATTCAATATCTGATTTGTCGACAAAAGTAGATCATTCACTTCCCCAGCAGATCATTTCTGATCGAACTGCAACGCCCAATGAAGCTGTTCTTCAAATATTTTGTTCTCCGCGTGCCAGCCTTACAATAATTGGCTGCGTGCCTTCGTGACTGTCATTGGACGATGGGAAGTAAAACATGAGACAGCTCTAGAGAAGGAGGGAAAGATAAACAACTTCGTTGAAGAGGATTCGATACCCTTAACATCATTTTTTGAGCCTCAACGGCTGACAGTCTAAAGGCAAAAGGTCCATTAGCTAATTCTCCCAGGTGACTACTTATCATTGAAACCTATTGAGAGTTAGTGATTTGATTATGAAATTTGATTGAAAAGACAATGAAATTGTGTTGGCAAAGTTTTTAATCAAAGCAGGTTGCACCACAGGAATTGTGTTTAATGAAAGCAGGTTTCACCACAGGAATTGTATTTAATCAAAGTGGGCTGCACCACAGAATTGTGCACCACAAGCAGGTTGCACCACAAGAATTGTGTTTAATCAAAGCATGTTGCACCACAGAAAATTCAAAGAGCTGTCAAATTGATTAAATGACATTTCTTTTGAGGTTATTTTTGACATTTTCCTAGCAAGCACACTAGAATGTTTTTAGACACATTCCATTCCTGAATTTAATTAAAAAAAATAAATTAAATAAAAAAAATTCTGCTCCGTTTGATTGAAAAAACAAAATTTACAGTTACTAATGATACAAGTTTCCCTAAAACTAAATATCTCTATCTCCGGCACAAAACAAGACAAGTTGCAAGGTTTTTCCAAGATTGCAGGGAAAGTAGATGTCAACTTCAATTTTCTGTCTTTTATTCGAATCACTTATTCAAGCTCTAAAAGTTATGGCAAGATCCAATTTTGAATAGTTTGGCCACACAAACTAAAAAAGTTTATAATGGACGAGATAGGCTGATTCTTTATGGTATCGATATACCTAAAACTTAAATATTGTCGTCTTCAAGGCTAAACAACGTAATCCAATTCCGGGTTATCCCCCTACTCGCCACAAAGAGGCAGGCACACTTACCTCCCGGGCAATCAACATCGCAAAAATTTCAGTGTCGTCTGCGCAATGGCACACAATTCGCTCGCTCCTGCAGCCAACATTTTAACGTTCTCCACGGTAGGCTCAGTCTCAAGTAAAACTCCTCTCCATACACTACTGTAGTCTGCTTATAAAACCTTAGAGTAAATGGCTTCTCAACATCAGTAAGCCAAACCTGGATTACCTGGTCCCTAAGCTGTGAATCCAGCAAGTTAAGGAAATAATCAGGTTTGCAATCGGGTCCCTGGCCTTCATTCCATGCCCATGAGAAAAAGCAGTACTAGGGGATTTAATTCTAATCTTCGACAGGTAACATCCTGCTAGACGAGCTTATTGTAGAAGGGTGCGTAATATATAACCAAGCGAAAAATATACCTAGAGGTGAGACCCCGCTAAAACTTCGGTGTCTCAACCCATGCAGTCCTCCCTGCTGAAATATACAAACACCAGCTTTAATCTTACACAATCTATTTTCCTTTCCAGAAATGGGGTACAAGTATGCACAGTATATAAAAAAAACTCAAGTAATTGCTGTGAGAACAAAAAAAATAATAAAAGTGAGAATTTAAAAGTTTTCCTAACAATACATAAGAAACCTCAGAAGTCCAACTTTTATCCAACTACTTTTAAATAGACTCTTATTCCCTTGTAGGCTCAGATCTAGCCCTAATGTATAACGATGAGTCTGTCCTTGAGAATCATCACTTAGCTGTTGCATTCAAATTGTTACAGAATCCAGACTGTGATATCTTCAAAAACCTTCAGAAGAAACAGAGGCAAACATTACGAAAGGTTGCTATTGATATGGTGAGTATTGTGCTTAACAAACAGTTCGTGGTAACGAAAAGTAAGTAAGGAGCGACTCGGCTCAATAGCAACCGAGGCTCTAAAAATAGGAATTTTTATATCAATAGGTACATCAAAAGAATCAGCTTATTATTGTGTTGCGGAGCAACACTACTGCTTTTGTAGTTTGTTTTTTTTTTTTCACCGTGATCAGCGACCTGTAGCTCCGAAGTGGTAAGAGTTAAAAATTTGAGATTTTTCAGAGGGTTCGTTTTCTGGAGTATATCAAAAACAGCTGGCATGATTGAAAAGTTACTTTCGTGGTTAGAAAAAAAGGACAAAATTAACAGCCACCGCTATATCGTTGTCATATGCGGTGACGAGCAATGGGGCAAAGAAAGCTTAATTACCTTGATTCAAGAGTATATTGAGAGCCATCACGCTGTCCTAAGCTGTGAATTGGATCTCCCAGATGCAGAGCTCACCAAGGCCGGAAAGTACAAACAGTATTTGGGCAGAGAGTTTGATCATGTGATTTACAATGGTCACGGTGGAATAAGACTATCTGCACTTAGCGGACTTGCGGGAACAGTAAAGGCCAACGGGGTTTTATTTCTGCTTTGCCCAGAGCTAGAACACTGGGAGAACGCTCGCGATCAGGAAACGCTAAATCGCGTCAGTTACGGGTTTGAGCAACAACCTATAAGCAATTATTTTATTCAATCATTTAGCCGGCGCCTGCTCACAGACCAACAGGTTGCTAAGTTATCCATAAGTCAGTTTTACGCCCCTGAGTTAAACGAAGTACCAAGTTGTCATTCCCAGACCGGGAGTTCGGCTACAACTGATCAAATGACAGTCGTTGATGCAATAGAAAAAGTCGCCAAAGGCCATAGAAACCGACCTCTTGTTATCAATGCGGAAAGAGGAAGAGGAAAATCCGCTTCTTTGGGGTTTGCTGCAAATCAATTGATCACTCAACACGGCCTACGTATTGCGGTTACATCAGCCAGAACTGAATCAATACAAAACCTATACAAACACGCCAAAAGGGATATGGATGATCCTCATTTAATCTACAAAGCAGTTGACGACTTACTACAGCACAAGCCAGAGTTTGATATTGTACTTATCGATGAAGCCGCTGCGATACCGGTTTCGCAATTAAAGGCGCTACATAAACTATACAAAAGAACGGTGTTTAGCACGACAACACACGGTTATGAAGGCACTGGACGCGGTTTTGAAATAAGATTTAAACCCTACTTACAAAACAATGCCGACAAAGTAACGAGTATACGGTTAACGCAACCGATTAGATGGTCTGAAGGTGACTACTTGGGTCGCTTGACCTAGCTGTAGCTTACTCAATAATTTGTTGTATTTTGCATCAAGTTCTCATGCTTTGGAAACGAGACAGCTAAACTTTCTCCACGTTCATCTGAAATGGCAAACGCTTTTTTTTCCAAAGCTGTTTCTGCACTAATGGTTTTTAAGGCAAACTTATTTCCATTTTGATCTGTCACAAGATGCACTGTGCCTTGTCCGCCAGAGCCGAGCTCCTTTTGAAACGTATATCCCGCTTTCTCAATTTCCTCGCGAGTTCTACTATCTGAAGCTTCCCTAATGATTGTCCCTTCGTTAGTCGGAAAACTAGAACATTCGTCATCTTCTTGAACATGCGGATTCATATAAGGCATGAACGGCTGAGCTACTGAACCTTGTACTAGTTGAGTCATCTCTTCCCTCTTCTTTTTTTAATTTTTTCATAGAAGAGGCAAGATGCATCAACCCCTATAGAACAACGCCTACAGCTCTCTAAAGCTGTTGCTAATCAAAATGACGATCCTGTTCTAATGGGTGATGAGATGGTATTTTAGAGAAATTTTTGCCCCTTCTTCTCCCTATAGCAAAAATTATAACAAAAATTTGAATTATCTAAAAGAATTATTTTAAAATTTAACCCCCTCATTTACAGAAACTTGAGAGTGTAAATTGTAAGCCGCTGGCAATGAGGTCATTCTAAATCTCTCATCACCAACAACTTACTTTTTAGGAAGGAATCTAATCTTTTACCTTTGCGAAAAACGGGTGCTCAAGGGCCTGACTCACGGTAATCCTTTTATCTCGGTGGCAAATCAATTTTCCCAACAGATCCCGAAAGTCTTTGTCAGCAAATAGAGGGCTTGACGAAAGAGTTTTTGTTCTCTGATCTAAATGATCCGAAATGCTTTTATCCTTATCGGCAAACTCTACAATCCTTTTGAATAGCAACGGTTGATGGTCACCGTGAAAAGGAAAGTCCTTAAAAGCCATCGTATAGAGGACAACGCCAAACGACCACGAATCCACCAAGCCATTATAAAGCTCCGCTTGGATGATTTCAGGGGATGCATATTCCGGGGTGCCACACACGGTTCTGGTGCGGTCAGTTTTTTGCGGAAGATAGCGACTAAAACCAAAATCAATCAGCTTGACGCTTTCTTTGTCATCAATTAAGGCACCAGTCTTTCCAAGGCGTTGATCGCTGCGAGCAGCTCCATGCGGTTGTTGGTGGTCTCGGGCGCGCCGCCGCTGAGTTCACGCTCCTTGAGGGTGGTGTCGCCGTTGCGCGCAATCAGGAGCGCGCCCCATCCGCCGGGGCCCGGATTGCCGGAGCAAGCGCCATCGGTATAGGCGAAAAGCTCAGCCATCGGAGAGGATGACGACAAAGGGCGCGACGGAGCCGTCAAGGCCCGTGCCTTCGCCTTCGCGGGTGCGGCGCGGCGCAAAACCGGCCTCGGTCAGAAGGGCGGTAAGCTCGGGCACGGTGTAATAGGCGTAGAGGCGACCGATGCGGTCGCGCTTGGTGTCGTCCTCGCCGGTCTTGGTGCCGATATGAAAGACGCCGCCGGGTTTCAGGGCCTTGCGGAGCGCGGCAAGGTGGCGGGGCATGTCGGCTTTGGGGGCGTGCAGGAGGGAAAAATTGGCCCAGATGCCGTCATAGATGTCCGTGCCAGTGATCTCGTCGAATGTCGCGGTTTTCACGTGCAAACCATAGGTTTCGCGCGCGATTTTGGCCATTTCGGGGGAGGCATCGGTGGCTTCCACGCGCAGGCCCGCGTCCTGCATCATGGCTGCCGAATTGCCCGGCCCGCAGCCGAGATCGAGGGCGAGACCGCCCGCTGGCATCGCGTCGATGAAGGCCTGCAAATCCTCGTCCGGCTCACCGCGCGTAACGAGGCCCGCGTATTTTTTGGCCTGCGCGTTATAGACGTCGATTGTCTCTTTGTCGGGCATGGATCACCTTGGATCGGTTGCGGTCGCTGTCGCGGCAACATGGGGTGCGGCGTGGGCGGAGGCAAGGGCCTCGAGGCGGACAAGTCCGCTCATGCGCGCTCAAGTGCTAGGCGGGCAGCGAGGGCGGCGAACACGGCGGCGAAAGTGCGGTTGAGCCAGGCAATCAGGCGGGCGGAACTCAAGATGCGGGCACGCGCGGCGGCGGCGAACACGCCGTAGAGCACGAAGACCGCGAAGGTAAGCGCCATGAAGATCAGCCCCAGAAGGGTCATCTCGAGTGTGGCCGTCGCCGGATTGCCCGACAGGAAAGGCGGCAAGAGCGCGAGAAAGAAGATCGAGAGCGGGGAGGGGTGAAAACCCAAAACTGTAAAACACAGTACAGGCATATTGAGTGGAAAATATAAAGGATTTCGTAAAAATCTCAGGATTTCGGGATTGGAAAGGGGGTGGGGTATTCATTTAAGTTTACTGAGATTCCGATATGTTTACGAGACATCAGAACTAAATGAATTAGTAGGAAGTATTTTAAAGTGTTCACGCTGTATGCATACTTATTTTTAATAGCACTTGCAAGTGCAAGCAATGTAATTTGTAGGTGGTGGTAAATCTTGCCTCTATTAGACCGGATCAGATGCACTTACCCGTGCCGTAGTATTGTTAGGAGTAGCTTATCATTGAGCAAAAAGTTCAACTGATTTAAAGTTTTTGAATGTTTTTTATTCTACTTGGATAACAAAATTATATTTATTTTAGTGTGATTAAGACAAATTTATTTTACTTTCCTGGATTTTATAGCCTTTTTCCTTGCTGGATGATTGTGCAAAAGAAAAAAAAATAATAAACTCACTTTTGAAATGTTAACACAAGGAATAGCTATTTTATTCCTTACATTCACATCTATTCAGATACTGGCTACGAATTCTAACCTTAGAAATTCCAAACGTAAACCTGGAATTACAGGCGCACGACAGGGAAGCTTCATTGGCTAGGTTCCGGAATATCTACGTAAACCTGTCTTCAAATTCATTGTAGGTGTTTGATTAACAGACAAGATAGAAAAACATCTGCGTGGAGTATCGGGGGTCATAAGTGGATTTTCTTAACGGCTGATAACAGCAATCGTCTGCGAACTGTGTTTTGAAAAACAAAAATGTTTACAAATCAGATAGAAAGAATACTAGAGTATTGTTTACATGTGTAAACATTTTAAACACATATAAGAGTTTACAAGCAGTGGCGTTGCAAGAGATGTGCGGGCCACTCATGGCGGCCAGTAAACGCAGCCTATTTACCTTCCTTGTTTTTTTTTGTTTTTTTTTTGTTTTTTAAATAACAACCCCACGTAATGTCAGGCAATATTGTGACAATTTCTATTTTGCCACGGTAAATATTATAATAGGTATATATATTAGAACAATATCTATTACAGTTAGTATTAGTATTATAGTAAGTATAGTATTCCCGAAACAAGCCATCTTCACAAGAAGACCCCAAACTGATATCCTATCAGCCATGTCGACACCCCTTGCAGAAAAGCTTAGACCAGGAGATCTCACCGACGTCGTCGGTCAAGATCACTTGGTGGGCCAAAATGGACTGCTCACCAAAATTATAGCCCAAAAACGTCCCCTCTCCATCCTTCTTTGGGGACCTCCCGGCTGTGGAAAAACCACCATCGCCCGGCTCTACGCCAAAGCCTTCAACCGAACCTTTGTTAGCTTCACCGGTGTGATGAATGGTGTCGCCGAAATCAAAAAATTCATCCAAGAAAGTGAATCTCGCCCCCTCCTCAATAATCAACCCATCCTCTTCATCGATGAAATTCACCGCTTCAACAAAGCGCAACAAGACATCTTTCTTCCCCACATCGAAAAAGGAACCATCATCCTCATTGGTGCCACCACAGAAAACCCCTCCTTCACCATCAACAACGCCCTTCTCTCCCGACTCCGCGTCCTCACCCTCGAATCGCTCACCCCCGAAGCACTCGAGCAAATTATTACTCGCTTCGAATCCAGTCAAACCCAAATCCGGCTCACCAATGAGGCCAAAAAAGGGCTCATTCTCATGTCACACGGAGATGGCCGCCACCTTCTCAACACCCTTGAAAATCTCCAAACTCTTCAAGAAGGCGACATTGACTTTGATACCCTGTGCACCCTCGTCCAAAAAAGGCCCGCTGCCTATGACCGCCACGATGACCATCACTACAACCTGATCTCCGCCCTGCACAAGTCTGTCCGAGGTTCCGATCCCGACGCTTCCCTCTACTGGCTCTCCCGCATGCTTGAAGGAGGTGAAGACCCCAACTTTCTTGCAAGACGCCTCGTCCGCATGGCCGTTGAAGACATCGGCCTTGCCGATCCCGAAGCTCTCACCCTCACACTTAACGCCTGGCAAGTCTATGAACGCCTCGGTTCCCCCGAAGGAGAACTCGCCCTTGCCGAAGCCACCCTCTACCTTGCACTCGCACCGAAAAGCAATGCCACCTACGTGGCATATAAGCGCGCCAAAAAATTAGCTGCTGACACCTCACATCAAGATCCACCCAAAACGATTCTCAATGCGCCGACCAAACGGAAATTATTCTTTTTAGCCTATGAAACCATTGATAACTGATTATTTCAATATAATTTCTTTCTCAAACCCTTTAAACAAGTGCATAAATTGAATATTTCAGGGCGGTTTTCTAATGCCTCAAACCTACAAGTCTACTTTAAGCAGATATGATCCTGGCAATTCACCATTGCAAGATTAGGCAAATAAAAGAGAGCTTAATGCAACCAACTGAAAAACCGCCCTAAAGGCAAAGATACTAGGCAATTTGTTTCAATGAAAAAAAATTACTGACAACGCTGATTACATCTTTTTCCTGCCATCTTTTACAACTTGATTATATAGAGAAAAAAATGATCAGGAGTATATATAAGGATTTCTTCGAATCATAGACCCTTCAGGCTACATGTAAGCTAACTAACTGTTACTTATGCTAAGTGGAACAGCAGCTATACAGAAATCTAGGCTATGTAGTATTTTAGCCTAGGCCTCTTATATGCTTGGCTACCATGGCAGTTGCATCCCAGCCTCCCTCTCACCCCCCTTAATGCCTTAACCTAAAGGTGTGTTGATGTAAGATTCTTTGGTAAAGTTGTAGTTCTTGATGTCTTGGGAAGTAGTTGGGTTATGTGAATGCAACTTTCATATGGTTACAGTAAAAGAACCAGCCTTTCAGTTGTGTTTCTACTCTGAATCTTGGTGACAGCTGTCAGGAATTTCTCCCACTGGTTGTTGACATTGCTCTGAAGTAGCTCATCCCAGTCAATAAGTCTTAGCTCCTTTCTGATTGCCTTGTAATCTGTGTAGACCTTGCTTTTGTAGCCTATTTACTTTTCACTGGACATCTAGAGGTGATAATTTCTATGGCAAGATGGTCGCTTTTCCCAACTGGTGGGAGATAGTTTACCTTCTGAATTGCTTTGATTCTGTTTACAAACACCAGGTCTAATATCATGGGTTGTTGGGAAAGGCAAAACTGAGTTGGTTGGTCAATTAGTTGCTAGGCAGAAAGATAGTGTACAATCTCAATGAATGGTCTAGTGTTATTCAGGTTACTGGCAGTAGGGTTGTAAGGGTACCCGTCTTTCCAGATCAGTTCTGGGAAATTGATGTCATCTCCAACAATAAAATTGCCTTTAAGGGGACCCAACAGCCCACCTTAGAATATTTAACGGTTATAAGAATTCAGGGATCTCCCACCCCTAGATAGGAATTATTGGGTATGGACCCTCAAAAGCCACAAATATGACATCTCCACCTTCTATTCGTCAGCTTTGGTTGAGGTCCAACAGTCCCTTTTGATGGATTCTATGATTGTAAAGAATAGAGGAACCAGCCCCCCTCCTCCCTAAAACAGAGGTTATCTTGGGTTTAGATCCCCAAAAAAGTACATCTTTGACACTTGGTTTCACTTTAAACAAAGGTTGGCTGCAAGTCAGCAGCCTGATAGATGTTCTGAAAAAAGAAGTTGGACCCCCCTACCTCCTTCCTAGAAAGATTGGATCGGCTGGAGATCCGAAAAAGACACAATAGGAAATAAGATCTTGGTTTCCACTAATTTGGGTTTAAAACATAAGTCCTTTTGGTGGGTGGCATGATTTTAAAAGTTTAGGGACCCCTCCACCCGCAGAGGTTGGACTCTTTTAAAACGCTTAAAAGGCATAACAAGAGCCCTAGCTGTAAATTTTTATCAAGTTAGGCTGAGACCTAAAGACCGACGGGTTAAAGACAAATTTCAATAGAAAAAAACCTCCCTACTTATGAGCGTGGTCACGTCCGAATCGGCTAGTTTATTTCAGAGCCTTTCAGAAATTTCACTGGAAAATTAAAAAAATTGAAAAGGTAAGGAGAGGACTTGGTAATTTGATATTAAATTTCCGAAAATTATTGCCTTGATATCAAAAACAGATTCAAAATGTCGACTCCAGGTTCTTAAAGATACTGCGTGGCCTATTCGATTTATGTCCGACGTTCCTAGAAAGTTTATTTTTGGAGTTAAGACAGTTTCCTTTTTTTTAATTCATGCTATTTAGCATGCTAGAAACAAAAAATGTCTTAATTTTTCCCCAACCCGTTTTAAAGCTTCTAATTTGACAATCTCCCAAATGATTCCCAAGAGTATAATTCGTCCAGTCTTGTTCGTACTCTCTTGCTGATTCCAAAGACTCCGAGCTTTATGAATGTAGAAAAAATACGTACGAGATTCGCCTCCTGCGATTTCACAAACTAACAAGCTGGATTCTGATTCAAAATTTCAGCCTTGATAAATCTTCTCGTGACCCAACATCATTCTTCACCTTAATTTATTCCTAGTCTGTTTGCAGACTAGTCTTCTTAGCACAAGTCATCATAAGTATTCTTAGCAGAAATTTTCAAACCTATTCTTGGGCCCTGAACTCTCAAAACCTACAAAAAATCATGCTCTCCCATCATCTTTGCCATGTTCCTTAGGGAACAAAACGCAACACTGCTTACCTCAAGATTCAATAAGATTCATTTCTGACCTTGACCACATCAATGTTAAACTCGTTCATAGCGCGGAACACCTCAGTGTATTTATTTGGTATGCAGAACAATAATCGGACCTTGGCTAAAGCTCTTGTATCGGCTGAATTAAACAATAGTTCATAATCCATAAAACTGAGGACCAAAGGAGTCTGATGACTCAGGCACTTCTCAATTATTAATCACCGAGTAAAAACTTGGCCGTTACATCCTCTCGCCTTCGTAAAACCACATTATTTGTCCTCTTAAAACTACATCTACAGCATCCCTAAGTCTAAAATACACTGTAATACTAAGTACAGTCGAATCTCGCTAACTCGAAATTCACGGGACCACGATTTTTCTTCGAATTACGTATAGTTCGACTTATGCATAGTTCGAAATATAGACGTTATCCTGCATAAAATTTGACTTATATGTAGTTAAGAGTTATAGAGATAAGCCAAATGGAAAATCGAGTTACGGAGGTACAAAATCACTAAATTTACTCACTACAAAGTTAAGAATAATTTTATTAGAGTATTGTAGACTTGACATATCAAGATTAGATTTTTCAGATGTCGACAATAAATTTAGTTTGCTGGGATGGACATCTGAACGTTCATCGAATCTGGTTTAAAAATATTTTAAACAAAATAAACACAAATCGAAGTTTACATGTTGCAACCTGAACCCCGGGGTTTCGTCTAACAGAGGACCGTTGGAAAAACTTAGAAATACAGAGGCAAACTTTGACTTGAGGAGGTAAATTGAAAATGAAATGACTACTTATCTACTGAATTTTGAGTTATAGGAAGAAAGAACGAAAGAAAGAAAGAAACAGAGAAGTAAAAGGAAAGAAACAATTAAGAAAGAACGAAAGAAAGAACGAGTTAGGTTGCAAACATGAGAAAGTTTGCCTACTTTTCGAAAAAGGAGAGAAACACCCTCTAAAATTCAAAGAATCTGAATGAAAATCTCACCATCTGATTCACCATATCAGGGAACCATACTGTAGAGGTTTCAAGCTCATATCTGCAAAAATGTATAATTTTGTATTGTTTGCCAGAAGAAAGATCACAGATGCCTGTTTATTGGTTTTCTTTTTGTTTTGTTTCCCAGAATTGATAACATCGAACCAATGGTCCCAGAAAATTGGGAGAGGCATTCATTCGAACGGAAATTAAAAGTTCTTGTACCCTTTTTAAGTGACCAATAAGACTGGAGGACAACTAGCCCCCCTCCATGTCCCTTTTTCCTCAAACTGTTCAATCACAATTTGAAGAGAGTGCTTTTCTTCAGTTGAAATGACCGAAATCAATGCCTTTAAGAACGATCCTGACTGCTTGGTTTTCCTCAGCACGGACAGCGGCGGCACCGGGCTGAATCTCCAGAACGCTAGCATTGTGATCAACTGCGATCTCCCCTGGAATCCAGCCAAACTCGAACAACGCATCGCCCGCGCCTGGCGTAAACACCAACCCAACGCGGTCACTGTCTATAACCTAGTTTCGGCTAAAACCATCGAAGAAGCCATGATCGGGACATTGGCCAACAAGAAGGCCTTGGCGGACGGTGTCCTGGATCGTCTCGGCGATCTTAGCAAGATCACCATGGTGAGCGGCCGCCAGGCGTTTCTCGACAAACTGGAGCAGGTCATGTCTGCTACTCGAACGCCAACCGGCCACTCTCCGGCAAAAGCTACCGTTCCCGCCGATAGACCGCTTGCTTTTGGCGATCGACTGAGCAGTCTGCTCGGCACGGATCTCCTCCATTGCGAGGAGCGTTTTCCCCTCCAGGGTGACCACACTTTGCTTCTCGTAGTAGCGAAAGAATCCGTCCGACACGAAAAACAGATCCGAAAGGCCTACACCGATACGTTCGACACGGGAGGCACCGAGAACCCAAATCAAACGATTCTACAAGTCATTGATCCGACCACCGCGGAAGCATTACGGCAGCTCGAAGCCGCTGGGGTAATCGCCCCAACCGTCCGATCCTTTAGATCGCGTAAGTTGTTTAGTTGAAGCACAGATTGTCTTTTCTGGCCAACCGTTTGGGGCTAAACTGAAAGCATGTCGCCCTTGTCTGGGGTGGGAGGACGTCATAAATAAAGATTTAAAGGAAACGGGAACTTCCTGGGAGGGTGTAAAGAGGGAGACCTTGAGTAGATTGAATTGGAGGAGGAGCGTGCGTAGCTGTGTTGGCCTCAGGTGGCTTGGTGCTACGGTGAGTTATTAGTAGTAGTAGTTACACACATCAATGTTGCACCATGAGCAAATAAGGGTATAGTGATCCTGGACCCAGAAGATACAGGATTGACTAAATCCCTAATTCTAGAAGTAGTTGCAACAGCATTTGGCAGATCATTAATAAATAAAAGAAAAGAGTAGGACCTAATACAGAGCCCTGAAGGAAACCACATTTAACAAGACTTTTACATGAAGAAAATCCATTAAGGTGAACCGACTGCTCTCTATTTTGGAGGTAATCACGAAGCAAAGCCAAAGTAGCCCCTCTTAGTCCATAAAGTTCACAATTTTGTAATAGTATTTGGTGGTCAACTGTGTCAAATGCCTTAATCAAATCCAGAAACAATCCAGCTATTCTAAGATTACTATCAAGGGATCCATTAATTACCGAAGTTGTATATGATTTGTAGTGACATCTCTGTAGATCTACCCTTCCTGAAACCAAATTGAATTGGATTTAACAGTTTATGCAGTTCCAAATGAGCATATATTCTAGTGTTAACCTAGAACACGAGAAATAACAGGTAAGACCGAAATAGGTCAATAATTTTAAAGATCATTCTTAATACCCCTTTTAAAAATGGGAGTTATCACGCTGTTTTTAACAGCAGAAGATTAAGTGAATCACTTACGACCGAGATACTTTTCATCCCAATAATAATTTTCTCTGCGTCATGAGATAAGGGTTTCATATACATAGAAATATCAATTGGAGTCTTCATAAAAAACTGCAAAGGATGATCATCATCAGAAGGTAAAATACGGGGAGACAAACTTACGCCAATATTAGAAAAATACTGAGAAAGAGCGTCACATACCTCATCTGGTTTATTCATTAGCAAGCCATTCTGCATTTTTGCTTCATAGGGGAAAATAAAAGGTTTTCAGCATATTGGTAATAAGGATTTACAACCATTTCTGGGCCCCATAATTAGAAAAGGTACTGTACCCTGGAACAATCTTTCTTTTTGTAAGTTGGGCTCGTCCAGGCCTAAGGACTTAAGTTTCAAAGTTGTAAGCTGTATGTTTGCCCATTTTGACCCGCAGAAAAAATCAATGCAACTTTCAGCCAATTACACAATCAACGTCAAACATGTCCAATTGTCCCCTTTCTCCATTATAAAACCTGTATTAACAATTGGCAATGTGCATTATTTAAGGCCCTTATCCCAAGATTCAAGATTTTTATTTAACACAAAATAAACAAACACAAATGTGGGGCTGTGGGGCTCATGCCAAACGTGGATGCCTTTCTAGTGACCGCTTGACTATTATGAATAAAATGAGCACACAAAATTTTATAGAAAATCTTGGGGGCTATGAGGGGTCCGTTAGCCGAAAGATCCCGGAAGGAGGACTGGTTTTCCTCGAATCACTTTCATTTCTTGAAAAGAGCGTTAGAACCTTCATTTTTCAGAAGAAGGAGACCCCTCCGAAGTTTTTTTTTCACCACTTCTTCTATAAAAAGTGATTAAAGAAAAAAATATTGAAGGCATATGTTTCTTTGCTTCGGCACCCCGTGAGTGCCACATCTGATATTATTGATGGCTTTCTAAGGGGATATTTTTCAAAGAGAAAAGCAAACAAAAAAAAAAAAAAATCCATGCTTACTCAATATGGTAGGCTAAAGGTGGATTATTTGTAAAAAACCACGATCCTTGATGGTGCTCGATTTCTCCGTGCTTTAAAGTCATTTTATGCTAGAGACAATTTGTTGCTTTGTCGGTGAAGTCATTACTCAATTGAGGTGAAACGAATTTTTCACTCTTAATGCAATATTATTTTTTAACTACGCGTTGTTTGCACTTATGCGTTGCATTGTCTAGAAAATGAGTTGGTTACCATATTATGACAGGCTATTTTACAACTTGCGAACCCAAATAATAGCTCGGGGTAATTGATCGAACAATTCGTGGTAAAGAACTATAGTAAGGAGCGACCCGGCTCAATAGTAAACCAAACTCTAGAAATCGGAGTTTTGATGCTAAAAGTTACAAAGCTCAAGGGTAATCATTAGAATCATGAGCTATAACTAAAAAAAAAACTAAAAAAAGGTAAAAAACTAAAAACTAAAAAAAAGGCCAATTCAAAAACGAATGTATATACAGACCGGGACACCGGGACACAAATGACGACCGGACACCGAGACACAAGGAATATAAATGATCTAGACCTCCTTTTCTACAGGTATAACAGGCTCAGCTAAGCTGAATTTTCTAACAAATGAAAAGTTGCGAATTCAAGGAGGGAAATGTGGAAAATGTTTCGCGAAACGAAAGAAAACTGAACGAAGTTTGGACTTATCTGTTTTAGTAGTCATTTTTCGTAACGCTACACATTAATAAGTGGCAGAGTAAAAATTTTCAAAAGAAGACGGCGTTTGAAATTTAGTTTATTTGTCGTAAACAGGAGCATGCGATAGTTCTATTTGGCGTTCGATGTCAGCTCTCGTGTGCTCCTTATCGAGGAACCATTGGGAGGGGGGGGAGGACCAAAGTAAGAAATATGATCAACTGGCTTGATGCTGCTCTTCAAGTTCAAGTTCATTTATTTCCCGAGAGGAATATCTGCTGGCGGTGCGTGCTTCAATATGCTTCAATACAACTTCCGACTTTTCAGTATTGAATTCAAGACCAACTTTTGCATACTCAGACTTTAACAATGTGAAAACATCTTTAATGCACTAGATGGTCTAAAATTAAATTCAAAATGTCGCACGCATAACGGACGAAAGACAAACTGAGACCAGCAAGTATGAAAGACGAGGGATCAGCAAATTGTGCATTGAAAACATCGTTGCTGAAGAGTGAAGGGGAAGAAACTGCACCTTGAAAGGTGCCTTTCTTGACGTCGACGAAAGTATCAAAAGTGGGTGTGTGGTTAGAAGCAGAATGGTAGATTGGAGGGACATCCGGTTTAAATGATAAATGGAGAACTAGGTGACATTTAAGATGAGAATATATGTCTCGAGGGGTTCTGATGTACGGAGGATTCACCCCACGTTTTGTTGCACGGAGTAGCATAGTGGCATGAATAAGAGCATCAAATGCTTGTTAGCACAATACTTTCTCTTGATTTATCAGCATCAGTATATGCAGTTACGGCAAAGGACTGTCACCTCGGAGGCAAACGTGCCTTGCGGCATGCCGGTCAGGGCGGCAAACATTTGTCCGGTCTGGCTGTTATCTCCATCGATACTTTGTTTACCAAAAATGACTACGTCGGCATTTTCTTTGGCTTGCAATGCTGCCAGTGCTTTGGCGATGCCCAGCGGTTGGGCGTCGATGTCGGTTTCAATCAGCACGGCCCGGTCAGCACCTAGGGCCAGACAAGTACGCAGTTGTTCCTGACAGGCGCTGCTGCCTACGGCTACGGCTATCACTTCCTCAGCAGTACCGGCCTCCTTCATGCGCACAGCTTCTTCAATGGCGATTTCGCAAAAAGGGTTAACAGCCATTTTCACGTTGCTTAAGTCGACACCTGTATTATCAGGCTTCACGCGCACCTTCACGTTGGCGTCCACCACGCGCTTCACAGGCACAATTACCTTCATAGACATAAAGTCCTCACTTTTAACACTATTTTTTTACCGAACTTACCGGTCTTACTGATTCACCCGGCAACCGGGCTTCTACAAATCATGGAGTTACACTTTTCAGGATCAATTCTCAGATCCTTTTCTTAGATGAATGCTGTACACAGCGACATGCAAATAAGGGCCGACCTGCGCTGGTCAGAATTTCGGCGGCGTATTGTCGCCACGCGCCTGTACAAGGTCAAGTGATGGATAAAAACGCGCTATAATGGCGTGATATTACTAATTTGATGTGTGCAAAGGATAATTCATGAGTGAAGTCGAACGCGAGTCAATGGAATTCGACGTGGTTATTGTTGGGGGCGGTCCCGCCGGGCTGAGCGCTGCGTGCCGTATTATGCAACTTGGAGAAGCAGCAGGAACGGAAATATCTGTCTGCCTGGTTGAAAAAGGCTCCGAAATTGGCGCCCACATCCTTTCTGGTGCTGTCTTTGAGCCAACGGCCCTGAATGATTTATTCCCGGACTGGCAAGAGCGCGGCGCACCGCTGGACAACCCGGTTACCGAAGACCTTATCTACGTGATGGTGAACGATACCAATCGCATTGCCGTACCCAGCATGTTTGTGCCGAAAGATTCCCACAATGACGGCAACCATGCCATCAGCCTCGGCAACTTCTGCCGCTGGTTGGGTGGTCTTCTGCATTAAGGGATTATCTAATAATTTCCACTTGCTGGAAAAAGAGTAACATCATTTACGTCCTTAGAGCATTTATTTCAAGAATAAAATGAAGTACCACGGATCCAGGGGGCTTCGTTCAGTGGAAATAAAGAAAGTTCTTTATATTTTTTTCGCGAAACAACTCCAGTCTCATCTGGAGTCTCATCTGTATTTCTAGTCTCATCTATTTTATTCGCTTTAGAAAGTAAAACCGTTAGGATATCGGACGTCTTGGTATTAGTGACGTCATTCATATGAAAAATGTTTTCCTAAAATTTAGGCTCTAGACGAATTTTCCCAAAACCATGAAATTCTTGAAGGAATTTTTCCTATCTAACTCACTTTTCCACAACGGAAAACGAACAACAATATCATTACGAACAATCTTACTTAATGAAAAATAATCACCGATCGAAGCTCAGTCCCCTGGTATACAAATTACTTTTGCAACTTTCTGCCCCCATACGAAGCATTTAATGTGGAGCAATTAATAATCCAAGACTCACTTCTCAGCTACCAAGCGGGAATGTCTTTCTCTGAAAGGTTGCAATCAACTAATTCGTTAAGGGGGATGGGAGGGGGAAACGAATTTTCCCAAAGTCGGGACCTGTCTAAATCGTTTTCTCACACTGGATAGTATGCCGATTTTAAGAAAAAAATTAGTGCCATGTTCGAGAGAAATTTTTACAGATAAATATACAATTATTGCTCGTTGGATAAGATAGTAACCGAAACTTCAAATACAGAATCTTCATAGCAATAGATACATCAAAAGAATTGGCTTTTTATACTGATTCCATATACATAAGATTCATTGCGTTTGATGTTACCCATCAAAAGCTAAGAGCCTCGAAAAATTTGCCTGATTTTCAGAAAAGAGGGGAAATTTTCCCCAGAAGTTAAGGAATTACACCATCAGATTACAAGAAAATTGCACCATCAGATTCAGCGTACCAGAAAAACCTACTGTAGCGTTTTCAAGCTCAAATCTGCAAAAATGTTAATTTTTTGATTTTTTGCCAGGAAAACGATCATGGATGGGCGTGTATCTGTTTGTTTTTTTGTAGTTTTTTTGTTCTTCCCAGGGGTGATACTAGGTCAAAAAAGTGTTTATGTCTATGAAGTTTAATTTGTGGTTAGATCTGGAAATGGAATTCGACTGGAAATTGATGCATACGACTGTTTTTATATCTAGTTAAAAAAATAATTGGCATTATGATGAAAAAAAATTTAGCTTTAAGAGTTTTAAAGGAAATTGGTATGGAGAAAAAATAATTCCTAGAATATAGGAATTCATTTCCTATGGAATCGAAAATGCACAAGCTGATTTATTAATACTGTGTGATTCTTAGATGTCCTCAACAAAAAAGAGAAAAACCAACACATAACTCTTTATTGAAACTGTGTGATTAAAACGAAAGTGAAATACCCTTAAAGTTATCGCTCCAAGAAAGTTCGGCTAAGGGCTATACAATAAACTAGTAATCAAATCAGTGTCGTACTAAATTACTGACTTCTTTGGCTGCTAAGGGTCG
>JAAAKM020073195.1:124859493-124955441 GCA_010016025.2 Alatinidae sp. Z8VKAUB7J3 | reverse complement strand
TCTCCCCCAGCCGTAGGCGACGCGAACGAGAGGGGCGGGGGGGGGGGGGGGGGTGTTTTTTTGTGTGGGGGGGGGGGGGGGGGGGGGGGGGGGGGGGGGGGGGGGGGGGGGGAGCTAATGTAGCGACTAGAGCGAGATAATGTTTTTACGTCAATTACCACCTAGCTCAAGCGGTTGAGCATACATCGCAAATGCGCGAGTCAGGTGTTCGACCCTCAGCGGTCACGTATCTTCAAACTCAAAAAACTCGATGTCCTCACATTGGCTCATATGTAATACTAAAACGATGGCTCCAGACGACCATGTTCTTTACAAAAGCAATTTAGCACAAAAGCAAAGGATTGAAAGATTCCAGTTAAAGCCTGGAAAATACCTTTAAATATTAAAAATTTAAAACGTCTTGAAATAATGGAAAACTTTCAAAGGAATTCCCGTAGAGCGACCAGTACTGACCTGATCGTTACATAAATGAGAACGGTTACTCAGTTATTTTAAACAAGGGAAGCAGAATCGCATCTTGTAACTTGTTCTATCAAAAAAACTAATGGCACGAGTTTGAAAATCTATTTTGTATGCTCATCTGTTAGTGTTGGTGGCTGAATCGCAAAGATAAACTGATTGATTGTTCAATAAAATTATCGAAACCTCTGATAGTTTAATGCTGATTTTTAGTTAAGTATGTTATGTTACTAGGCATATTATCAGTGCTCAATATGAAACTAGTCCTATAGCCACCTCAATCAATAGGTTTTATGCATCTGTTCAAACCTTGACTTTCAATTATGTCTTATTTCTAAAAATGAAAACGTAGATTGACTGCTTAAAACAAGAATGGTCTATATTCCCATTTTTAAAGCACATTTAACATGTAATACTGCAAATATTCTGTAACCTTATTTTTCCCTTGGTAAATTTAGGCAGATATGGCTTCATAACAAAATCAAGTTTTTTTTTCATTAACTCACCCGACGCCTCAAAAGATTCTTCTGTTACATCCAGGGAACGCCACCAGGGAACGCCGATTGGTTAGCGCTCCGGACTTAAAATCCTGAGGTTAGGGGTTCGAGTCCTAGCGACAAGTGTTAGTTAGTGTGGCACGGGGGTAAAGGGTGTGATCTCCTGAGCTCAGTTTAGGGGGTTCAAGTTCTGGGGTCATTGGTTTGGTTTGGAACGGGAATTAATGGTATGATCCTGTAAGATCACCTAGAGAAATATGGGGAAAAACCACGGAAGCATCGGATAATTTGCCCCCAACCACGCATTGCACTCCCAACCGAAGGCATTGGATCAGGAGATTGGTATCTGTGCAATACAAATCATTGCTCAGCATGTGAAAAAATAAAGTAAAAAGTTAAGTCAGGTAACGCCACCGTAGGTATGTCAAAGCGTGTTTTGACTAGCCATTTACTCGCTTACCACTTATCCGATACAAGGGCCTTATAATACGCACCTAAGTTTCACTATAAATACAAATCAAATCAGTTAAATGAAGCTTTCGAATAAACACCAGAAATGTGCTTTTTTCAATAATAAGGCAGAAATCATTCCACGACAACCTTAATAAGGCTTAGTCTAAAGGAAGGGTGAGGAGATATTAATTCTTATACCTCCCTTCCATACCCCTTTCCATATTTATCTGAAAGCTCGGCACTGAATTAGTACTTTGTAGGAGAAGGCGCTGGGCTCATTTCTCTACTGTGTACTTACACATAATTATGATACTCCAACTAATTCTTGATTATCCTTACTTGTCACACAAAGAGGTATCACTCGCACTCTATAAATCTCAAGAAGGTGCTAGGCTTGCTTCTCTAATGTTTACTCAGAGGGTACACACTGCTTACGCAATACACAGGTTATTTACACTTCAAATTACTATTTACAGGCTCAGTTGCTTAGGCGGTTTGATCACTCTTCAAGAATGGGCTCTTGTGCCAATTTTGGGGTAAGAATCTACTTTATGTGGCTGAACTATGGATTTTAGTGGTGTCAACTGTGTATTTGAACCTTCTAGCAGCAAAGGCTGCTGCAGCAATCCCCAGCACTGACTTATGGGTGATGGGTTTCGGGTTGGGGGCGGTTGGCTCTTGTTTGGGGTTACAAATTGGGTCAAAGCCATTACAGTGTGACCACTGACCTCCTGTGTCTTGGAGGTGTTTCCTTGGCAGCTAGAGAGATGTACTCTATTTTGTCTGATGATGGGTTTCAACTATGTAGGATCAAGGAGACACATATTGGGCAATTATTCTTGCTGTGCTCCACTTCCCACCTTGTGTCTTCTGCACATAAACTGATTGCCCAAGTTCTACTGATGGCAACAACCTAGATGCCATCCTACATAGGATGGCAACAACCCAACAACCTACACATTGAATTTGATTAAAAATCACACAAGCCCAAAGAAAAACATGGTGCTTTCTTTTTTTAATACCTATTTTCAACTTTTTTTCAAATGGTATACTTTTCAAATGACAATAAATAATTACTTGGATAAACATTGGTTGAGAGCGTCTAGATAAGTAAGCTTTGAATATCTATACACTCTAGTCAATCACTAATCTAGAACTTGTGCTAATTCTTCCCATCAAGTTTCAGCCTGATCTCTCCACCCTAAGCGTTTTCCAAGATTTCCAGGTTACAAGATTTCTGTTTTTCCCCTCCAACCCTCTATGTCCCTGGATCCGATTCAAATTGAAAATGGAGCATCTGAGACATAAGATTCTTCTATATATCAAGTTTCATTAAGATCCGATCACCCATTCGTAATATTTTTTTTTTTTATTTATCACTTGTATTTGTATACATTTTACCTATAAATAGGATACCTGTATGATATTGTGGTATTGTCCGAATCTTTTGTCTTGTCTTTTCATTTGCACCAGAGGGGTGGCCACAAATATTTGCATTTTTGGCAGCCTATTATTTGTTAACTGTAAAACATAGCCAGCATTGTAATTTAACTTTCAGATTATGGAGAGGCTTGGAGCTCGAGACTCTGTCGTGGTTGGTGATACCAGCGATGCGTCGTAGGGATTTGGTTTCAAAGGCAGCTAGGCGACACTGATCGACAGTTTTAGGTGTCCAGCATTCACACACATAGATGGCAATCAGAATACTGAGGGAGTCGAAAAGTCTTGTTTTGAGAATTGTTGATTCCTCCAGATGGGCATCAGGGTTTTAAATCTGGATTTTGCTAGTGTCAGGGATCTCTTGACGTCTTTAAGTTGATTGTTGATCAAATATTCACTGTTCGACAGACTTTTAAACAGGCTTTTGATCTCATATGGAGAGAATGTCTATGGCACATCCGTCTTCTCCTTGGCATCCCATCCACCCTAATCTCTCCGATCAATGATACGTATAAGAAGTTCAGAAGCCGTGTCATAACTGGAGAAGGACTTACCGAAAGCTCGGAAACCTCTACTGGAGTGCTACACTGTTGCCTACTATCATCGGAGCTGTTCAATCTCTTCCTAAATGCAACCTTTTCACTCACAGGCAACCCGTCCGGCGCCTTTATCAGAGTAATAGTGATAAATAAACTAGCATATTCAAAGATAAATCTCAGCCTCCGGCTTGGTGGAGATACCACAGAGTTGGTGGAAGACTTTACTTGCCTAGGGAGCCTACTGACTTCTGATGAACAAACTCAAAGACGCCTGACACTTGCGAGATCCAGTTTTAAAACCCTGATGCCCATTTAGAGGAATAAGAATTTATGAACAATCCTCAAAACGAGGCTTTTCTACTCCCTCATTACTCCGACTGTCATCTACACCTGTCAGTCCTCGACGCTTAAGACTGACGATAAGTGTCACCTAGCTGCCTTTAAAACCAAATCCCTACGACGCATCGCCGGTTTCGCCTACCGCGATTGAGTTTCCTGGTGATGTATTTTCTATTTCTCTAGTTTTCGTTTCAAAGATGATAGAATTCCTGGAACACTTTGTGGGCCTCTGATGCTCACAAAAAGGGAAAATTCATCTGGAATCTAACAGCTCGCAACTGCAATAAAAAGCAGTGGTCATGTCAAAACAGGCCGATCTCTGATCATGGCAGAAAAGTTGGCAATCTTCACAGGTGGGGAATGATCCCCTCCCCAATTTGTCCAAGGTGTGGTTTGAAGAAGCAGAGCACGGTGCATATGGTGTTACAGTGTTCATAAACTGTAATAGATATTGGTTTGTCCACCATTTTGGAGTGTGACGCCGCGTAGAAGAGATGGATTCAGACGTCTGGCGTGAAGTCTTAAAAACCTAACGAAATTACTATAGAATTACTAAGCGTTCAAGTTAATAAGTGGGGGCGTTCTTGCCATCACTTATAAATTGGAGTATCAGAAAAGTGCGCTAAAACTTTCCCCGCAACCGTCCTCATTTTTCTAAGTAAATGTTTTTACTAGTTTTTTGTTTAGGCAGAGGTCAACTAGGTCTCCAAAACCGCCCAGGCATTTACCTACCAGTACATTGTTATTTATTATTTATTATTGTTATTATCATAATTATTACTAGTATGGCGCCCAGCAGGTAACCGATTAACCAGGCATTGTCCGTATGCTCATATGGGCCAACCCAAACTCTGCTTTCAAGCTGTATTCTGCTAGTAAATTTTGAAAACAATTTTGCGATAAAATTCAATGGCGTGAAACTTTCGTTTTCGTACACACTTAACCTATTTTTTATCGCAAAATTCTATACTAATTGAATAATTTCTTTGCTGTGGAGCGATGCATAGCACTATGTGACATTTAAGCCTTTTTATTTGCACATTCCAGCAACCACTATTGCTTACTCACACCACCCGACACTTGTACAACTTTTCACTCCGGCTTACGCTTTAAGGCAGCACCATACACTTATTTTTTTATAAGAGACCAGTTTATAAGGAACCAGGGCTCGATCTCTCCAAAATTTAAGACACTCGATGGCTGGGTAAGGCTGCTCTAAGAAACCTAAAAAAATCTCTGAAAGCGGTTTAGACAGTTTGATAACGGGTTATTTCAATCACACTGTTGACAATGTGTCAAGCAAAGAGATCAAAGATCCAACCATCATTCGGTATTTCATTGTTTACAACAAGGTCGGCATCTCTTCCATCTTCGTCTCCTTCAAAATCGTCATAAATTATCGCATCCTCGACATCGCATTTTGTCAACTGACAGCACAATTAAATTCGACGATGACCTGTAGGGATATCTAAGCAACCACTCAAGCAAATCCAGGCCAGATTTTGGAAAATTGCTAAGAAACTCCAGGCCTGACCCCGAAAATGGAGTTGCTTACACAAAAACCCGTGTATGTCGTTCCCTGGCGTCCCCTTGTTTTTTCCCATGCTATTTTGTCACTTACTGCCAAATTTGTGCTATTCCTCTTCATCACATACTCTAGAAAATTTGACTTTCTCTATTTGATAGTTGCCATCAATGTTCTTGACGGACTCGACCCTCGTTCAAATATTTTAAAGCAACCTGTCATCGAAAGTCCGACCGGTTTAGGCCTACTTTCATCGCCGGCCGATTAAAGGAAAAATACTCTTCATAGCATCAGATTCGATCTTTGTTATCGGGCTTTGTTTAGCTCAGGTTTCCCGGATTGAGATGTTTGTAAACTAAAAGCGGTTTAAAATTTTTTTCGTGAAAACATTTAGTAATCAGTGCCGCTATAAACGACACATGATTTCAACAGCTTAGTAAACCTACACTTGCTTATTGTTATGACGGGTCATGTACTGGCATTCCCTTCAGGTATGTTGATAATTTTCAATCATACATAAAAGTTATTTAAACTTTATTAGCAACGTAATAGAAGGGCGGAGGTTTCAAAGGTTTTATTATATTACGAAAAGCAAGTTGGAAGAAATGTGTAGTTTTTTTTTCCGTTTTTGAGTACCTCCGAAAAAACTATAATTTTTTTATGACAAATTTTCATTGTACCATGTACGCTCCATACTGTTACAGACATTCCCAAAATGACACATGTCATATTAAATAGGAAATATCTAGTGATTGCTTCAATGTTTTTATGCCTTTTGTGACCAATATTTATTAAATATTGTATAAAGAGATCAACATGTTGAATTTAAACCTTTTGATCATAGTGCGAACTGCATGTCAGAACCTAAACGAGCTCCACACCGTTTAAGATACGACGCGGAATCACTATTATAACGAAGGAATTTGCTATACCTCTGCATAATTATCTTGATTCGCTGTCAATTTCAAAATAGAAGAGCTTGGAAAGAAAATGACTTTACAGCTAGCTTGCAATCCTCAGACTGCAATAAAATACTAGTCACTATAGGCCATAATCCCCATGGGCCATACAATTGTAGTGAGGTAATGTCAAAACACAGCTTTAGAAGGGAGGGCAATGCAGGGTTTGTTACCAAGTGCTATAGTTACTGAAAACCCTACAGGGTATAAAGACTTGCAGAATGCACCTTTGAATAAGTAATGAATATGTTTAAGCATTGGCAAGTCCTGGATTATCCAAACTGCACTAAACTGTGCTTCCTTAGGAACTTATCAAACCGTTTGTCCTGAATCATAACCAAGAACAAAGACATATAACCCCAACTTTATCAGGTAAACTAAAGGAAAATTTTGTAGTTTTCGTAGGATAATGTCAGTAATTTGGGGGCACTAAAAGTTGATTCAATAGTTCAGAGATCTAAGAAATGTCTATCAAAATTACAATACATAAATCTGAAATCTAGTGCTATCATGCTTTATCTTAGATATTGTAAAGTATTTCAGTGCCTTGTAAATGAAGTAAACTGCTAGGAACAATTCTTTTATCTCAATGTAACTGTTAAAAACGCTACGTTGTATAAACACAATTCTATCTGAGAAGAGATTTTTGTGTCGGGTGAGTTAACTATCGCATATAAGCTCATTAGTACCATTCACAAGATGTTTTCAACTATTTGCAAAGAACCTGCTTAATATTCAGGGTGAGGTAAATCAAGAATTCTCTTTTAATCTCGTCAAAATAAAGATTGTACAACTACCTTCTTTATATTTACTACTATCGCCAGTGAAATTTCTTATTAATTCCCTACTTAAAGCTAATTACTTACTCAAACTTTTAGATTGGCCTTATTGTCTTTCTGGCCCATATTGGTAGCTTTGTTCCAGCTGAATCAGCTACCATTGGAATCACAGATGCGATATACACAAGGATACATTCAAGGGAAACAATCTCTGTGCCATTGTCGACATTTATGATAGACATTAACCAGGGATAACGTTTTGATTGTTTACGTACTGTGGCAGAGTATTTTGTATCAAGACGATCCCTCTACGCTAATAAAAATATGTGGCCAGTGACACTTAGCCAAGAGGGAAATTGAGTCAACTGAACTGTCCATATCGGTACACCACCCTTCAGAAATAGCCAAGTAAAGTAAAGAAAGTCCCCTCGTTCTCTTCAAGTTTTACTTGGCTATGTGCACATCATAAACGTACTTGCAACCGTGAATTCATATCTCGCATAATTAAACATATTACCTATATGATATCTATCTATACATATCTATATATAATGCTTTTATATTTATAATATAAAATATTATAATATGCCCCTCATGTGGGGAGGAGTATATTGGAGAAACTGGGGCAGGCAATAGTAGACTGAGAGACAGGGTTAGAGTCTTCCGGTAACATGTGAAACATCAGAAATATAAAATGCGTCCGATACAGAGGCATTTAAGGCATTGTGGTAGCAGAGAACTTAAGACTTACCAGTTTTTTCAAATTAAAAATCAAAACAATGACCTTAGAAAATCTTATGAGTTAAAGTTCATACCGAAACTTAATTTCACAGATAATTAACTATGTAATCTATGACGTTAAAATGTATTAAGGAAATGAAGAATGTATAATTAGAGAATGCATTAATTTCTGAGGAACTCCCTCGAAGGAGACAAACCGGTTGAGACAAACGCCGTCATCTTTACCAGACGTTTTCTTTTATATGTACACATTCATATATATATATATATATATATATATATATATTTTCAGAAGACACATTGCAAATATATATATTAATATTTTGGTGTTGCTCCACTCTTTGAGAATCATATGCTTTAGCCTCCAATCAGAAGGCAAGATTGACTTGAAAATTTCTCAGCTTAATTATTGGACTTGATGGTCCAATGGTTAAGCTGTTGGTTTTCAAACCCATGGGTCGTGGGTTCGAATCCCGTCAGCTCTGTTAGTGAAAAACGAAAGCAAGCTATTGTGGTAATGCACCACTCTGCGATAAATATTTATATATAAATATTTATATATACATATACATATACATATACATACGCATATACATATACATATACATATGCATATACATATACACTTTATTACTTAGATGCCCCCTTGATTTCATAGATGAACCCTGGATTCTTAGATGCATCCTTGATGTCATAGATGGATCTTTGATTTTTAGATGCACTATTGATTTCTCAGATGCACCCATGATTTCTTAGATTTATCCTCGATCTTCTACCCCTCGTGTGTTAACCAGTGACGCCTGTGCTTACGTGCCCACAACGTTATTTGAATTTTATTTCTTCGCTGCAACTTGCTTTTTTCTCCGCTGACTATGCTTTGTAATGGAACAAGGTAAAGGTATCAGTTTAAAAGGAAGTTCTTTTACAATACCTCCACCTTCATTTATTGACAATTTTTAAACGAATTTTCCGTAACATAAGCATGATTGATAATGTTGAACATTTGAATAAACACGTATTTAACCCGCAGTAAACAACAGCGACGTGTAAACATGGATTGTAATACCTCTCATCTTTTTCAAACTGAAAAGTTTACAAACAATGTCGAACACTTGTGTATGCCATCAAAATGAGAGGAAAGAACATACAATAAGTGTTTTTGTTAAACGTACCAAAATTCATCGTGAGAATCAAATATTCTGAACGATCTACTAACTTAAGGCTCTAGCTATCCTTAACATTCATGCTTATGTACATGGACGGGGGAACAGGGGGCAGAGGGGGCCATGCCCCCCAAAGATTTGCTACATCTCAATTTTTCCATTCAGCTTTTTCAAATTGAATTGATTGCGACAGACATTGCGTCACATTCACAGCAAAATATGCGTATCGACACAAAACACCCCTTTTCACATAGTTACCAAAGGCACCTAATTTGAAATGAGAAAAATTAATTTGAACCCAACCTACTTGCCCACTTCAATCCGCCTTACCTTTCCCCTCTTGCTAATGTACAGGTATCAGTGCACTTTTGTCTCGCAGAATTTTTCTCTCGTTTGTGCAAAACGGCTAATCTCTTATGGTCCCGATTTTGTCAACACCTAATTCTTTGTGTATAGTATTGTGATTATTGGTAGTGCAAAACTTGAAGATACTATTTAGCAGGCAAATCATTTCCCCACAGGGACATTGGTATTGTAAATAACGTTACTTTTTGCAAGGGTAGGCAGAACATCCTTTTTGGGTATTTTAATTTTAAGATTTTAATGAAGAAATACCATTGATACTTACTTAAAATCAAGTAGTTGTGGGCATCAAGCCATGGCTAATTGTAGAAAAACAGGGGAAAGGTTCGGAAGAAAGGAGAAAAGGTTAATTGGAGAAAGTTCGGAGAAAGAATGCTTCCCCCAATCCCTTTGACTCTTAAAAAGGACACTAGAACATCTGATTTTCAATTTATTAAGACCTCTTTGGAGTTTAAACGACCACTCTTTTCATAAAAAACCTTATATGCCCTCGGGGTATAACTTACAACCCTTGCACTGAGATCTGTGGTGGGAGGATTGTCATCCTCAAAGACATAATTTCTAGACATTGTAACTATGCTGAACAAAATTGCAATCACAAAATTTTGATCAGATGTGTTTTGGGAAGGGGGACTTGTTGCCCTCTAATGACTTTTGACAATTAAAAAGAGCACTAGCCCTTTCAATTTTCGATTGAATGATCCTTTTTCGAAATTTCTGCGACAACAAATGGTAATCTCAAAATTATTCGATTTTAATTTTAATTGAATCAAAATTGAATAGTTGTGGGCATCAAGCCATGGCTAATTGTAGAAAAAGCCAAGACATATAGTCCGATTGAGTGAGGGGCAGTCTGGCCTTAAACCTCTTATTAAGATTGTATAAAAAGGATATTAGTTCATTTGTTAATAGATAAGTCTATCTATTATCCGTCCATGCGTGAATTAAAATCAAGTAGTTATGGTCATCAAGCCATGGATAGTTGTAGAAAAATCCAAGACAGATACTCCAATTGAGTGAGAGGCAATTCTGGCATTAAACACCCTTATTAGGATTGTACAAAAATGGTATTAGTTCATTTGTTAATAGATAAGTCTATCTATTATCGGTCCATGCGTCATTCCTAGGACATAAGAACTAAGGTAGATAGTAATAGAATTAAGATAATTCTCTTTTAATCTTTTAAGTCTCTTTTGATCTTTAGGTTTGAACCATCGGTTCAAATATGAATTTTGGCTAAAGAAGCGAAAAAAAGTTTATAACGGACCAATTATGGCGATACTTTAAGTTATGGAATCACTTTAAGATGTAAACTGTAATAAGTTTCCTATTTCTGATTATTTATCATATCTGCTTTCACTAAATTTTATAGTAGTTCTTTGTATGTTTTTCCGTTCGGAAAAGAAAGGGTTCTTATATCTGCCTGTAGCGACTTTCACCTAATTATTGGAAGATTTCAATTTATGTTATAATTGTCAATGAGTGAATGTAATCAGATGATGCCGATATTGTCACCAGGCCAACTGCTGCCTTTCCCACTGTTGCCGTGAGCATAATTCGTGTTAGGTCTTGTCCTTAGTCATTCTTCCATTACGGCTCTTCTGTAATGACATAACCAACTGCTGTCTCGACTGTTGCCGTGAGCAAAGCTTCGTTTTCTCATCTTTGATAAATAACTATATGTCATCTGTAAGCTCTACAATAGTTTGATCACAGTTCAAAGCAGCAGTTTGAATATCATGTCTTACTTAGTTTCTTACTCGTGTATTATTTTGTTTACATTTAAAACCATTTAACGGTTTATATCGCAATTTATTTGTAATATTTACAGAATTTTTGAAAATCCCCATTGAGCGGAAGTTGGCTCAAACGAAAATAACAAACTTGCAAGAAAGACCAATTTGCCACTGCCATTACATTTTTCATGGAGTTGAATCTATTAGTTTGATTGACAATTAGTTTAAAAAACTACAAGAGTCAGTCACTGCCATGTGGATCCTAGACACCCCTTTTTGAACTTTTCCCCAAATTAAGCCGTGTAAACCAGTGTTGTTGATTGCTTTATCTTAGTTACATTTCTATTTGTGAACTCTGATCGAGACGTAGTCTCGGTATATACCATATTACCCCGCATATAGTTGCACCCTGCGTATAGCTGCATGCAACTATCACCAGTTTTAGTTGCAAGCAACTATAAATGAGACAAATTTTAAAAATATGTACCAATGTATAGAAACTGATTACACGAAAGATATCAAATAAAGGAAAAAGAAATGTACTTTTGCAATAATTATTTTGTTTGAACAAGGATAAACTCCAAATGGATTAGCTAAAACAATGTATTTGTTACTTTGTCTTTCTTGAAAGATATTTGAAAGTGCTGGGAGAGAGAATTAACAGAGAGAAGATTTTGGCAATAATCATAGAAGCGGTTTTACTCCGTAGCTCACACTTGTATTATAAAATAAATGATTTATTGTATATTGAAACTCAATACATGTTTTGCTTATTTTGGCTTTATTTCCTTGATGGCTATCAATGTAAGTCTAGAAAGTAGAACAGCAGTGAAGCATGCTGAATTACTGGTTGTCAAAGGTCTGGTATAAGTGTGGTGGCGCATTTGCGTGAATTGGCTTCTTTTTAGGCATTTTTTGGCTAAAAAATTAAAGAAGACGGCACAAGAAGAACAAACACTAATGCAGGCTATTACTTATGTCAAGTAATAGTACACCATTTTTGAATATATGGCAGCCATTTTCTTAGATATTGTTTGGTCTTAGAAACTTTTTCCGGTGGGACAATTGATGTTGAATGTGGATTCTGTAAACAAGGGTTGTGAGTTGAACTCTCTTTCCGTTGTTGAGTAAATAACTCTAATTGAAACAGCACCAAAGATAGCAATCATTTATGTAAGTAACATATTGTTCTCCACTTTAAAAAACCAGTTTGATTTTTTACCCTATTCTATCTTGGTGTTAGAATTACCGAAGAAGACTCTCGATCGTTATTAATCAGTAAAAGATTAACGAAATTTTATCCTTACCAATATATAAGGAGCATGGTTATATTCATGTAAAGCGAGCATGTTGTAAACGGCGCAAAATTAATGAGAATACCATAATTATTTTGCAGAATTGTAAAGTAAAGTCAAGAAATTACACATGCTTTTAAATTTAGTCCTACGTCAGCAATTTTAGGTGTTGTACCAACATTATGCGTGTAAAATAATTGACACTGACTTGGAGCGCCACCATGTTTCCAAAGATGTTATGGCCTATTCTATCTTAAACTGGTATTGAAATTATCGAACAAGACGCTACATTGTTTTTGATTATCAAGATATTAACCAAATTTTATCCTTATTAAAATATAAAATGCATGCTGGTATTCATGTAAAGCAAGCACGTTGTAAACGGTGTAAAGTCAATAGTAGTACTACAATTTCTTTGTAGAATTGTAAAGTAAGGTTAAGATATTATACATGCCGTTCAATGTAGCCAAAGTCGACCACAATTTAGATAATGTATCAACATTTTGTGTGAAAAATAATCGACAATGACTTCGGACGCCGTGGCAAATGGTCAAAACTACTTGCTCCAACTTCCAAGTGTAACAGTTTAGGCCTACTTTATGATAAGTCCAGTTTTGTGGGCTGGAAAATTTAGATCTACTTGGACTTTAACAAGTTAAGGGAGTCCATGTTGCTTCAGTTACTGGATGCCAGAAAGCGTAGTGATGCCAGTCAAATTATCTCATTCGATTCTTGAAGTCCCAAAATAAGCTTTTGATGAAGTCCAAAAATTCACTTTATCTGAACATGGTCATTGAACGACCCTGACCTTCGTAAGCGAAGTCTGTTGCAAGTAAACAACATGCAAATATGTCCTTGCAGCTAACAAGCATGCTGCAAAGGACAGGCTGATAACACGATCTTAACACGGTGTTAACATGATGTTAACACCATGTTAGCATGATGTTAACATGATGTTAAACAGAGCCCCAGACTTGAGTTCAGGTTAACAGGCTGTTAACATTTTCTTTAACACTAACACATAACACACAACGAATTCTGACCTCACTCAATGAAACATAGTAAGAAAGGAAAGGAAAAAAAGCTGGCCTGGTTGGAATATACCTTTTGAAATATCAAAATTTAATGATTCAATTTCTGCAAGCCAGCTCTTGAAACTTGCATATAGCTATCATTATTGGTAACACAAATCTGTCCTTACTGTAGTGGTCAGCAAAGCTCATGTGAATGCCTTCTTAGTGAAAAAAATGCTGTGGCATTAAATGATGAAGTGATAAAAATAATGAAGAAAAATTTACAAACACTTTGATGCTAACTGAAACCAGCAAACCCTTTCATTTAAAAAGGTTATTAAAACTATCTTCTCTTGGGGATAAGTACTTGAGAGGGGCACTTGTTAAATAGTTTGTGTTGAAGAAGGATGACTTAATGAAGGGGGAAGTTACTTTAGCATTTTGAAATACTTCAAAGGGAACTCATAGACAATTAGAAGTAGTTTATTAAATTCAAAGAGACTCTGCTCTTGGACGTTACTGATTAATATCCATGGCTAGTCAAGAATGGTATTTATAGCCATATACGAAAGGTAGTGCAAACCTAGCAGTCCTAGTTACATACCGTAATTATTTAATTAATCGCATGGTGCACTTATTAAATTTTTTGCAGCATTCTCTTAGGCTGTATGTCTTTATCGTTGTATTTACGTAGTTATACATCAATATAAAGAGAGAAACTTCTACATCATAATTAGAAATCTTCTTTAAATTTCCCTTCTCTTTCCATGACTAAAAACTCCGTAAGTACAAAAAAATGCAATTCTATTACCCAAATTTTCGACTTATTGGAATGACGTAAAAATAAACAATAATCTTGGTGAACAAAGGAACAATAGGTAACCTCGTAATCAGGATTCGCTATTAAATTCTTTGTAAATAACCAAATAGCTTCAATAATTAAAGAATTATGAATACCATACTTTATAACGTGCTTATACATTAATGCCTTTGACATCATAAAGTATCTAAAAATTATCACACTATATAAAGAATGGTCTAAGAGTCGTAAATTATAAGAAAATTACAATAAAAATAGAGTCATAAAATACAGGAAGCTTTAAAAAATGCTTTTAAGCTTGGCTTTTAAAGTATCTACAGGGCAGCTGCATCTGATGTCCAAAGGAAGCTCATTCTATAATACACGAGTTACTACAGAAAAAGCCCAACGGTTATATGTATTCGTGTTGAAGTTCGGAACCTGAGAGGGCGATACGTCACTTAGAATAATGAGCTAGCAGTTATCCCAAGTACGTAGGTCAGAGATCATTCAACAACTTAATGTAAGCGCTTTAGTTGTTTGTCTTGCTTTTCTGATGTCTGATTGAAATTCCTAACCGTTACAACTTTGGTACTCCCATTATTTGACTAATGCATGACCCAAAACATCAAAAGTGACATGGGAAAGGTTCAAATCTAATTTTAAAAGTGACTTTGATCGCCTAATGTTTCATTAGCAAGTACCTTTTTGTTCTACATCTTTTTGTACATATCGACATCAAATGACTTCGCGGAATCATGGCACAAATCTTTCTAGGAAATGGTCAGTCTTAACCGAGAAGGGATCAATGGGAATATAAATAGCCTTTTACGACAACGTAACAACTACTCGGTGCAGTGCGACTCCGGCGTGTTATCTATTGGATCATGAACTAATCGGTCTAAAGTAATTTAATCTTGGTTATTTGAGTCTTGAGCCCTACACTGTTGACGCCTCCTTGACATATACAGGAGCTTTCCAAATTACATTGGCTCTTCATCTCCCTTAATGAAAAAATGTAGATGTAAAAAAAAGTGACAAGTCTAGGCGACCAAACTATGAATATAGAAACGAGGTTATTCATGGCATTGGTCCGCAATTTTGGCTCCGCAAAGTATGTCAGGGGATCTGGAACCTATTAAGGATTGGGTTGAGTTAAATGAGAACTCAAGCTGCTAGGCCTTATTGCAAAGAGGATCCATAGAAATTCAGGGGAAATTCACAAGGACAAAAAAGTTCCATTAGGAGAACACATCGAGGAACACCAAGAAAAAAATTAACAAAGAAGACAAATGAAATACCAAGTGGCTATGAAAGAAAAGAAGAGGAAAAACAAAAACATTAAAATACATAAGGCAAAGAAAAGTAGAGCAGACAGGAAAGGAAAGACCACTTAAACGAAAGAGACAACAAAGAGAACCCTTATAAAGAAAAAGAGGAGAAAATAAGTAAAAAAGCAATTAATGAAATTTATAAAGTAGCAACAAAAAAGGGAAAGGGATAGAAGAAGAAGCTAACAAGGACATAGAGAAAGAAAACAAACAGAAAAGAAGGAGAAAGAAGTAAACAAATACAATAACAATAACAGAAAGGAATAGGGCATAAGAAAGGTTAGGAGAAGAAGGAAAAGAGAAGATAGTAGGAGTAAGTCAATCATCTCCAATGCCTTCTTTGCTAACAATGGTTGCTGAAGTTTCAAGCGCTCAAAGACAGAAAATGGAGTGCTAGTGAAATTTGAGAGGACTCCGGAAGGGCTATTATTCTCGTCTTGACTATTGACGTATTATTCTTGTCGTCTTTTAGCCATGTAGAGTTAAAATAATTTGGGTGACAAACACCAGGTAGTAAAGTAATTGATTTAAAAATACCACTGTCCTAGATGCCACATAATGGTAAATCACTCAAATGGAAAATCATCTAATCAAAGATCACCCAATTGCAGTCTCTTAAGTTTATATTCTTTACATTTTAGTAATCTCTGAAATGGTTAATCACTTGAGCTAAAAACATCTTGAAAGTAAAATGACAAAAATTGGTTGACAAAAAATGGCAAACGCTTACAATGATATCTTTCTCAAATGTATATCGGAAAATAACGCAAGACCTATCAACCTTGTGTAGTCTTGGAGAACTCGTCGAACTTTTGAACTCGGTTACACATTAAATCGTGACGTCACACTTTAGTACTCTATTGTAATGATAACGATAAGCGTATGACAAGCGTATAAGCATTGGCATGATAACGAGGCTACGTATGTGCATTGGCGATTATGTGCTAGAGCAGTAGTTAAAAGAGTTAGCTTATAGTTCGAACATACGCCTGAGGGAGTAGTGGAAAACGAGAGTTATAAGCTTTGAGGTGTCAAAATTCAGTGAGACTAGAAAGTCGAAGCAAGAAGACCGGTTATTGTCTTGGTTGATAAAAAAGAAAGGGGTGTTTTAATCATAGATGTAGACATTGCAGGGGATACACGAGTGAATGACAAAGAGTTGGAAGAGTTGGAAAATATCAATATTTGAAGGAGGAAATTTACAGGCTTTGGGAGATGAAGAAAGAGGCGATGATACCATCAATGATTAAATTATTAGGCACCATATCAAAGCGGGGTGAAAATCATGTGAAGAAATTTGGAATCAAGTTAAGGTTGGAGGTGATTCAAAAAGTAGCATTGCTAGGCACTGCAAGTACTCTCAGGATTGTTTTGTTCATTTAAGCACTCAGGAGGAGGACATTCTAGGGGCGTTTGGTAACTTGCTGTTAGTTGCTCCAAAGGACTTCTAAATAATAGCATATTTGGTTTCCAGTCCAGATGCTATTTTTAGAGTTCCATGCCAAGAAGTTTACCGGAGATTTGGGATCTGATCTCTGAGATCAAGTTTGGATAATGATAATAATAATCATGCATTTATTTCGTTCCGACTTACATAAACATTACTTACTTTACAGGTATGATGGTTCCATAAAACGATATGTGTCTTTGTTTGAAACTGCCGAACAAAAAGCTCGGGATTGGGCCAATCATTATTTCTGTTACAGAAAATATGTAGTTCTTATTGCACAAGATATGATCTTGAATGCAAGAAAGAAAACTACTTTCAACGTTTAGGTCTTTAAGCATCGTCATAAAACATTTGCTGTCTCTTACCATTCCGCTAATACCACTCATATTTAGATTGGTTTAAGAACTTGTGTCGAATCCTTGCTTTGATTTTGATTTTCCTAAAGTGAGATTCCCGACTGGTTTCGTTGCACGCTCATCAGAATGGCTCGTGCAAAGAACGAATTGTTCAAACATTCAAGCATCATTTATGATAACACGCAAACAACGAAAATATCGCATGATATCGCAATCTGGTCGCTCGGCATTCAATGAACATTGGCTTGAGAATCAAAAGTTTGCAGGAAATTACTTATTAGGGCATTAAGAGCATTTTCCTTTACATATTATCACACTGGAAGCTTTAGTCATCAAAACATAGAAACTGCTAATATTCCCTCAAAGAAGCTTCTGCTTTTTACAGTCAGAGGAGTCATAGTAATTCTCATGTGTGATTTTCAACCACGGTATTATTATAATTCACTCCATTCTTATCACTTCTTTGCTAAAAGTTCTCCTTCACGATACCATACCATTTCTGTAACCAGAGTCAGAGGAAAACATTGGCAAATTACAACTTAATCACTTCACCTCTGATTCTTGCATTCTCATAACAACAAAATGATCACAACACAAAACAACCATGACTGCTTACACGATTATTTTTTTTATAAGCGATTTTTATTTTTTTTACAGATTTTGCGCTTACGTATACAGGAAAGCTCATAGGGCATTATTATCCGCTCATTGTTCTAGTAACCAGCACGTGGCGAGCATTAGGTGTACAATCTGTCAAAGGAAGAAAAATTATTCAGATTTTCGAATACCTTCTGTAATTCCCTTTGAATAGTGCGAATATTTTTGTTTGTTTGTAAAAATTCCTCAAAAGAATGGCCATATCCATGAAAATCCATATGAAATTTTGTCGTTTAAAGACTCAAGGGTTTATTTTTTTGTAACTCCATAAATTTTCTAAATTTGAATTTGGAACCAAAATTTCAAACAAATAGCAACAAATTGAACAAAATTTTGTGTTCTTAGAATAGCTCGTCAACATTTCCTAGTATTTTTAGTTGCATCAGGTTGAGATAACCCTGACGTTTGTTACTCATAGTGGTTTTGTAAGACGTTTCAAGATCTCGTATACCTGTTGCGGCAAGCTCTCCTTCAGTTGAACCTACGGCAGGAAAGGCCTAACCATCCAATTATCAAAATCCTCCAATTACTGGACAGCTGTCTCCAGCCTTAGACTGCACCAACGCCACAACTAAGTGCTAATCTCACACCTTTCAAAATACGTGTGCATTGTTTATTTTCGGTTTCACAGATCCCAGTTCAAAAATTTGAAGTTTCACGACTGAAACATGATGCAATTATTGAGTTACCAATAAGAGAACCATACAAATCTAACTACCTAAGTAACCATAAACACAAGACGTATTTCTTGATGCATTATCTACTTTTAAAGTGAGTTCAATTTGCATGTTTAACATTCAAAATCTTGCCATTCTGTAAAGAGCTCAGAATACACTATTCTTGTATAATTGGGAAGCAGTTAATTGTCCTTACAAAACTTACTGTAATCAATGTCACAGATACATTTTGTGAGACGTAGGCCGGGCGACTCCTTCTAATTTTCTAAAAGTCTTCTCATCTCGCAGTACACACAATACTACAAATGAAAACTACTTTGTAATAAAGTAAATCTGATTTCTTCGACACGACGTTTCAGCACTCCCTGTTGCCTTTTTCAAGTGTACAAAATTTGACAAGCGCACCATTAAATAAGGCATTCCAATAAGATTCTAATATGTGCGTGAAAATTGAAAATCTATAGAAGTTTTAAAGAAAAGGTTAAATTATTTGCGTGGTTAGTAAAATTGTAAATTACGTCATAAAACAATGTAAAATGAGTTGGGCATTTGGATGCGATATGTGGGAAAGTAAAAGCCTACGGTTAAAACTGACTAAGATGGTTATTGGTAGTTAAGATAATATAGTTAAAATGAAAGTATAAAATACTATTTACTATATGCTCTGATTGGCAATTTTGGAATTTTGAGATTGGAAATTTAACCTTTTGATTACAACTTCTATAGATTTTCAATTTCCACGCGCATATTAGAATCTTATTGGAATGCCTTATTTAATGGTGCGCTTGTCAAACTTTGTTCACTTGAAAAAGGCAACAGGAAGTGCCGAAACGTCGTGTCAAAGAAATCAGATTTACTTTATTACAAAGTGGTTTTCATTTGTAGTATCGCGTGTACTGCGAGATAAGAAGACTTTTAGAAAATTAGAAGGAGTCGCTGTACGTCTCACAAAATGTATCTGTGACAAAGGACTTCCTCCTTCGTATTTAAAATAGGGCCATTGACATCAAGCACTTTCAGTAAGCACTATAAAGTAACAACCCAGATATGAACTGCAAAACAGTGCATTCAAATGAGGGCATGCTATTGTGAATATAGAAAACCTTTTGTGATGCTCAAAAATATGAAATGGTATGTGAATGCATGGGTAAGGGATACAAAGGCCTTCAGAATAAGCAGAATCGGGGATAAAGAATGTTAGCAAATCAAAGTGATGCTCAGAAAGGGATTAAGTTGTGATGTCAAAAAGTTGTGTTGGCAAAAAACATTTAAATGATAAATATAGCCTTTGTAAGAATCACAAAGATATATAAACTTGTATGCATATAAAATGGCATCAGTGCAAATCTGTCAGACTTAACAAAAGAAAATGAAACGGTTATAAAGATAACACATTAACAAAAATGGGAAGAGCATGGCATTTGTGTTACCCAGGATCATACCACACAAGAGCATTGTCCATTTTTGGAAGGTGGTAAGTTTCCTTTCTGCCAATGATGAATAGTTTCTGTTGTGTTTTCTAATCAAAGAGTAACGAAGGTCTTACAAGACACTGTAAGTAATAAAGACCATAAGCCACAGAGAAGTAATTCACTCAAATTGACGTGAGTACTTCACATAAGAAATATACAGAAAAAGCGTTGTGTTCATTCTTCTAATTTTAGACTTCTGTAGGTACACTGACATCAGCTGAGCTGAGATAAAGCAACTACTGTAGGCATATTGATAAAATTAAACTAAACATGGTGCAATATGATTAATTCAATACTTGTGATTCTTCAACCCTATGATACTCCAATCTTATGATACTCCAATCTTATAATTCCCCCATTTTATGATACTCCAGCCTTATGATACTCCAATTATATGATACTCTGCTCTAATGATACTCCAATCTTATGATACTCCAATTATATGATACTCCAATCTTATGATACTCCAATTATATGATATTCTGCTCTAATGATACTCCAATCTTATGATACTCTGCTCTAATGATACTCCAACCATATGATACTTTGCTCTAATGATACTCAAATCATATGATACTCCAACCATATGATACTCTGCTCTAATGATACTCGTAACTGGCAGTTATAATCTGCCTCCATTTACATGAAATCAGAAGCAGAACTCGACGTTGCCCTCGCCGCTGCCAGCCAGATCCCTCTGTAATCAGTTTGTTTTGGTTAATTCATGCGAGCTCAACCTCGTTTTAAGACAGGATTGCGCAGTTGTGATAAAGGTCCATTGTTATGTGTTCTCCATTTTTACATATAGTAGTTAATGCTGGACATTATCACCAGTAATGAAAAAGCGAGTTGAAGCAGCAGAGTTGTGGTTTCTTAGGAGGATGATGAGAATATCTTGGACAGAGAGAAGGACAAACGACAAAGTGCTGCAGAGAGCAGCAACAGTGCATTGTCTTCTAAAAGCAATTCGAAAAAGACAACCCTAATTTCTAGGACACGTAATGAGAAAGGAGGAGCTAGAACATCTTAGTGTGATAGGTAAGATCAGCTGAAAGCGAAGCAGAGGAAGGCAGAGAGTAACTTACATATGCAGCCTAAGTAGAGGAATAAATGTTACCAAGCAAGAGCTGTTAATGACTACAAAAGAGAGGAATAGGTAGAAGTCCATGATCGCCCACGTCCTTGTTGGACATGGCACATGAAGAGGAAGATCAATTGAGATAGGCCATCAAACTTCTTTCAAAACACGCATGAAGACTTTGTTGCGACGACACCCCAGTCCATGTCTTAATCTGTTCTAGAAATTTAACCCTCTGCTTCCCTGGGGAACGTATTCCAGGGATTCTCCCCGACAATTTGTTTAAGTGATAGTCATCTCTATTGTAGATTCTGTGCGCCATTTTTTCATATATGTCTGTTGTGCATTTTCTACTCTCTATAATTGTGCTCATTGGTCATCTTTTGTTACACGTATTTATCTTTACTTAATTGGCTAATATTTAACTGATTGTGTATAGCAAATTTTTACGGTTGTAAAGCGATGTTGAGTCAGAAGGAAAAATGTTGTTCGGGGATTCAGGAATGTTGGGTGTTTTGCTCAATTGATAAGTCGATAGATTGTTGGATGCCTTCTGGCTATTTGAACTTTTGTAATTTCTAGTTTAGATTTTATCTTGAGAACCTAATCAACCAATTTGCACCCTTAGTATATCAGTTAACACGGTTATCATCGATCTTGTTGGTATTGTTATTATTGTTGCTATTGTTATTATCCACTACTATAAATCTCACTGACCCCATTATGCCTGGTGAAAACAGTGAGAATTTTATATCTAGTAAACGTTATTAACTGTAAATTTACAGAAAAAATAAAATGGCAATGAATTTTAAAAAAATTATTATTATTATTATTATTATTATTAGTAGTAGTAGTAGTAGTAGTATTAGTAATATTAGTTTCATATTTTCTCACGATCAAAGAAGAGGACGTTTGTCGATTGCAACAGAAAGAAAACTTCTGTTTGTTTCCTTGAAATGACTTGCAGTGATCAATGTCACGAGATTTGGTGATGTATTTTCCGTAAAGAAGTTTTTTTACAAATCAACTTGTCAAACATGATACTAATTGCAATTACACCTTAAAAGGAATTGTCTTTTAGTTAGCATCATGTTCATCACTTCATCACCATTGTTTTCTTCTGCTCTCATTTTTACTCTTTGTCAGGTCAAGGGTCTACATTTTCTCTTTCTATCTTTCTATCTATCTTTTATCGACGAAAGTTTATGTGTCGCTTGACCTTATTTGTCCATCATTATTATTGTTGTTATTATTATTATCATCAGATATTTACGCAAGCAGGCTTATGATAAAGTGTTCATAAGTGCCCATAAGGACCTCGCATTATGTCTTCAACAGGCGTAACGAAGGCTTGACTTTCCTAGATCTGTTACTATCCATGTAAATAAGTATATTTATCCCCTTTATATCTCTTGTTTATTTCTTTCAGTTGTTACTTGTTTGTTTGCTTTCCTCCCTTTTATTCAAAGAAAAATCCTGATTGAAAATAAATATGGGAGGTAAAAAACCCGATTACAAATGAGAATATAACGCCTGATAACTCTTCCAAATGCTGTGATTGGTATCCTACATGCAATAAACAGTTGGTTTCTATTTTCTTGTTTGATTTACCTCTAGTGGTTTTGGGATTCCATCAGGAAAGCATTCAGTGCAATTGGTCATGCCATAGCATCAGGAGTTAATGCCATTGTGAATGCAGTTAAAGAAGGGGTCAAATGGACTATCCAACAGTTGGCAATGATTGCAAAACTCTTCGTCAGTATCAATCATGCTCTCCATGCTTGACAAATAACAACAAGAGGAACGATTAGGTACCAATCCCTCCAGCCTAATACCTCCATGGCTGTAACATATCATCATGGTTATTTCCCGCCATGCTTTTCGCGTGTAATGACAGACATTCGTTGTACGTTTTTGCCAGAGTTTATTAGCGCTGCAACATCCAGTGTATGAAGACCTGAGGACCTATTGTAAGAAAGCAAGAGGTTGTCTAGACTTTAGTTTCCTTTTTTGCCGCTTTACCCTATAGTCAAAGTAAGATACAAAACCGCCGCTTTGAATTGAACTAAAGTTTCCTGGAATGCAACACCGATAAAACTTGACATGCACTGTGAACGAACTTTTGTTCCTAAAAATATCAGACGCTATTTGACGTGGTTCGTTAGCTATGAGGGTTTTTACGCCACATAACCATTTGATGTTCTTTTAGGCTATAAAATGACAAAACCACAGAGAATTCATCACTCTGTTGTGTCCAGTGTGAATCAAAGAGTCCTCTTAAACAACAATTTTTGTACATTCTTCTTCTATTAACTAGTCTCCAAAGGTCTTTATAAGGGAACTAGTAGGATTTCCGGCGTTGCCCGAGTACCGATTTAGCAAGGAACTCAAACTTTTGCAGAAGAAGAGGGGAATCCGGAAAACCACCAATCCCCCTAATTCGGGGTTACTATAAGTTTTTGTGTTTACTCATCGACCTCAAATTCGGCCTCCTTCATCATGAAGAAAATGTTGCAAAATTTTTGACGCCCTGGTCCATCCTAACAGGGGTAACAATCGGCCTGAACACCCCTTGTGTCCCAACATTAAGTCTCCAAAGTTTACTTTTATTTGGCTTCATCATGACAAAACAGTTACAAAGTTTCTGACTCCCCCGGGTCCACGCCGTGGGGGATAACGACTATCCTAAAACCTGCCCATGGGTTCCAACATCAAGTCGGCAAAGTTTGGTTGCATTTGGTCAAGCAGTGTAAGAGAAGAGCAACATACATGCATACATACATACATACATACATGCATGCAGGGATACATACATACGTACATACGTACATACGTACATACGTACATACGTACATACGTACATACGTACATACGTACATACGTACATTACGGCTAATCAAGGGGGTGCGCTTATTACAAATTTTTGTTTGGAAGGGGTGCACTTATTCGGGGGATGCGCTTATTCGATGGGGGAGAGGTAAATCGAATAGTTACGGTATGTTGACTCTGGCAAACTTCATTCCTGCGTAAGGGCGAGCACAAAACTTCGTTTCTTAAAGCACTTTCTCAGGATTGGTAATGCTTAAAGTTAATACGAGGTTATGGAGACGGTAACAAGTCTTATTATAAAACACGTCATGACAGCGTTCATCGATACATACTTACCGTATTTACTTGAGAGAGCGCCCAGGATGTTTGCTTACATTTTGATTATTTAGGAGGGCGCTCATTTAAAGTGGATGTTCATTTGAAAGGGTTATTATTACTATGCACGAATCTTGGTTTTCTTTTACATATAATTTTATTACATTTTGGCTTAAAAAAGTTAAGATCTTTATAAGAGAAAGTTCCTCTTATATACTCCTAAGTCAATCGCTTCGTCTCCTCCTGCTCTTCTTCTTCTTCTTCATCATCATCATCATCATCATCATCATCATCATCATCATCATCATCATCATCATTATCATTATAATAATAAGTAAAAGGTTCAACGCAAAAGAGTCAATATCAGATTTCCTCTCCAAAATGGACAACTGCATCAGGGTCTTTGATTGAGAGACTGCTACGATGGAATGACGAAAAAGCCTCAAAATAGCATATCACATTGTCAAGAGGCATTATTACACCACAGGCTACACATTATTAATGGGGGGTGTTTATTGTAAGGGGTAATCGTTCTACGAAATACGTTAAACTGATATATTATAAGTTTTTGCGTATTGTTTATGCAGCAAAACTTCTTTGTGTTTATATTAGCAAGAAAGAAACCTCTTTCAAAGATGCAGTAAATGCATTAAAAACCCCTATTACTTCTTCATTAGTTAAGATAGCGTTTGAATTAGTTAGAGGAAATTTGAAAATCGCATTTACCAATAGTGGATCGGCAAGAACCAAACGTTACGGAAGGGGTCCGTGATAATTTTGGGAGGTCTACAGACATTGTAAAAGGTCTTTGATGGACAAATTTTATAATAACTACAGCATTTAAAATTGTAATTCCGGACGGTTGATGTGTTACTTTTTAGGTAAAAGGTGACTTTCTGTTTAGTGCAGAGACCCAACCCAGGAGAGAAAACAATTGGCAATGGTATGAACCTTAGCATGCACAGATGATGAACAATTAGTAAGTTTCAGGCAATTGACGGTAGAAGGTGTAATAGTGTGTGCTGTGGAATCAGTCCTGCTTGCAGTTGCAATTTTCGCAAATGTAGAAAGGCTAGTTTGGCTTAGCCCAAAAGCATCACTCCAGTCCAGACCAAGAAGATTTGTTACATCCTTTGAGTAACAACTAAGGAAAATCGATACACTTCAGCAGAACGTGGAAGCTGTGAAGTGACAGTACATGTTCCCTTGACTGGAAGTGGAGCCCCACCATAGGCAGTTGACACCAGTTGTAACGACCTGCTTATACTCTTGAGGTGCTACTATACAAGTAAATAAGCTTCAGAAGATTCACTGAATAAGTACTAAGGTGATTAACTTGTAACTCGAACATTTAATCTGACCAATCAATATACACCAACTCGTATGCTAGCTTTCTTATCTCACCATGTGACTCCTAAACGTTTTACCGTCATGGCAGCATTAAGAAAGCCCTTACTTACTTTATGTTTCACCGTTTACCTTTTTGAGTCTGACCATTAGGTCTATGTAGTGAAGCCTCCCGTACAATTGATGAAATTGAGACAACAATTGATGAAATTAAGACAACGGCCTCCTATAGAAAAGTTCTGTCTATAGATTTTGATATCTTTAAGGCCAGTATTTTGAAGTCTAGACTTGTCCTAGATCACAGCGCAGCTTTGGATACCGTTGCCCCCTCCATTTTGCTAGGGCGACAGATTTGGAATCTCTAGTATGGCTCGTTAGTAATTCTAATTCTAGTTCTGTAAGAGATAATACGCCGATCCAGCCCGTCAATCAAACAACGCCAATGGACCAATCGCATTGCGGGACGAAGAATTTTAGCGCAAAATTGTTGAAACATGCCCACATATTAATATTCTTAACAGAATACAATCATTGCGCACTTATTAACTTTTATCAAAAATTTATTAGGTCCGTTAAGCATAAAACATTTTGAGAGATTTACGGTCAAATCCTTGTGATTTTATACCTCTCTTTGATGGATCTTGTACTAGTGTCCAGCTTATTAAATTTTTCAGCACCATTGCCCTGAAATGTCACTTGATTATTACTAATTATTACTAATTCCACAACCAGTGGATTTTTTTACTACTCTTTCAAAACAATTTTATGTTTTGGTTAATATCTTTTAAGGGGAGGATATAAGCAATTTATACATTAAAGTTCGTTCAACCCTCCAATATCATTTATTGGATCGGTTGCTGTAAGACATTTTGTTGCTCAGTTACTGCCTTTTATATCCATTTTAAGAAGGACATTTCCTTTTGCTTATTTTATTTTCTGACGTAATTCAGCTTTTTAAGTAACATTTTTCTTTCAATCCTCTATTTTATTGACTTTACAGCATTGCAGCAGCTCATGAAAGGTTTAGGATAACATTAAATCAGTAACAGAGCTATTTATTTAATGGAAAGAGAGCTGAGTTTTAGATTCCTTATAAATAACAAAAATTACTAATACTGCACCCATTCTGGTGTTTTTAATCTCCAGCCTATGGTAATTAAGCATCTGGGATAAAGTTACCCCTGTTGGTATTTTTAATTGTAAGGTTCTTATCGCTTTAGTCTTATGTGAATGATAAGGTTTTACTGCTGATGTTGCAATTCCACTAATGAAGAAAATATGTTTTACTTAACATTTTAGGCGAAAAAGGACATCAGCAGAGACAGGACGTCAAGGTACAGTAAACGAGATTTTCTTTGAAGTAAAAAGTCAGGAGCTGGTTGTTTTGTTCTCTCAAAAGTTTTGGAAGTAGTTAAGTGAAACCAGGTGACAGTAGATCTACAGCCGCTCATAAAGGATAAGTATATAGTTATAATTACAGTCTTTTGTCATTGAACTTTGGCTTTGAAGAAAGGGCTGTTATGAATACCACATCCCAAGTACAATTTATGGATCAATATGGCATCCATGTTACTCTTCTATTATGTTAACATTGAAAAAAAATTACAATAAAAGTTATTTATTGTGATTGTAGTAATCGATGCAGTTGCCAACCCATGATTAATACTGATAAACTCTATTTGTATAGAGGCGTTTATCCTCATGCTTAAATCTAGCTGCCATGTAAAGTGGAAACTGACAGCCAATATTACATCGTAGGCGAAAGGCCGATCATACCTCTGACCCCAACAACTTTTGTACACCTTAACATTTTCTATTTCTTTAACTAAAAACTGGAGATCTCGTTTAATGGGAACCTCGTCTGCTTTATTGGCAAATGAATAACCCTTCGGTCGTGAGAATATCGTATACAAACGCTGGAAAAACAGACTCTATTTTGGATTACGAGAATGTTTAAAGAGAGAATTGAAAAGTGGTTAGTAAAACTAATCCACAATCGTGTAACGGAGCAAATTTGTTGCTCTCTACAAGATGAAAGGCATCACCCCTAATAGTACACATTAACTGTCCTTTCTTGTTCTGTTTTCTTTTTATGTTTAGGTCAATTTGAATATTAGGGTCTACTGCTCATCAGGGTCCTTCCCTTAAGAGACTAGGTTTACAACTTTGTGATATGAGATGTCGGTCCTGCTCATATGCGATAACATATTTTAAATCATCGAAAATGTCGTGGAAGGGAAGTAAGAGAGACAAACATAAATCACTCTTTTAATGATTGTCATTAAAGAAGGAATTACTTTTAAAAACATTAATTGCATAACTACCAGTCTCTGTCTGATCTGAATGATCAGCTCCTTGAAAATTTACGTCTCTAACAACGAGGTTTCTCTCTCTTTCTTGGCCTAAAACCTTGGACTTCCAGATTCAAAGTATCAAGTTGCTTCTCCTGAAATTGTTTGCCAGTCAGGCCCTTACCGAAATTTTGGGCAGGCTTTTTGTTTAAATCTTGCTAGGTTAGACAAAAATACTAAAAGCTGGAAACCAACCATCTACATGCCAAATTTTACTTTAAAATTTACATATAAAGCATGTCAAATATAGCGATTTTCGTACTCTCGTGTCCGAAATAAACGTCCCGGGACGTTAATTAATTTACAAAATTTTCAAACATGACATGCTTATTCAAGCCACCCCGTTTATTTATTTTTGAAACTTTTTTCACCCACACTGTTGAATTCGAACGCTTTTTTTCTCTTCCGGAACATAAAATAATGAAGAAATAAAAAACTTCTCTTTAATTACAGCTATAAAAACTTCTTTATCTCGCGCTCTCATTAATCTACTCTTTTTTGATTATCCAAAACTTCAGCTAAGTCGTTACGCAGAATGCGAGGCTCTGGATTCTTGATTTACCGTGAAGTGTCAATAGTGCTTTTCTAATTAAAAGTTTTCTGCTTTTATCTCAGCAACTAATAATTGAACTCCGTATTCCTCAAAAGAGATTTGCACACTTCTTTGTGTACGTTCGTAAATAAGAGTGTAGCTAGTGAAAGACGATGAGCACAGGTGAACGGGGTGTAATGTAGAGTGAATATGTGCGCAGTTACTCTCGTAAATAAGAGTATAGCTAGTGAAAGACGTTTGATCTCTCTAAGTTCGAATAGTAAATTTGTCTTCCATAAAGTACGTACGCAGCTACCGGGAGGTTGGTCAGTGAAGTAGCGCACAGATGAGCACAGGTGAACGGGGTTGTAATGTAGAGTGAATATGTGCGCAGTTACTCTCGTAAATAAGAGTATAGCTAGTGAAAGACGTTTGATCTCTCTAAGTTCGAATAGTAAATTTGTCTTCCATAAAGTACGTACGCAGCTACCGGGAGGTTGGTCAGTGAAGTAGCGCACAGATGAGCACAGGTGAAGGGGGTTGTAATGTAGAGTGAGTATGTGCGCAGTTAATTTTACTTTACTTTTTTTTTGCACTGTGTCATATCCAGATTTAACACACTGATAATGTACAAAGTGTACATAAACTGAGTATTGAATGACTTACGTTTCACTTAAATACCTTCTCTTCTCCATTTTCGAACCTTTGTAGTAACACTACAGACGTTCGTTTCGGTTTACGTTTTTTAAAGCAACTCAAAGCCTTGTGCAGTAGCCTCAATTTCACGCGAATTTGTGTGATGCAAGCGCCAGCATTACATTTAAATTTGCGTGAATTTTTTATTAGCATATTATTCTTAAGAGTCAAAACGTAGTAGAGGAAAATCCAACAAAATGCGATCAAAACGAAAATTATTAGCTTGAAGAACATAAACCAGAAGAAGAAATAGCAACAACCGAAGAAAATATGCTGGTTGATGAAAATATTTTTCATCTTTTCAAGTCTTCCTTTGTAGATGAAAAACAGTTTAACTGTGAGTAAAACTGTAAAATTTGTTTAACATCAGCTACCAAACATTTGATTATCGTTACCTATCGCTTTGTAGCATTGAATGAACTGACGAGAGCATTGAATGAACTGACGAGAGCATTGAATGAACTGATACCTTTTTTTGACAGTGAATAGATAAAATAAAGAGACTGCGGTCTATTGAGGCGATAAACCATCACTGAAAAGAAAGCCAATCAGTCGCCAAAAACTTTCCTCCAAGTTTGAAACGATTCCTCGTTCAGTCGCTATTCTTCTCAGCCGCTGAACAAACGGCCCAAACACAGGAATCCTCTGATGGTGATACACCAGCATTGAAGCTGTTGCTCCAAAGATTCCTACGCTGTATGATATACCTCTAAAGGTTGTTGCTGATACGGCAGTTTGGAACGCATATCGTGCTCCCATTGTGAGGGCACAAGCAACTACTGGGTTTATCTGATTTAGAGGTTCCCGACGGGGCTGATCTGAAGTGGCGGGCTGAGTCGAAGCTTGGAGAACGCTTGGAGGGCTGAGTCGAGGCTTGAGTTGGAGAACTTCAGGTTTTGATGCAGTACTGTTAAAATATGATTATTATGTCTTTCCCTTCCCTCCCACCATGTTTTTTCCTAATTCCAAAGTTATCTACGTTTCTATCTATTCTATCTGCATATCTATTTCTCATACATGTATTTCACTTACTGGATTTTATACCACTTCAGCTTTACTTTTTCTTCATTATCAATTAAGCATAATGCTTAATTGACAATTCCTGTTGTTGGTTTCTTTCTTGTGGTAAAGAATACCCCAAAAAGAATAAATCAAATGCTACCCCACTGTCTACTTTTATTAGAATTGGTTTAAAAAAATCAATTTTCTTTAAAGGCATATGAGTCTGATTCTCATGAATTTTAAATATTTTGCTGTATATTTATACTATTGATTCCTAAAGATACACAGACAAATTCCAAACTCAAGTCTAATTCTAAGCGAATTACTAGCTTAAACATGATTGAAACTTTCCCCTAAAGAAAGACAAACAATAAATATTGACACCGTCTAGAATTTTCTTTTTAAATCAGATGTTTTTTTATAGTTTGTTTAGTTGGATTTACAGTCAAAATCTTACAAATAAAACTGAGTGGAAAAACCACCAAATAGTTTCTTGATTGTGTGGATGTTACTTACTCATTGCAGTAGCCACATAAGTTTCCAGTCATCCACCGGTGGGCATTGACATCCAGCTCAACGCAACTGGAGACCGGCCTCTCTGCACCATGTGACTTGACTAAAGAAGAACAGCCCTCCGGCCCGTCATCAATCCAAAGCCCATTAAAGTTAAAAAGTGTCATCGAGAAGAGAGGATTTTTTCTATTTCTTTAGTGTTCTTTTCAAAACTAACATTTCAAATCCTCTCTTCTCGATGACGTAAATTGAAATAAACTAATATACTATATCTACCTTTAAGTTATGAAAGACTGAAATATAAACAATGTAAGTAAAACTACGATCAACGACCACTCCCTAACACAATAACACTCCCAAGACGACTACATTTCGACTATCCGAAACGGGTTCATTCACCTCCTATTCATCCAATCTTACTTACACCATTACCCCAAAAGACGACCACATCTCGATTAACCGAAATGGATCCTAGTCACATCCTATTCACCTAACCTCATCAACGCGACTACTCTGCTACTCAGACCGCGACCACCGACTCAGGGCTGTCCGAAAGTCCAATCAAGACCTCGATGACACGACCCCATTTTATCCACCGATATGACCAATGAGACCAAGCCCCGGGTGTTTCTTGACATTGTCCAAAAGTGTAAAACAAATTTAAAAAGTATATGCTCTTGTATTTACTACATGAAATCGCAGACCACATGGCTCAGTTGGTAGAGCGTCGGCCATGATAGAGTGCGTTTCATATTGGAGCCCCTATGGTGACATGTTTTCTATTTCTCTAGGGTATTTTCAATACCTACCTTTCAAATCCTCTCTTCTCGGTGACAGCGTCTTCTATATTTCCATTTAATCTGATACCACTGACACGGCCACCTCATTACTCAGACCGCGGCCACTAACAGCTGTTTAAAACGTTAGCTAGAACCTCAGCAACATAATCACGAGGTCCAATTATGACCACCAACATGTCCCAGCATACGTTAACATAAGTCGTAAGAGGCTATCAATATTTTTCCTATATCTATTCTCTTCTGTATTGCAGGAAATAGATGTCCGATTCCCAACCGTACGTTTGACCCCATCACAATCTGAACATCATGTTAAGACTAAACTCCAACAGCCCGAATATATCCAATTAAGGTGCGCGAATTTAAAACGCACGAATTCAAGTCCGTGCAAAAAATGGTAAAGCGCGAATTTACCTACACTTAGGTATTAACATTATGCTAAATGGAAAGACAGTAGTCGTGTTGTTGACACAAGAAAAACAAAAGCTGTATTAATAGTAGCAGCAGTAGCAACAACCTTAATTAAAGTAAAATTACATTAACTTCGCTTATATTGCGGCAATTTCAACATTTCTATTTTGAACTGCGAATCACAGCCATACTGAAACTTCTAAAATAGTAAACTTGGTGTAAAATACACGTATTAAGATGTGTAATAAGAATATGAGTAACCATCTAAAGCGATGGAAATACAATAATTTATAAAAATATGTCTTCAATACTCTCAAATGCTGCTCATAAATTCAAAATATATAATGGGAGGAGTCTATATAAAGCTTTAAAGTTATTGTAAATATTGTAAACTCAATACGATATTTAATGGGTAACCAGAAAAGTTTCCTAAGTAATGGTGCGATACGACAAAATGTGTGCTCTTGAAAAACAAGCCGTGCGGCCGCGTTCTGAAACCTCTCAAGCTACTTGAGCTGATATGTCGGTATTAACAGATAGTATGTGCAGAAGTTCTGTTTTAAAATGGTTCATAAGGAGCTAGTTTTGAGACATCCAACTTCAAATAGCTTGAATGCAGTCTTCGATGACTGCAACTGCATCAGCTTGCCCTGGCTTCTCCGTGGGACTAAAGGAAAAGTATGGTCGTGTGTCATCCGCATAATAATGAACAGTAGGTTGGTAATCTTGAGTAACATCAAAAAGCCCATTTGCGTATACTGTGAATAAAAGAGGTCCCAGACAAGAACCTTGTAAAACCCCTGAGCTCAAGTTAAACCTCTCGAATGCAAACCATTTTAGAGAAATACCATTTAGACGAATCCTTAACTTAAGCCTCACCAGAAGGGCAATTGTCGAAGGCCGCACCAAGGTCAGGTAGCACCAAAATGGTAACATGCTGCCCATATGCTTCATATTCATAAGGATATCGCCTTTTACATTTAACAGAACTTTCTCAGTACTGTTGTGTTTACGATAAGCGGATTGGGCATCCGGGCACACCTTCACGAGGACGAGATGAAATGCACTTCTGTGTGCTAATGAACTGAAATACTACGATCTTTATGATACATAATCCAAGTACGCTTTAAAGACCTGCCAACGCGTTGTTTTTTGTAATAGAAGGATAAGGGCCGACGAAAGAGTACAAGAGATAAAAAGGTCTAAAATGGCCCATAGCAAAGGCTGCTTGCCGTTTAATGCAAAACTCTGTCAACGTGCAGCGTGACGAATGTTGTACTCTTCGATAAAAAGTGTTCATATTTCATGGTTAATTTCTTTACTATGTTTGACAAAAAAGGCACATGACGTAAACGGACTTCCCCAAGATGTTTATTGTTTATAATTTTAAATGATTATTTAATCGACGGAAACCTTATAACATGGCTAAGGTGTAAAGTTAAACGGCCAAAAAAGGTAGAAAAGAATAGTGAAAATCTCTAGGTATGGCCATAGCTTTGCGAGGGAGCAAAACAGGAGGAGGTATTTAGAATGCTGTGGGGGGTCTCACGGCGGCGTTACGCAAATCGATGTGTAAGGATCTAAAAGCATGGTTGAATTCAGTTGCTTGTCTGAATCCTATTCATGTAGGTGGGGCATCCCCGCCCCCTCTATCATTTAAACTTCATCCCTTTCCAAATCGAAATCGATATGTCCAAGGACAGCGTTCCTTAAAACTGTATCCAAACTGTATTTGGCTTCATTTTGAGTTACCAAATTGTCAAAAATTGTGGTGAAATAGTTTCGTTATGACGTCATTGTTCAAATGACCTGTGTCAAAATATTTTTAAAAATTTGTTTCAATGACCGTTGTATCATAAATCATTACAAGGAGAATCACAAAGGGAATACGAGGAGGCAAAGTTAATCATTTACTTTAAGTTTTGGTTAAAAATTATTAAAAATTAGTGACTTATAACATCCTGGAATTAAAGCGCCCCCAGCCCGAATGAAGGAACCAGAATCTCCCAATATCATTAAGTTTTATACTTAATTGTTTCTCATCATTACGCTCCGCAATCAAACGTCTTAATATCATGGGGCCAGAGGAATTATCCGATTACCTGGGGTACTAGTGATGTAAACGCTCCGCTTCCCTTCTCTAATTAATACTTAGAATAGATAGATAGATAGATAGATAGATAGATAGATAGATACATAGATAGATAGATAGATAGATAGATAGATAGATATACACATAAATACTTGACTGCCAGAGCATTCTCCTATGCGTACATTAAATATATATGTATATACGTATATATAAATCATTAACATATAGGTTTTCATTGACGTCCCAATATGCCTTTAAATATAAAATGATATTAACATCTTACTATGTTATGCATATTAAAATTGTGTAAATAAACTTGTGAAAATAAACAAAAACCGGCATACCTGTATTGCCGTTTCGGAATAACTCTTCATATGAAACTGTACATTACTATGAAAACATACGTAGTCAATCACATTTCTCTTAAAAACATACGTATTACATGTAACATATGATTGCTAGTGAATGCCTGGGTACTTACATACGAAAATTGCATCAATTTAGCTTTACAGAAAAAATGAAAACAAAAACCGCTGCTGGTGGTGAGATTTAGAATTGATCTACCAAATTGTCGACTGAACTATTGCACTATTTAGTGCATCGATTGAGTTTGTGCTTTCGGTGGGAGAAGTACCTGAATCAATTCACATCAGCGCTCTAGGTAATCACATTTCCATGAGAACATATGCATTATATAACTGCTAGTGACTGCCCTAGTATGCATATATATATATATATATATATATATACATAGAAATATCTATCTATATATGTATATATAGTATATGCTGAGTACTTATATATCTCTGGCACTGCACTAACGAAGGCTCAAAGCTGAAGCACAATAAGAATTAAAATTAATGAATTTCCCCTTACCCACTGAGTTGAGGAGAAAACATAGCAACATTAACTTGAAATTTTTTACCTAGAGTATTGGACTTGATTGCCCAATGGTTAAGATTAGGGTTTTCAAACCAATGGGTCGTGGGTTCTAAGCTCTCTTAGTGAAAAAAGGCAAGCTATTGTGGTAACGCTTCACTCGTGTTATATATACACATATATATATATAACAACAAGTCACAACAAGATAGCCTTGAACGAAAAAACAAATACTACCGAAGCAAGTTGAAGGTGACTAAGGTGACTACCCCGTCGATGGTAAATGCCTCACAAAATCCTGCGGGATTTGGAATCGATTTTTTTAAACAGAATATATTTGGTATGATTAGTTGCGATAGCGGTTCAAATATCGCTGAAGACGTGTTCCTTATTAAGTTTAGAGAAGTGCTATTTTTAGGCGCAGCAACAAAAAGGGGCGTTATTGATTGTAATATTCTGCATTTTAGAGTAACATAATTTGAGTGACATGTTTGTATAAGCATTTATGATGTCCATATGACAAGAGGGGTGGGTGATCCGTACGTCTCGAACGATCGAATCTGTTAGTTGTCTTGATGACAATCAAGGAAGTCTGAAAATGAGCAATTTTTCATGATGATATAAGTTTATGGTCCCTTGATGTTGTGCCGTATATAGGAGCTATAGAACCTAGAACTGCTCGCGGATGCAATGCGCAATTTTCGGAAGGCTCTTTTGACCGACAAGGAATTATGGACTACCTTTGATCACGTTGATATTACAAGCAGACCGGATACATCTAGCTCTGGTTTCCATGCCCCTTTAGCTGTTTTTGTTACCAGGTTACCAAGCGTCTTATTCACTTTGAGGATGCCGTTGAGAAAACAATGAAACGTCAGCAATAATACAATTAAGAAACTGATTTACTTGCAATGTTTTTAGATTTCGTAATTGGGGAATGCTTTAAAGGAAGAAACTGTCGCGGGAAGACACTGTCGCGAGATTTCTCTCGCGACTTTCGCGACAGTTTCTTCCCGCGACTTTTAAATTTTGTTCGAAAAATTTCACCTTACGGACTCTCGTAAACAGATTTTGATTTTTTTAATTGTAAATTTTCCCGTTTGAAGTATCAGTGACATAACGTGCTTTTAATTTTCGAAAAATTATTATTTGGTTTGGTTCAAGGTTCGGCATTTACGGAGAGAAGAGACCGAAAAAGTTACTCGCCCAGCAATTCGCGACAGTTAATTTCCACGCCAATTAAATTTTCCAGCGTTCGCGACAGTTAATTCCCTCGACAGTTAACACACAAAAAAATCAAAGTATTCGCGACTTTTCGCGACAGTTTCTTCCCGCGACAGTTTTTTCCTTGAAAGTAATTTTCTTGTTAAGATTAAGGGCAAGATAGCTCGGCAACTTAGATAGATTGTAAACAGATACTCCAGGGCCCACGGTGAGGCCCACAGCGAGAGTATGACCACTCCGAGGGTCATGGGCAGCAACAACCAGGCCAGGGGTCGGTAAAGCGCCATACGTCCCTGACCGCAGGCGGCCAGTACCGTGAGTTCCTGGTCCCGGTGCAGCCGACCAAAACACAACATCACGGCGAGAAAGAACGACAGTGGCACCAGGATGATCGAGCCTTCCAGTGTTTTCAGCCCGAGCTGCGTAAACAACAGGTACGACGGCAGGCTGCCGCGGGCAACGTCGCTCAGGGTATCGCCCAGCGCCAGGCCCACGGTGATGCACAGCAAAATTGCAGTAACACCCAACCAGGTTTGGCCCACGGCACGGAACAGGTAGCGGTCAACGATCCGCATGGCTGCTAAGGGGAAGAAATTCCTTTAAAATACGCCGCGGCATTCTAGCAGGCTGGCCCTGCATCAGGAGAACGAATGTCGCCAAATGGGGGAGTCCGCAAAGCCACTTCAGGCCTGCCGACTGCTAATGAAACGGGCACGGCCCTGAGTGAGCACACTATGAAATTTTCAGTCACCGGCGACAATCCCGCCGAGTTAAACACGCCTTGCCTGATCATCGGCGTCTGCGAAGGTCGGCGCTTGCAAGGCGCCGCGGCCGCAGTTAACAAGGCTAGCGGCGGACGTCTCAACCGCCTGATCAAATCCGACGACATCGCAACCGGGCTCGGTAAGGTGTTTATCTGGACTGACGTGCCCGGTGTCGCCGCCGATCGAGTGCTGGTGGTGGGCTGCGGCAAAGCCGACGAACTGACGCCAAGCCGACTGCACCGCGCCGGTGTCAGTGCCGTTCGAGCGTTACTGGGCCGTCGCGTCAAAGCCGCGGCCAATGCCCTGCCCGACCTCACCGTTGACGGCCGCAATCAGGCCTGGCGCACGCGCCAGGTGGCCCTGGCCAGTGCTTGGGCTGCCTACCGCTATACGGCAACCCGCAGCAAGGGCAAAAGCAAGATCGCGCTCGCCCGGATGAGTTTTTTTGGTCCAACCGGTCTGCGCCGGTCGCTCCTCATATATGTAATAAAAACATGAGAATACAAAAGTTCTTTACGTAAGCTAATTTATAAGTTACGTAAATCTTTTACTTTTTCAGTCTCTCCTACTTAAGACAAAATCAGCATGTTTTTCACTCTCTCCTACTTGAGTCAAAATCATCATGTTTTTCACTCTCTCCTACTTGAGACAAAATCATCATGTTTTTCACTCTGTCCTACTTGAGTCAAAATCATCATGTTTTTCACTCTGTCCTACTTGAGTCAAAATCATCATGTTTTTCACTGTCCTACTTGAGTCAAAATCATAATGTTGTTCATTCTCTCCTACTTGAGACAAAATCATGATGTTTTTCACTCTCTCCTACTTGAGACAAAATCATCATGTTTTTTACTCTCTCCAAAATCCTCATGTTTTTCACTCTCTGCTACTTGAGACAAAATCATCATGTTTGTCAGTCTCTCCTACTTGAGACAAAATCATCATGTTTTTCAGTCTCTCCCACTTGAGACAAAATCATCATGTTTTTCAGTCTCTCCTACTTGAGACAAAATCAATGTTTTATGGTTCAGAGGTCAGATACCATCACTATACATCAGAGGGTAAAATTTAAAGAACAGTATACGATGCTTCTGTACTAGTTAAATTGGATGTGCATAACTGGCTAGTGGTAGTGTCGGACAACGCATTTAAGTAGTACGAGGCAAGTTTGCTTTGGCTTGAAATAAAGAATAATAGCTTTTAGGATATCAAAATCAGTGTGGCTTTGTGTTTGGAGCTGGTCGCTTATCATCCAAGGGTTTTGAATGTCGAAGGATCGAATCCGTGTCCCAGCTGTAATAGCTTTGAGTAGAATATTGCCCTTCACTTTGAAACGGTATAAAGCTGAGGCGTGACAAATCTATCTTAAAGAGGTATTTACGTCTGCATTTTTTACAGTTAGATCAGGTGTACATTTTATTTTTTTAATTCCCAATCTCGTGAGGCACCTTAGAATAACAGGAGGTAATGTCGGGCCTATAATGAGGAATTGTGTTATTATTGTTCTGGTTGTTGCTGTTATTGTTATTAGCTTAACAACTTATTGTTCTCTAAGAAATATAACCCATTATTATTATTATTTGTAGTAGTTATAATAGTAGTAGTAGTAGTAGTAGTAGTAGTAGTAGTAGTAGTAGTAGTAGTAGTAGTAGTAGTGGTGGTGGTGGTATGAAAACTAATGGAGATGAGAGAATTTGGGAAGAATTGACTACCCGCAAGTAGGGAGGATGTTTAGGGTACAGATGACATGCAGAGTAATACAGATATTCAGAACAGCATCATCTATCCTTGGCAGGTTTGGGAAAATATGGTAAAGCAAAAACATCCAATTAACCATGAATATGATTTAGAAATTCTCTAGCTGATTGAGCCTTAATTTACAGTTTTAAAGTTTAAATGGTAAGTAAAAAATATACGTAAGATAAAGTGGTTAATAAAATCCCATTAAAAGAAAACGAAACAAGTTCGTCTTAAAAAGGGTAAAAAATAATGATGCAAAAAGTGTTAAGGTGATGTTTTCTTTTCCGTCCGTATATTGTAAAGTCCGTATCAGTAACTAACCAATTAGCGTTTGTGTTTTTGTAGATAATATTTAATAACGGAATCATGAGTGAAATGCCAGTTTCGTTGCACCCTCATCAGAATGGCTCGTGCAAAGAACGAGTTGTTTAAACATTCAAACAACATTTATGATAACTCGCAAACAAAGAAAGGGATCGAAGCAAAAATTCATCAATCGCTGATTGGACAATCATTAAGCCTACCAACAATTTGGAGGCGCCAAAATTGTTAGAACAATTTCAGAGAAAACCAGGGATCCTTTACTTTGCCGATAAAAGAGGTTTGTGATTTCGTTATTTAATATTATCTACAAATTTTGTAGTACCAGGAATCTTTTCCGATGTTTGTGTTTTTCTTAATTTGTAAATTTTCAATCCTTTTCTTTATTTGTAACTTTATATATGACGCGAGGCTCTGACGAGGAGTTTATAACCTAATTAATTTCGAGATATAACTTCACAAATATTGACGAAGTACAAAATTGTATGGGTTACAAGCAAAACCAACGACACAAAGTGTGATGTTAATACGAAAACCTGAAAGAATCAGGCTGGAGGATATCTATTAAGGCAGATGCCAATGGTCAAAGTTAATTTTTGAAGAAACTGTTCCAACTGAAAATTGGAGCAAAGATCTGTCATGTTATGGAAGCACCAGTTTTGTTTGCTAAAGACTATAGCTCCAGAAGAAATTTCTCATATTGGCAACATCTTTTTTTGGCCTCTTATTAGAAAGAAAAGTTTGCTTTAGAAAATTGAGTTCCGATTCTAATTTTATATCGGAGCAAATCATGAGAGCGCGATAAACTTATAAGTACACAATGTTTTCGCTATTTCGTGAAATATTCTTAGTTTGATATGTTAAGAAAGGATAATTAGTATTAGTCTGGCTATCTGTAAGAAGATGATTATGAAAGGCACAATCTCGAAGCCAAACTAAGCCAAAATGTGAGCATATACACTTAGGCCAAGTTTGTTGTTTCCTATACATTTTTCAATTGTATTCTCGGCAAACAAGAGTTTGAAGAGTCCTTCCGATTTCTGTACTCCAACAAACCACGCTCCTGTTTAAAGGCTAGTTAGTTAAACGTAAATAAAGTAATAAGTATACTAACTAGTAATTGTCCCGACGTCAAATCTGTCTTAAATAGGGAGGAGGGCGTATTCAGGGGATAGAATAATATAAAAGGACACAATCCAATGTAACAGAAAAAATGCCACCAAAGGTATTGTAAGAGTTGCTAAACAGACCACCACCTGTAGGTAATAGTCCAAAGGTGTTGCTGTAGTTGTCTTGACGTGTTAAAATATATACTTGGTATGTTTCAAGAAACATGAATAAGCGGGGGGTTGTTATATGAGAAGGGACTGGGAAACACTGGAATTTTTTCCAGCGGGATAGGAGTATTTAGGCACAGAAGTGTAGCGTAAAAGATACCTACCAAATTTAGGTGGGCAATAGTTGATATGAAAGGGACGATTATCTTAACAGCCAAAGTAGCAAAACAGTTTTCCGAGAAGACCACGCTTTGTAAGAATGACATGAAGTTCAGCTCTAGGGTAAGTAATATATTTCACTGTGTGCTAATATGTAAACATTGAAAAAAGTTATTTATAAAATTCTTAAAACGTACTACTATTACCACTACTACCACTAGCACCGGCATCAGTACTACTGCTACTACTACTACTACTACTACTACTACTACTACTACTACCGCTGCTGCTACTACTACAGTCCCTACTATGTTATATGTTAGTATCTTTCCTAATGCCGGAGTTACATATATCCGAATCGAGTCGACGCGACACTGTACGACGCGTCGGATGGGAATTAAACTCGTTCTAGGAAAACTATTCGCTGATTTAAGCTCAGTAAATCAGTACGAGATAGTGTAATAAACAAGGCCATTGTCTTTTGCTTTACAAAGTCTTTATAAATGTTAAATGCACTGAGATTAAACATTTGTCTATTAAGTGCATGTGTGCAATGTACGTTTACCTATTTGTTACTAATGGTCGTAATGCTTGGGACTGTAGTGTCGAGGCGCCTTAAATTTTGAATCTTTACTGTATTGGGGTAGTTGTACTATGTGGTTTCTGTTGGAGAAAGCTATATTTGTACATAAAGCATAATTCTCAATGGAGGTGGCCTTTAATAATCATCTCAACTCCTTTAATCTGAAATCAACTCGTTTGTCATACGAGAGGCAGAAGAATTACAAAAGGAAATGGGTAATTGACGTATACGAAATAATTCGTACCAAAGGAAACAAAAATAAGACTATAATACCAAATATTAACTGTTGAAATAACGAACAGTTCCGAAAGCGGCTCATTAATATAAGCAATTTGTAAAATTGATTGTAAAATTGCACAGGAAGTTTTTAATTACAGATGGCCACTCATCTGGTTTAAAGTTTCTACTACAAGAATAGGCACTGACACAGGGCTGACATACATTTTTATTGCTATTCTAAAGTTTAAGTCAATAGGCACCATTACATGGAAAACGTTTGTGCTGAAACATAGTGCTGGTGCTGGGTCGAAAGGAGTAACTGTCACTTGTATTGAACCAGAGACTACAGACCTGAAAAACAACAAGATTGCCTCTTGAAAAATGAATAAATGAATAAATTAATTAATGAATAAATGAATGAATAAATGAATGAATAAATGAATGAATAAATGAATGGATGAATGACTGACTGAATGAATGAATGAATGAATAGATGAATAGATGAACAGATGAACAGATGAACAGATGAACAGATGAACAGATGAACAGATGAACAGATGAACACATGAACAAATGAACAAATGAACAAATGAACAAATGAACAAATGAACAAATGAACAAATGAATAAATGAATAAATGAATTAATGAACAAATGAATAAATGAATAAATGAATAAATGAATAAATGAATAAATGAATAAATGAATAAATGAATAAATGAATATCATTGATCATTCCCAGTCCTTGTTCGACTTGCAGTGGGTTGGAGATTTTGTCTGATGTGTCATTTGAGGTTTGATGGCATATGTTCATATGGGTATGTTTCTTGCTATTTAATGTTGATGCCCCTTTCTATTAAGAGTGACTGCATAACTCATTCTCAGTCTTAACCTTTCACTGGGAACTGGGCCTTCAACATGGAAATACTGCCTCCTTAAGGAAGTCTGTGTGCTGTGTTTTTGATGAATCAGTGGCTAGAGATGGTCTCTTTGACTCTATCTCAGGATCTCTTCTATGTCCTCTGTAGAGCATGCTTGATCCACTTTTACATGCTATATTGAGAAGGTCATTGCATGATCACTCCTGTCTTCTTCTAGATAGGTCTTCTTTTGACAATGGCCATGCCTCACTTCCACACAGGAGACACTTCAAGTTCTGGTGGTAAAATACTTTCTCTTGTTACTCCACTGATCACATTGAGGGGCAATATATAATAACATTCCTTAAATAAAGAGTGAAAACCAGCAATTACAGCGTTAAGTTCATGATATATCTTTAATAATGATATATTTCAATGGGCAATACAAAAAATCTTATATATTTTTAAAGTTTTGATAGTCATTTATGATCATTATCATCATCATCATCATCATCATCATCATCGTTGTCGTCGTCGTCATCACCACCACCACCATCATTAGTATTATCACAATATTTTGTTTAACATCGATTTTCCATAAGTGCACGAGCTCAACAGTGGATAGTGTCTGACTACTGTCCTTTCACACGATTGCTGTCGATTATTTGATTTGAATGGCCTCTCTAACAAGTACATATATACAAGTTGGGTGTGTCAGCTGGATTATTTCGATTTAGTCTTTTGATCCACATAGACACAAAATTGCTGCTCTTAGTTATGTGAAAGACAGTTAACAATATTCTGTACCAATTCACGTGCCCGGACCCTGCTTTTAACCGCAAAAACTGTTATATTGGATACACGACAAATAAATTGACACAAAGAGCTAAACAACAGAAAACAAATGGAGCAATAAAATTGCATCTTCAAGAACATGACACAAATACGGACATTGCTGCTCACATGAAAATCTGCTTTCAATCCATTATCACATTGAACATTAAAATCCCACAACACCTTCACACCCTCATTTTCTACCACACTTTCCGGGGAATGTTCATACCACTTCTCGCAATGAGGGAGTTGGAATTTTTTAGAAATATCCCAGTGAACCTTCTTTGCCACTGTATCATGCCGTCTCTTGTATTCTTTTTGAGCCAACTATTCACAGCCACTTGTGATATGTTGCACAGTTTATTATTATTATTTGTTTCTTTACGGATGACGAGCTATGAAACTTGATTCCTACACATCAAAATTTGCTGCCTATGTCAAGCCTCGCAGTAACTTTCGTGTCGCCAGATTTAGACTGCCCAGCTGTTCTGAGCAACCTGAAGAAGCCGCTGATTCTTACAGGAAACACCTGAGCTGATTTCCAAATGTGAATATGATGCAGCTGTTACAACAACACTGTTGGTTGATATATTCATATTTGGTGTTCATCTCCAAACCGTGCAATCTGCCCTACTCAAGGAAGGGAAAGACTTGACGATTGCAAAAGCTTTACAAATCGCCCGCACTAAAGAGGCAATGCACCAACATGTAGAAGCAATACGTGGGGGCACGAGATGGAGAAAAATATAAATTAAATCAGTAAAAAGGGGCATCATAACCCACCACAAGGTAAACAACTTCACAATTTCCCAAACAAGAAGAAATTTGGTAATTGTGGTCGCCAGCACAGAAAAAGGGTGTGTCCTGTGAAAGGTTCCAAATGTAATACCTGCGGAAAACTTAACCACTGGCCTAAACTTTGTTGTTCAGGTGGCACCCCACGACAATCTACTGTCAAAAATCAGTTTTTCACCGCACATTCTACATAGTAGTGATTCACTGGACTTATCAATGTTGTATTTCATGTAGTTTGTCTGCAGCAATTGTTCATGTGTACTACAAATCAAATCTTCTGTAGTGCCTTTGAGATCACTCTTAACAAGCCACTTCCAGGTGTTAATCTCATCCACTCCCTTCAATTTTTTTAAGAACTGGCCCTGTAAAACCTTGTTTTTCCAACTATTTTGGATTTCTTTACGTGACTTCAGTTTGAACTGTTTGGGCTCTAGTACACTTTCTGTTGCAATAGTTCTATGATTTGCCACCTCCACAGTAGGTTTGATGTAATATGTATCAGTCTTGTTATCATTGTCTAAAAGCGCTTCTTTACACGACGTATAAGGAACTAGGACAAACAGAAAGAGAGCGTCTTGTTACAGGCGCGAAGAATAGCTATTAATTGGCTAAGAATTTGTCTGGAATTAGGTAACCTATTTAGAAGAGACATTAATTTTAGTCTCCTTTCTGAGTCTGGCGTGCTTGAAAGCTATATTTACACTAGACGCGTTTTACGCGTCCCATTCAAGGTATGCGTCATCTAACACACCTGAAACCCGCTGCCAATGCCTATTTTCTCGTTGCGTCGAAGTTGCAAAAATCCATCTTTGCTGCCCCGTGACACGTCGGAACAACAAACAATGAGGATGAGTTTTCATTTGAAATGGTGTCGAGCAGCAGCGAGGCGGAAAGGTTTATGGATTCAGTGAAGAGTCAGTTATTTCTATTTGACACAAGGAGTGTTACAACATAGAATTACAACAACATTAAAAGAAATAAATGGGATAGTCGATGGTATCTTTGATAGAGTTCAGAACCTTAACATTCTACTACATATTAAGCTGGTGGCTGATATCAATTTACTAGTTCAATCATGTCGGCCTGCTTAAGGAGAGCTGGCGCTCACAGCTATCAGATTCGACCAACTAATTAACAGCCAGAAGAAAAGTCTGCGCATAGTCAGAAGTAGTCTACTGCTCCACGCGCTTCTCGCGATTGCAAAATGGAGATGGGCCTAAACTCAAACATTATGTTTATTGGTAGCAGCACCTTACGAGATGCTAATATGGATAACCTTAGTTATGTGATGTTGTCGCCACTTTATACACAGTGAACTTGGATTGTGCCTAAAATGCGAATAGAGTGTAGCCTGCGAGATCTTAAAAGCAGGTCATAGATAAGAAAATATTCCCCAATGCCCTTAACCTTCATCGTTGGTAGTAGTTTCCCTCTTCTATCATGTGGGCCTCGAATATTACAACGCAAGAGCGATGAATGATATGATTTTCAAAATGTAGAGAAATATATATCCTTTACCCCTCTCTTTTCTATCCTTCTCTTTTCTATGATATGCAGACAGTAATGTCCGTCAAAGATTTGCTGTATTAGTGAAGGAGCCAATCAGAAATTGGACTGCCTGAATGGCTTGTGTTTTTGGACCAATCAGCGCCCATTACAACAAGGTTTTAAGTACACAATGTTTTCGCTCTTTTGTGCAAAATGCTTTTAATATTCCTACATGTTTAGATTTCTCAACGATAAACTGATTCTCTGCATCACTTATACTTGTAAGTTAATTTTGCTTATCAAATATCTTCAAGACATCTTGCCTGATATGTGTAGACGTTTTTGCAACGACATTTAGGAAATACCGTATCAAGACTGCCGTTGCCAATACGTAACCAAGGTTGTTGTTGCGTAAAGAGCGTTTCCGGTTTAGTCGCGTGTCTGCTTTTGTTAAAAGTTTCCTGTTTTCACTAAAGACGGTTGCACTGGCCAGTATCTGATAAAAACCTTCAGCAAAATGAAACCGTTACTCTATGTAACATTTTAATTTGTGATTAAAATCATCTTTTCATAAACGTATTACACGAAAAAATTATTTTTTAGGTTTATTAGGGATTGAAAATATGACGATGTGTTAGCATTGTATTTTCATTATTATTGAGAAGAGCATAAAAGTTATGTCGCAGGTAAAATTTGTATGCATAACTAACTATGCAATCCTTTAATGCAATCACAACTCTAGACGTCTTCGTATAACAACATTTTGCCACAATTTAGAAATCAGATACAAACATCTTCTTAGTTTTAAAGCTCTGGAGAAGCTGTTATCGCATAACAAACCCCTGGCTCCTCACAAACCCTTCTATCATTTCTACACATTGCGCTTATCCTGGACTGCAACTAGAGGGGGAGGAAGGGGAGGCCTCCCCTGCCCTAATTTTTCTATCGAAAATTGTGCCCTCGTCTTAAGCGCAACTAGAAAGAAGGCCTTGCCCTTGAACGCAAGGCGCTAACTATTGGTCTTCATTTTTATGAGCAACGTGATTCTTACGAAATAAGCTTTTTGAGCCTCAAATAATTCTCAAGTCGATTCTTAAATTTTTATGCCACGAATCTATTGTATTTTTGTTAGAAATTAGGCTGTTAATTGTGGGTAGGGAAAAAGGTATATTATACAAGAGGTTGATTTTCAATAAAACAAACTCCTACGACTTTGTCGCGACAATTTTCAAAACTCCTGAAAAACATATTAAAAAACATTTTTCATTAATAATTTATTACAATCTGTTGATATATAACAAGTATCAGACTGTTGATAATGTGTCAAGCAAAGAGATGAAAAATCCAACCATCATTTGCTATTTCATAGGTAGTGATACCTAAGCAACTACTTAAGCAACCTTAGGCCTGATTTTGGAAAATTGCTAAGCAACTCTAGGCCTGACCCCGAAAATGGAGTTGCTTATAGAAAACAACGAGTTGTTTTTTTTTATATTTTAAATATTGCCAATTTCAATTATATGTCTTTTTGTCGAAAGAGATGTATTAATTACTGTACTGTGAATCACAGCTATGTAACGAATTCGAGAATACATTGATGACATGGACTGAATAATTCAAGAGTGTATTGATTAAGCAACTGTGGCTCTGATGATCATTCGTTGAAAGCCACTGCTCAAATTAGGAAAGTTAAACTTTGTTCTAACGAAAGGTCCATTTGATGACCAATAATAAAGGGTAATTCTTCAGACCTTGGTTTTTTTAAATGTTTGCGTCTTTTCACCTTGTTTCTGTAATCTCCTTTTCGTTTTCTTTTGTCACTAATGTTTCTGTACTCTGGAATGCCGAATAAAAGGGGGTGTCTGAATAAACCGGGGAGTTATCATTACGGTCTAAAGTTAATAAACGGGGGGGTTCCAAATAAACGGGAAGGTCTGTGTTATGTTTGTATCAGCCCCCTATGACCGTTTCACAATAGTGACATTCCCTTGGAACCGCTTCTTAGTAAAAACACCAGCAAACGTTCCATGAGCAGAAGGTGAGGATGCAAGTAAAAACTGCTTAGCTTTGTGCACACAATCGTTAAAATCACTAAACTCCCCGTGAGTAACCAGTTCCTTCGTCAGTGAACCGTTCGACAAGCCGGATAAAAACTTCGCGATCAGAACACTGTCTCTCTCCAACTTCGAGAAACCTTTTTCATACGTGCGCTGAAGTTTCAGCGCGAATTCATCGACTGATTCGGTCTGCTGACTCAACGAAAAAAATTCCAGTCGACGCTGGAGTGCATTGTCTACAAGAAGTCTTGTTCTTAAAAATTCCAATGTGGTATGAAAATGATAATACTAATGATAATGATAATGATGATAATGATGAAGATAACCATAAGGACAATGATAAAGACGATGTTTAAGATTATGAAAATGATGATGGTGATGATGACATTGATGGTTATGATAATGATAATAATGATGATGAAGATTATGATGATAATGAAGATGATGCTGATGCTGATGCTGCTGCTGCTGATGATGATGATAATAATAAAGATGATGGTGATGATGATGATGATGATGATGATGATATTGATAATGAAGATGATGATGATGATAATGATGATGATGATGATGATGATATTGATAATGAAGATAATGATGATGATAATGAAGATGATTGCTTTTTTTTGTAAGATCTTTCACGAAGCAAAGTTATAATGCAAATTGACTAAAAAAAATATTACCATGGGTAACTTGGAAAGAAAGGCCATAAGTGTACAGTATAAACGATAGTAACAATAATGTATAGAGAGACTGTAGCGAAGATGGAATAACTGTTGATCAGTTGCGCATTGGCAAAAGGAACGAGCATGGTGATAGATAAACGCAAAGGTTTAAAAGTATTATTTTAAACTAGGACCATTGCTTACAAGACCAAAAGCGCTACAGGTGGTTAAAATTAAGAACTGCTAAAAAACAAGAGGGTTTAAACTGGACCAATACAGCTAAAGTTACATAGCTTGTAGTGATTTTAATATTTAAATGAGTGAGTGGATTGTCATTCTAGAGGTTTTGGTCCTTTTACTATCCTTCTTTAGCTTTGCAATCACATTTTTTGATTCTGATACTGTATTCCTAAGAAAGAACATAAACGTGTTGTACCATTTTTAGTTAAGAACCCATTAAGAACTTTTGAAGGTTTTTAAGGCAAAGCTTTAGGCCTAGAGCATCTTACGCCTTGATTATTCCAAATGTATTATAAAATTGAAAGTTTAAATGAAAAGGTACATTTGTTTATAAGGACGATAAATGACTTAGGGGCCATCTTGGAAGATTATGTAATTGGGAAAGCCCTAAAGATCTTAAGGGAGATGGAATGTTACTCAAGACAAAGACGTTTGACAGATCAGTGAAGCACAAAGAAGCCGAGCCAACTGCAAACATCTGATTAATTTTCCAACGATCTCGTTTCTCGGAAACTTGGACATCTTTTTCAGGTGAAATGCCGCGTTTCCTGACAATAAGAAATTATTCAACCCTACATGAATCCTGACCAAGATTGTTACTTGAGATAAACGCCCAGAGGTTTCCTTACTAACCTCTAACATTTTCCACGATTTCTTTACACTTTAAATGAAAACATGAATAAATTGCATAATATGATAAACAATCAAGGTTGAAAATTTCGAGGTGGAGAATAATTTTAGAATCCCTATTTTACTGGACATTTACTGGTTTTCCCACAAAAACTTCCAGGCTTTTTAGAGCCAAAATAAAACTCATGGCAATTTTCACGACGAAATACACATCGAAAGGAGCAACCTCACGGGAAATGTTAGACACATTTTATACCTTCGTCATCAGGAGCAAAAAAGATTGTCCGGAAATTACATCTTTATACATCCCACCCACTTCTCCTCGTCCTCCCCTTTCCTAAATTTCTCCAAGTGCTCTTCTTAAGTAAGAGAACGCTCTTTCCAACACAATCAAAATGTTGTATGCACATAATTTTAGTTATTTTTCCCCAAGGTGGTGTTGAACAACGTCTGAGATAAAGAGAAAGAACTTCCTCTAATATTTACTGCGCCTACTAAATATCAGACGAGGGAAGGGTACCCTGCACTGGAGATCGGCAACTAACGAGGAAGACCAAAAGTTCGCTTGAAAGGGTCCCCTGTTAAGCAGGTCTCCATCCAATGACACATGAAGTAGATTGGCAAAATGGAGGTAACAAATCTCTTGGCTGACATTGGATAACTCAGATTATACCACTACACGCATATGGGGAACTGGAACAACTAGGAGCAGTGTAAACTTTTTTACATGCTTAAATGCGCAGAGAAAAAATTGTCACCCTTCTCACAAAATCAGTAGGTTTCACTAAAGAAGACGAATCATAGTTCATCTATCTCGCGCCCGATGGATAGTGTTAAGCTTTCAGCAAAAGTTTTTCTTTTTTTTAAGGGTACAGGTAAGGGATATTAGAATTTTGGGGTTTGAGGGAAGGGGAAAAACTATTTTCTCTCCAGTCCTCACTGATAGCATATGATACATTTTTTTTTTCTTTTTTTTATGCCTTTTGTTGAATACCATGGTGCATCCCTTCTTCGTACAAATACAGTTATCTTTAGAGGAATAGACCCACAAACCAAAACAAACTGTTCATGTCCATTTGGCTACAGAGACAAGGTCGTAGGAACGAATGTACTGAAGTGTGCCGAGGCATTTAGCCTTTGTTACAGCAACCCTTGTGGTTCCAACGGGAAATGTATCAGCACAGATCGGAGCTACACCTGCAAGTGTAATAGAGGATTTAGAGGCAAGAATTGTGAGGTGAAAATGGATACTACCATATGTACAAGTTCAGTTTGTAGTAATGGGAAAAAGTGCATTGAAAAAGCAGGGAAGAGAGTTCAGTGTGACTGTGGTCAGAGCTCAACTTCAGATACGAGTTCTTGTCAGCTGACAACCAGGAGTTTTGTATCAGGATCATTTGCAGCTTTCCCAGGTAAGTCAGTTTTAATTTTAGAGCCTATTAGATGTCAGTAAATTCCGTTTTACCTGGAGAACGGGACCAATAATTTTAAGTTATCAAACGATCATGGTATGAATTGTCTTGAGGTACTTTGGGGCCAGAATCACAGATGAGGTCTCGATGGCTGTTTGTTTCTGTTATCCATCACTCTGTGCTTTGTACAACGCAGTGCATATATCTTCCTTTTCATCTTGACTTTACTCTAGTTTACTCTAATAGCGGCCGTGGAGAGCATTTGGATCAGAGGGGCTAAAATATCGGGACGGCAGTTGTGAACTGAAGGTAGTCTTTCTTCTATCGAAAGGCTTTTATAGCAGCGATGCTCCCTTTTTGCACAAGTAAATAATTTTGTTTGTTGTGTTTTAGTTCACCTTCCGCTCACAACCCACAATGCTCTACGCACATTGTAGAAGTAATGTTAGATTGTTATAAATATTATTCGGAAGCCTATAGCCGCGTTGGCCACCACGCTCCGCATCCCATTTTAGTTAATGCGCTTATCTCTCATTAAATAGTTTGTTAGTGGTACAAAATAAGAATATTGCACGAAATAGCGAAAACACTGTGTACTTAAAAGCTTTTTTGTCTGACACTCCTCAGAGTACTAACGTCAGAATGACCTAAATGGAATGTGTGAAAGAGTATACCCAACTGTATTTTGTAATTTACTAATTACGTTTTAGAACAATAGACAATAGAACACTTAACTTAGCCACGATTTTTAGTTAGTAAGAAATGAAAGTTGAAGAGAACATGACGGCGTAGCCAGAAAAGTAAACTTCGCCTGGTTCCTTTCGTCTCTACCTTTGCTGGTGAGTCTGTAGCCTTTTGATATTATGATGATTAATTAGCAACACGCTAAAACTATCTTGCGGGGAATGTTGTGAGGAATGATATGATTTGTTATTAAGTTAAAGGGGCTTGGGCCGAATCAAGCCATAGGAAATTGCAAGTCGCCCACGCAGTAGTTTAAGAGGCTGTGTAACGCTAGAGTACATTTGATTTTAGAGATTTCAGTAGATGTCAGTCGCAGAAAATACCCAAATTCCAAACGAAATTCACGGCACAGGTGGAATACTAGAAGAGCTGTCCAAGTTCATGTTCATTGCCTTGCCAAAAGGACCACCTGGCCATTGAATGCCAGCTTCATAGAACTATTAGCCTTACGAGCCACGATCATATATTAAAACTACAATAAGAATAATTATAATGCATATGAGATAACAAATAAGACAAGAAATTGGTTTAAAAAATGTGGATTTATCGAGAACTCTGGCACAAGGAGCGCAAATTCTTGGTTAGAACGCAATACGAAAGAACAATAGAGAAAAATAAAGATCAGAAGGTATGCTTTATAGATTGTACTTTGACAAGGACAGAAATGAACAGTTTTTTGAAGTTGTTCCAGATATAGATAGGAGACGCATTCGTTTAATAAGAAATGTTTATTGGAGCCAAAAGGTATGGTATAGCGAGATTAATAGAGGAGATCGACCAGGGTGCTTTTAGCGCCCAGATCTATTTAATTTATACACCGTGGATATCACGCAAATGCTCTTAGACCATGAAGGAATATCAGTACGGGGATTCAATCTAAATAGTATCAGATTTGCAGACGATACAACACTAGTGGCGGACAGCGAAGAAAAGCTACATCATCTCCTTGACATTGTGGTGCGAGAGAGTGAACAGAAAGGCCTTTTAATAAATTCCATCAAGGCAGAATACATAGATGTCGCCAAAATGGGAAACAAAGCAAAGAGTAATATTTACGTTCATAATTGTGTTTGGGTGGCTGCCCCGCAGCTGACCTTGTTTGAGCAGAAGGGCCAACTCTGGAACAGAAATCTTTGACTGGGGCTATTCTTGGCAATTGTTAAACATCTAAATAATTTTGAGCGAAAAAAGTAATCTATATTGCCCTCTCAAGGGGAGGCTATATAATATTAAAAACTCTTATTCAAAAATTCGATTTATTTCTTTGAATGTTTTAAGATTGGGCCAAGATAGTAAATTCCCATCTCTCAAAGATGGCAATGGGCTGTTATACTTAATATAGTTACTCATGGGTGCCTAATAGAAGGGGTAGTTGGAATAAACGGCGGGTGGGTGGAAAAACTCCCAAATCTTAATAAACGGGGAGTTGTATATCAGCCGACTATCAGGTGATATTAGGCAATAGCCATGCGGTTGTACCTTATGTGTAATCTTTAGTATGAAGTAATTAGTTGATTCTTGACATCGAACAAGCCGGTTGTCTTCTTTCATGTACATACACATATAACACGGGGGGAGGGGGTTGGAATAGACGGGGGCTTGGAAAAAGATGCAATAGATGGGAATCGGAACACAATTATTGATACTGATAAAAGCTATTAGTTAGGTCCTCACTTTTGTTCTTTGCTTGGCGTTATTACTAACATCTGTAATGCGTTTCTTCAGGCCTCTTCGAGCTTCGTAAATTGCCACCTTCATCTTTTTTTATGTGCGATTTTCATATGTTAATAAAGAAATTTTCTACTTGTCCACCAAAAACCTCCTAAAAATGTCATGGCTGGGAAATTACTTAAAAATCATAGGTGGGGGGTGGGGGTGGAATAAGAATGCCCTGGGTGGAAAATTTTGGAAAAATTAATTAGTGGGGGGATGCCTATTGGGCACCCAAGAGTAGAAAGATTCTTTCTTTCGCCACAGCTTTAATACACATTGTCAAGATAGTCAACTCATCAGATGATAATTGCGTCGCATCTTAATAAAACTTCATAATGTACCCACTGCCCAATTCCCTTGGTACCATATGTGACTTATGCTCAGCGCAACAAAGTAGGTCTACTTACTCCTGGTGTAAGAGGTCTACGAAGTCGGACTTTGTTACATTGTGTATTATGAAATCTAGCGGGGCCTGCGGCCTTGCCTGTCTTCATGACTCTAAGTGCCTGACAATCTTCCTGCTTCAGTATTTCAAGGACTACTCGATCATCTTCTCGTTCATCGTGGAAGAGCTCTTGAAGGTATTTTTTCCACCTCTCGGTAACGTCCTTGGGATCTTGGAGGATTTTCCCGTTGGCTGCTCTGATGATCTTCGAGGGTGGAGCTGATCTTTTACGCGTCAACCGTTTGATGCGCCTGAACATCTCTCTTGGCTGTGTTGTGAGTCTTCCGACATCCTGGCACTACTGCTCGAGCCATTGTTCTCTGGCTTTATTACATTCCCTTCTGACTGCTCAGTTGACTAATTTGTATTGTATCTCGCTGCTGATCGTGAGCCTTCTCTTCTCCTTGAGATTCTTGATGTCTTGTGTTATCCATTGGGATAACTGTGCCGGCCGGCGGTCGGTTATAGGTATGTGTTGTTCTGCTGCCTGTAGTATTGCTGATGCGATGTTGTTCTAGTGTGCGTCGACCTCCACGGTGTCGAGGGGAGGCCGATTGTTGAGGACGGCAGTTTTGAAGTTGTATTTTACTTTGAGCGTTTTCAGAGCGGCCAGTTCGTAGCGTATTGTGTTTCTGGGTTTCAGGAAACGTTTAGGAGAGATACGCTAGCGTAAAACGATTAGGTTGTAATCAAGTTTGCATCCGCGCTTGGGTGTGTCTTTGTCAACTTGGCTGCGCTCCTGAACCTTTGATTAATGACAATGTAGGCAATCTGGTTCCGCGCGCGGTCACCCAGGCTTGTGCATGTATACTTTCGTGGGTGGGCTTTGTACCAGGTGTTCACAATCGTCATGTCCGCATCACTGCATCAGTCTGTCAACGCCTCTCCTCTCTCGTTTCTTGTGCCCCGTACAGGCCGACGGTCTTGCCTTCTTGTTCACATCCGACTTTTGCAGTCCAATTTCCCATGATGATGATAACTTCGTTGAACGTGCACGTAAAGTAGACCTTCTCTGGGTCGCGGTAAAAGTGGAGGATCATTTGATCATTAGACTCCGATGTTAACGTGTAGATCACGATGAGGTTGAGATTGAAGGGCTAGCTTTGATCTTGACGAGTATAAGCCTCTCGGATGTTAGCCTGTTTTCACCCGGCATAATGGGGACAGTGAGATTAATTGAAGTGGATAATTACAATAATAACGATAATAACAATAATGATGATAACAATAACAATATTAATAAATAAATAAATAATCACACATACGGAAAAACACCAAAACAACAACAACAACAATAATAGAATTAATAACTTTACAACTAATTTCTTTATTTAGGCATGATACCAATACACAGTTTGATACTCATATACAATAGGCATATCAAAGCTGTTATTCATGAACAATAATAACAATTTAAAGAACAACCCTAGCAACGAGAAATACAGTGAACTATCGAGAAGAAAATAATATAATAACACTAATAATAATAAAAACAATAAAATAACAATGACACAATAAAATAAAATTCTATTTGCCAAATCAGTAACTCAGGATTAGTGATGTGCGTATTGCATAACTAATAGTTATTCTGATCAGGTATTCCGTATTTTCAATTTTTAACCTGTCGATCATACCTAAAAGGGATTTGCTATACTTAAACTCATACTTGAATCAATCAAACGTATATGATATTTTATTTACTTTTCTTTAATATAGTTTTTTTTAACTCGAAATTTATTTTCTTAACATCTATCAACGAGATAGAGTCGAACACTTACAACTATTAGGCATGTATGACTGATTAGAATTAACAAAAACAGCACAATAACACTATTAATATAATATTTTTTTTAAAAACTTCTTTGCCATTTATTCTTTCTGTAAAAATTACAGTTACAGTAATAACGTTTACAAGATATGAAAATATGCGATAATGATAGTAATAATAATAACAATAAAACATTAAAGGCACAAATTGAAGTCCCCTACCATACAAGTAATAACGCCAAAAGTGTACAACGCCTACCATACAAGAAATTGGGGCTCCGGTCAATTCTTATCGCGTCTGCAGAATATGTAATAAGTGCAAAGTATGATGCAACCTATTATTTTTCTAAACAAGTAGTCCTTGTTTTCCACTTTTAGATTGTTTATCTTTTCCACAAACGACTTGCTTTCAATCGCAATTCCTCCAATGGCACTCATAGACAAATTAATGTATTTCACGTTATAGGTTCTTCTCAAATTATCACATAAGTACATTTATAGTTTACACCAACACCTTTTCATCAATGAATTGCAGCCCAAACGAATAACCGTTTGCATACATTCAGTGGAAATTCAACAGACCTCGATATCCGAATCATTGTCAATACGTAAATGGCCAGAAGCAAACATTTCGCGTTCCGTTTCTGTAGTTATAAATGGATTGCCAAGAAAAGTCTCGTTCAGAGTGCCGATTTGCTCTTTGAGGCGTTGCACACCTTTTTCGCACGGTTGGCTTTCCTTTACCCTATGCCCGCCAAGGTCTGAGAGCCTTCATCTCACTCAGGGGGGATAAAATTACCCCCCACCCCTGCTTAAAATTTGTTTGAAAGCGTTTTGGATCACAATGCTTAGCATACATGTAGCTTGTTATGAGAACTTTAAAAAAATGTAAAAAAATTAAAATTTTATCACGTGATTTTGTGATGACGTCATCATTTCCTCCAAAAATGGTCATTTGTGAGCTCTGAAAACCACATTTCTGGTTACAGTAAGGGTTTACATGCTTTTTTTGTCCTTGCTGTTATACCTTTCCCTCATAAAGATGCTTGTTCTAAAAACCAATGCTTGTTCGGGTCAACAATAAACTTTGATGGGGCTGGAAAAGCACATCATCATTGAGATTTTTGATCATTTTCATAAGATTTGATCAAAAAATCTTTGAAGGAGTTCATCTTGCATTAGTGCACTGACAAATCGTTTCCTTTTTGCTGACATGACCACGTATCTGTTGATTGCAAAATGAAAATGGTCAAAAAAACCCGAATCAAATGTTTTGTTCATAATCGACTCCAACACAGTTAATTAAATTTGAAACTGAATGAAATTTGCAAAAGAAGAAAAAATAGACGTTATCATGACGTCGTCAATTAGTAATAAAATGACTCCATTACTGGCTTTTATCTCTAATCTTCCTATAAACTTGCAAAAAAGATCATATTAGTGAAGTTTGGGTCGTAATAAATCAAAGTTTCAATGAAGTTAAAAATTTCAATTTTCACTTTTTTTGAAAATCATAGGTCTTCCCCAAAAAGGTTCATAAAAGCAAAAATAACCATTGTCATGAGCTAAAAATTGACAGAAATATGCAAAATAGAAATAAACTAAAAGTTTAATTAGCGGGGGGGGGGGGGGGCGTCTATTAAGCACCCAAGAGTAGATGCAAAGGACTTTTTCATAACTCTAAATATTGCATACATTTAAAAAATGAAACAAATTTACTTACATCAGGAGGTAATCCGCCAACAAACACTCTATTTGGAATCTCTAGTACAGCATTATTTACTGGTACTGCCACTGGTACTGCCAACCTCAGATCCTGCAGTAAGAGAAATATAATTAATACTGCGATGAATGCCTCCCTATGATTGGTAATGGTTAGCACTCCGGACTTTGAATCCAGCAATCTGAGTTCTACACTTCTGCTGTTTTAATGCACTTAATTGTCACCTTCTACTTAATTACCTCGCACTTTCATTGTATTTTTTCCTTCTTTGTTTTGTAATTTTTCTCATTAGACCCCTTTTTTGTCATTTTGTCATTCTATCTTCTTAAAAATCTTGTTGTTAATAGCATTGTAAAATTTCTCCGTAGATGATGCAAGTAGCATCGAAGGCTAAGAAAAAAAAGCCGATATGTATCTCAAATTAGAGTTTTTTATTCCTTATTCGAACAAAATTTTCACCCGGGGTATCAATTGCAATCCGAGTGCATTCCAGCATCTCGGTGAAACATCCAAAACTAGTTATCTAGTGCCAAATACCAAATAAATAAACCAAACCTCGAACACTTCTCTCTTCTCTATTCCCCATAAACATATCTTAACCAAAACAATAAAAAACCCGCCATTTCCATTCTCACAACTCACAGCTACAAACTAGGCACCACTCGCAACTTACAGCAACAACAACAGGCAATCCTTAACTCTGATTGGTTAAAAGAATCACGTGATTAAAAAGCATAGGGAGACAGGATCACAATACGACAAATGCTCATGCAGTAGTTTTTGTACTAAAAACAAATATCAATAAGGCTAATTACCGTTTTTTTCGGTCGTCAAATTTTTCTAGACAGCTACAGTTTCATGAAGTGCCAGATCCCAAATTCACTAAACATTTAATTTATTTCTCTTCTCCATTTTCCTTTCATAAATACGATGAATGAACTCCATTTCCGTCCTTGTAGCTTAAACTAGACGTCAATTAGACAATAAACATGCACGTGGTAATACTAATTTCTTTTATGCATGATATTTTATAGCTAGAATTGCGTGTTTTGTTTTAAGGAAAACATCCAAATAGCTAATTGGAGAGAAATGAAACAGTGACATAGTCTTAAATTGTAACATCATAATAATCTTTTCCTATGTGTCTTTATGAAAAGTTACTTCGAAGAAAATTTCAAAACATTAACTGGCGATGTTATTGCAAAGTTTCAATGATTATCCTCGATCATCATTCTCAAACAGAATAATGACGTCAGGTCCAGTATGAGCCACGGTTATCAGAGATGAGAGTTTGGGCAAAGAATCCTGGGAGCCAATTTATTAGTCGATAAAAATTTAAACATTTAATTCTGTAGTAATTGTTTTTATTGTGAGTCACTGATGATAATCTAAGAGACCATTGGCATTGTAAGATTCGTTTACAGTAATCGACATCACCAAGACATTTACTAGTAACAAAATATCAATTATCGAAGAAGGTCTTTGGCAATGTTATAACAGATGTAATAGAACAAGTTAAAATTTTATGAATTTTCCTATCTTTTACTGAGGATTATTTTGACGAATTAATTTCACTCACAACTTTTGAGATTCCGAATGTACAAACTATTTCATTTTCTCAAAGAGGATCACAAAAAAATGATAATTTGTCATATTTCGCAATAAATGATTAAAAATGTTGTGCAGTAAATTAAAATTCATCAGAGATAATTAAAGAATGATATATGAAAGACAATTATAAGAAAACCAACTCTTTAGACAACGTTTACTACAACAGTGAATTAAGAGTACTATTTTGAATGATTTGAAATAATTTGTACGTTATCATGCTCAAAGCAAAGAAAATATTCTGAATTTATAGTAACAGTAACAGAATTAGTGGCACGGTGGTCCAGTGGAACTGGACTTGCATTACAAATCGAGCAACCGGAGTTCGATTCCAGACAGTGGTGCCAAGGTTCACTCAGCCTTCCATCCTTACGGGGTCGGTGAAATGAGCACCAGCTATGCTGGAGGAAGAGGTCAAAAAACTTGACTTGGGATAGGAGTGGCGCCAACCCCTACCACTTAAGTGGGAGAAGCTAAGGAAAGAGGAGCATTCGTGTTGCCTCCGACTGCGGTCAAACAACAGATACGAATGTCAACAATAAGCTGTGTACTTTCGACCTTTTCAAGTTAAAGCAGAAGAACAGCACTCATTGGAATCCTGTTTTCTGATCATTTTTCCATATTAAGATAAATAACTTCTAGACCAACTCCAAGAGTATATTAAAGCAGTGCCTACTACTTCTCTACATTGTAAAATTGCCCCATTAACTGCTGCTGATTTGAGAGGAGTCTTATTGTGGTACTGCGTTAAGAAGAGCTACCATTACTATAGACGTGGCTGAAAGGATTCCCTAAACAGTTTTTGCTTGCGAAGTTTCCGTTGAAAGACTTGATGACCGAGCATGGGTTGCATAGTAATCACAAACAGACTCCTACAACAGTTGCTTCTTCCTAAGGGGCTTTTTCAGCAAACGACTCTAAAGTAGGCCAAATTTAAAGCTTGAGTTTGATGTTTAAAGCTTCTTGACCTCTGGATTGGAGTCTCTAAGGCAACTCTACTATCGTTTTTTAAACTGTTTTTGACCGTAAAACATTGACAAGAGATTTATGTTTTATGGAAAGTAGGTTTGTGTAGTCCATGAGCTGGAGGGCCAAACTTGGCCAAAATGGCTCCGGCAGGGGGATTGATTAACACTGCAAACTTCAATTGGAAAAACTATTCTAGTTTATGGATCAAAGCATTACTGGGCCGAAATGAGTAGCTTTAGTGGGAAAATCGGCATCGAAGTAGAGGTCACGTGAATTGTGATGACTAAATTCTAGGTCAAACAGATAATTGAAATTTCTATATCTTTCGAAATCTTTGAGGTAGAAATTTACTTTTAGCTCTAAAAGAACAAGGCTAGCGCTTTACTAGTAATGTTTTGTAAGTTTAAGTACTCTTATGACTCTTATCTCACTTCCTGTGCATGTAGAATTCTCAAAGAACTGATTCAAGCGTATTGAATTTCTGAATGGGTTTGCCTTCTCTCTTCCAGCATTCAAGTCGATGCAAGAGTATTCCAACCTTAAAATTCAAACTGTTCAACTGTAAACATGAAAACTTCCCGACTTACACTTCGCAATTTACAGCGGCCTACTAAGAGCGAAAGGGCAAAGATGTTAATGGGTCATAAAGATTTCACTGTCTATGACAGAAAAGGTGTCGCTTTCATGACTGCTATTTTGTACGACGTGTTTTGGTGCTCTCGTTTTCTATAAATTCATTGTAAAAGCTTCTTCACTTCACTCCATACGATGGCTGTGATCAATGTATGGCGAAAACGTTTAGCAGAATGAACCTACTACTTAACGCAATATTCAAATTTTGTACCTCTAACCAACTTTTTTTGTTCATATTTTCATGAAAAGGTTGCCTCGCCACTTACAACGTTTCTCAGATCACCCGCGGTCGCAGAAAGAGGAACCCTAATACCTTTTCAAACGTCTGAGTGACTGGTCATATAAAAAAACTTATTGCTGTATTATTGCTATTGTTTATTTTTATTAGGAGTCAATAGTTCTGCAAACAATATAACCCCATGTAAGTTACAGGGAAGAAGGTAATGGATTGCTTGTGTTGGCATTAGAATTTTGTTTCTGTCTATTCACTTCTTTTATTCGGACACTAAAAAATTGAGTTTGCCAAAAAAAGTGATTTAATTCCTCCTCCACTAAACGATAACAGATGAGAATGCGCGTCAGTGACAAGCATAATACATAACAAAAGTTTATTTAGAAAACCTAACCCGAACGTTGTTAAGAAGATAAAGTGTAGGGTCTTTTTACCTATCAAGCAAGCATGGATTATTTACTGACAAAAGGGCTGCTGAAATGATGAAGTAAGAAATAACGTCAAGTGATGTCGACATGGAATAGGGACTGATCTTAAATTAGCGTGAGACGGACACTTGATGTAGACTCGAAGTAGGATCTATATTGGTTTACTTTGATATATCACCCAATTTACTTGGATCCGCAATGCTGTGCAGTTGAGTCTCGTTTTAAGAGACAAACCAACAATTCCCTTTGTGGTGGTAAATGCTGCACTGAGGAAAAAATATATTTACACTTAGACGTGTATGACTGAGGTGAGAACATAGCGTCCAAATAGATTATAAACAGAGAGCAAAACCACGTTAAGTTTTTGTTATCTCTCTTTGGATCTCTGCTCTGTTATATAGTAGCCTTTGTCTCCTGGAGATCTTCTTTGGATTAGGTTCAAAGGGTGGCACCTTTAACTGTTATTCCAATTAAGTAAGGAAAATACAACACTAAAATATAATAGGATCTCTAGAGTTGAATATTGCTAAATGACAAATAAGAATATTGCGGGAAATAGCGAAAGCGTTACTCACTTAGAAAGTTTTTTTCGCCTGACACTCCTCCGAGTATAATCGTCAGAAACGATCGAAATGAAAGCTATGAAAAGAATAAACCTAACTGTATAAAAGCGCATTTTGGGTTTATTCTTTTCATGCGTTTCATTTCGATTATTTCTGACGATTGTATTCTGAGGAATTTCAGACGAAAAAAGCTTTTAAGTACATAATTTTTTGCTGTTTCGAGCAAAGTCCCGTCGTTTCGAGTGCTTTTGCTAATTCATGCAGTAGTCCTATTTTGTACCGCAAACAAACTATTTGATTAAAAATAGTATGGTAAATTAAGATTTTTATTGCAAAATGTCAGCTCATAAAATTTAGTTGTCTTTAGCTCCGGATGCCCTGCCCTTTGCGCTGATTGTAGAATTTCTTACGCAATTTTAAAAGATAAGGAAAATGTGTGTAAGATGAAGCTTTCAATAGCAGGAGTGGAAACTTGGCCTCTTCACTTTTTGGCAGAGCAGAAAAAGTTATTTAGCTCTAAACCTATCTTTGAAAATTCTAGATACACTTAATTGTGTCCCTGAACAACAATAGCATCCCCCCCTCCTTTCAGTTTCGTTTTGTTGGCCTTATGAGGGAAAACGTTGTAGAGGAAAAACTTAATCAAGCGAATACGATACACACTCCAAGTTCCAAACACTCATGTGGCTGGCCTTCGGGTAAGAATTTTCGTCCAAGGAGGAGTGGCACTAAAATATTCCCTCCGATTACAATTTTGCGTATCGCGATTCTACTTGCTACTGTGTTGCGATTGTAATCTGTGTACAGTATGAAGATTACATTAGCACTAGTTCTATGATTAATAACGAATACCAACGATTAACTCGACAAAACTCCGATGAGTCCTTACCGATCGGGCCTTTCCACCAACCACCTAGCTGGGACTATTTAAGGTACCTTCCAAGTCGACTTTTGGTAGATTTAGCCACGTTTAGGTAGATAACAATTAAATAGTAGTGTTAACACATTTATTTGCAATTGCATTAGTCTAGTTCGTTCCAAAAATATTTTCAAGTTTACAGAAATGTCTCTGTTGATGAGAACAATTCATTTTCAAGTAAAATTTCATTCTTGCAAAGAAGTTGCCTCCCTTATTGGGATTGATCGTTGTAACACAATTCACTTTCAGTGTATACCATTCCTTGAATTGTGAAATTCTTTGAGATTTTGGTATTTTAGACAAACGACATGACATCACCTGAATATGGAGACAAGAACAACATGCTTAAGCATATTACAACTGTTTTATTGTAGAAAACTTTTATAACAATTGTCAGGTTGAAAAACATTTTAACGATGTCTAGGTTCATTGTTTATTGATTGTTCATTTACAATTTAATTGAAATCTAGCTTAAGTGTTGTGAATTATTAACATTTTCAACTGTTCGAATGTTGTTAAATATATTTTTGGAACCCAATCTAACTTAACGTGATTCTTGATGTGTACATCACCGTCTTTAGAGATGTATATTTATTAGATTTTAAATATTAAAGAAAGTCTGAGCCTCAGATTTAGTCATAAATCTGAAATTACACTCTTAATTATTAACAAGGTTTTAAGTTTCAGTAAACAGAGTCCAATCCGTAATAATTATAAAGCTAAAAACTACGCCATTCGTACAAATGAACTGTTGTTCCACAACTAATGAAATACCAGAGAGCATGAGTAAACTTACAGATGCAGTAATGGAAGACTCTAGGGTTGAGCATAGATCCGGAACTCGGAATAAGCGGGGTAAGTTGCGGGTACTTTAATGCAGGAGAAAGGCTTGGAAACCTGGAAATTCGAAATATAAGGGGAGACTGGAATAGAACGGGAATTTGAAGTAATAAAATCAAAATGCAATTCAGTTTTTACCTCAATTTGTATTGTTTGTACCTCGTCAATATGTGTCAGAGATGACCAGAAATGGCAATGAAAATAGAACAAAGGCACAAGATGAAAGAATGAATTTAAAGAATAAAAGAGTAGTCTAGAATAAGATTGAGGAGGATTGTATCTCCCCCCTTTCAGAACCACTGGCTTGATATCTTCAACAGACTTTAACAACTCCAGGATACCTTTGCTCATTTTTAGAGTGTACAACAACTCTGTCAGATCAGAAGTCGGGGTAGTGTCAAGTGGAGGGCTTATTCTTGAAATTTTGGGAGCCTGACATTGCAACTGTTTTAGTAAAGTTAGTAAAGCGATAGATAGCTGAATCTTGGGACGAGAATTTTCAGGGAGGATTGATGAAAATCTAAAAGAGTCCTAAGAAGGCTGATAGGGACATGAGTGACTCTTCTGATACAGTATTGGAACCTCAATTACCTTTTGGTGTGTAGAGGGGGTATTGATAGCAAGTGCAGTGGCTTTTCTGACTACTTCTTTAATTGGGGGATTAAATTTAAGGGAAGGAGGGAAAACACATTGTGTATCTTTAGTCCAAAGGAGAGGATATAGAAATTCCTCAAAATACCCTGTCATTCGTTTTTATTTGAATTTGGGTATCTAAAGGGCGTTATAATCGGGGTGATAATTCACTTTCTTAAATTTACGCTCGCTGAGTTTTAAATTTTACCAATTTTCTTGTGGTCACGTACAGGCATGAAGGCATGTTTGTTTAGCAGTGATAATCGAACTACAACATTCTAGTCTATTTGATCGATATTGATGAGGGCATCAAAGTAAAAACTTTCTTTGACAGCTACTTGTCAGCAATTTTACAGTTCAGCATGTCAGCAGGCCTAATTATATCGATAGAGAATTCATATACCTTAAAGGACAACAGAAAATTGTTAACTAATGAATAAGCCATCTATCTTACTACTAGACTGTAAGCCTGAGGAAATCGCCATGAAATCGCTCAGCCACCGTATACCAAATCAGGACAAAGAAGGCAGGGAAGCGAGAAGTTCCTGAAAGCTTTAAAAACTAATTACGTCGCCTCCACTTGCAAGTCTGCCATACTTTACACACGACAGAAATCAAAGTTGTACTGAAGTCGATCTGTCCACCTTCCTACGAAACAAACATGTTATTAACCTATGCTGCATAGCTAGCTAAACAACCACGAAAGACTTGAAAACTTTGCTGACGATATGCCGAACTAAATAAAATTACCTGGTAACTGCAAGGACAGTGTAACCCAGTAGTGAAATGCTCACTGTAGTCTACCATATAAGTAATTCGGTGTAGATATCTCGGTGCAGCAATGACAATCCTGTTGTTGATATCAACTGCATCCGTTCAACACGGAAGGGACCTAAAATTATGGGGGGACCTAGAATTTATGGGGGGACCTGAAAACTGGATGAAACCATGGGTAGCGAAGTGATTAATGGAACTGACTTGACAGAAAATAACATTAGGTAGAGTTAAAATTACATCTTATGTAAACTCATAAATTGATAATACATCCATTATGTCTGAGATGCACTATTTTTCTAACAGTTCTGTCAAGAATAAGGAGTTTACTAAATCATAGTGGACATATCTGAGAACCATGTCCTCCATACTGATGATAAATTCCTTCTTAAAATTGAGTTTGTCAACAGACTTAAAACTGTTATGACAGTCTTTGTTTTTGTACTTACTTATCCTTTAAAGTATATACTTTACACCACTTGCAATTTTCCTTTTCATTTTGTTGCTTTATAGTCACCAGAGCCAAGAGATACTGTACTTCGTACCCTTATAGTACAAGTCAAGCCAAGTAATGCATATCCAGACAAGAACTTTGTATTTGAAATTCAGCATAAAAGTGGTACTGTGTGGTATTGCCAGGCTACATCAATGGTAAGTACACCTATCTGTAACAAACAGGAACAACTGGAGACAAACGTTTCCAGATGTTCTATTGAATACATTTATCAATAAAAAACAGAAGAGTTTTTCCTGTGCTCAGTCATTAGCTATTTTACAATTAAGTTATATATCTCCAGATCCAGTTAGTAATAATGGAACTTTTCTCTTCATATTATATGCTGGGCAGGTCTGTTAAAGCGAACTAAAGGCTTATATTGTAGTATTAGAAAGCACAAAATCTGTATTTAGGAGTTACTCTTCCAGTGTTCACTAGTTTGACCTTTCTAGCTTTTGTATCTCAGCAAATCTGCTATAGTATATTAATATCGCAATATCACGGTTCATTTCTTATATCTGGTTTTGTAACTCTTGGTGAGGAAAGCAAGAGACTTGAAGGCCACTGCTGTGTTGTGTATTTTCAAGTGCCCATTAAGATTGAGAGGAAAAAAATATTAAATGTTGATTGAACTGAAGGGCCTTGTTGTCCCTGAAGGTCTTCCACAATTGATTGCCTCACAGACAATCTGTTCCCTTGGCAAAGTGATATTACATTGTCCAGTTAACATGATGATAAGAGTATCGTGGATAGAGAAAGCCAGCAACAAAGAATTCTAATAAAAGGGTATGGGAAAAGTTCTTTCCGAGAAGTATTAAAAAGGGGCTGTTAGAGCATAGGCGCAACGGACGAAAAATATTGGGGGCTGTGTATTATTTTCCCGAAAAAGTGCTCCTTTGCCCAAAAATTATTGGGACATGAATTGACGGTTCTGCAGACGGTTGAATCGAAGGGGGATATGGTTAAACTACCGCCACTTTGAATTGGAAAAAAATTCCTTAATGCTACGACAATTAATTTTTTTGCCCATTTCCCGAAAAAATATAATATGTAAACAAACTGGGGGCTGCAGCCCCCTTCAGCCTCTTTGGCCGTGTACCCATGACTTAGAGCTTTTTCCAATGCGTGATAAGGAAAGTTGCTGGGGAATATGTAGCGATCACCGGAAAAATAGAAGAAAGAAGAAGCAGAGGAAGAGCAGGCATTGGCTTTATTAAAGTGCTGGTGTATCCAGATGGCTTATGTCCCGTTAAGTGATTCTGAAGACTTATAGTCAAAGAAAAATTTGGAGATCCATTTAAGACGTCCCGTAGCCTATATCTTGAAATTATTGAAGAGGTTGTAATTCCCTTAGTCGGCCGTCATTAGGCCCTTTGACTGTAGATTGTTTATCTAAAGCATGAAGCTAAAATAGGTGCATTTTGCATTGATATCAATATTCGACTGACTAGGTTTTGCGACTTTTTGTTTTAGTTTACCATTTTTAAAGCATATGCAAGACTATCACTAATTTTCTTGCTCTCGAGGAATCTAATAGTAAGGTGGGACACCACCGTTAATGCAGCTATTCAAAGACATAGCAGTGCGTCCGGTCCTCTTGCTACCCTCAGCATCCCACTAACGCTCAGCGTCTAAGTGGATGAAGTGATAAAGATGTATCCTAAAGGAAGTCTACTTTCTAGAACGATTGACCTGAGAATGGGTGTAGACTGTTAAGACGTGAATCATGCTTAAGAGATGGTCTCTGCTGCTTTGATACAGATGGTGGAAAAGCCTCCAACTCTTGTTAAGAGCGGCAGTACGCTACTGCAGGGGACTCCGTTATTCGCGCTTTACACCTCAAAATAGTCAATAATTCCATAAGTTTACTTTAACCTCTCGGTTGTTGATAGCCATTGAATTGTTTCACTCGTCTTGTTTGACTCTCTTTTCAGATGGGGTTACACGTGTTTCTGGTTTAAAATGACCACCTAATGTTTTACAATATTTCGTGTATCCGTTTGGCAATGTACAACTTGAATGCGACAGAAGGGGCAAGAAAACCATTTTCGGCAGTACAATATCTGAAATTGAACCACTAGCAGTCCTTAAAGCAGTATTCTGACAAACTTTCAGGTATTGAAAACAGCAAGAATGTACAAAGTGGTTCTGGTAGAAGTCATCAACTTAAGGTCTGATGCAGTTTGATCTTAGACTTCCTCACCCTGAGATTATTATTTGTACAGTTGTCTATTTTACAAAACCCGGGTGTTGTTCTAATAATCTCCTTTACATATGGAAGACTATGTTCAACTGCTAGTTTAGCTTATTTCGGACCATAATATCCATGGAAAAGACACAAGGGCTTAAATAATAACCTTTGGACAGAATCCTCCACTTATTACGAGAAGTTGATTCCCGCTTACTTCATGGAATATCCAACCCGCCCCATGTCCGGACGTATTTGTAGAGACTTTAGTGCTCTCTGATACATAAGCACTCTTACGGAAGTACATGGTGAAAGAACGTTTTCATCAAAATTTGGAGTTCTTAGGCCAATGACATTGGGTGGGTGTACGGTGTCGAAAACATTCATAACTCCATATTTCCAATTTGTGATTCCGTTAAAATTTGAACCACGCTTTCACTAAATTTAACAATTTTAAAAAACCAAGTCCACTTTTACTTAAATTACTAACATAATCGAATTTAAATTTTCTAATCAGCTGAATGAGTACAAAATTTTGTCTAATTGGAAGTGTTTAAATTAGAAACAGAGTTAAGATGAAGGGATTGAAAGATAACATAACCTTACGTTATTAAAAGCAGAATGAACAAAAGTGATAGATAGTTGAAAGTAAATAATAGATTACGTTACTTATCATGCAGTACCCAATGGATAAAAACTACTGTAAATGTAATAATATCATCAAAAGTAGCACATTTCATGCCTACTCACCTTACAAGTGGAACAACATCTATAAATCTTTTATGATACATCTAAGGATATATAGAAATCGGAGACCAACACTTCATCATTCGTTAATATTTTCGTGTATTTCACACATTTTCAGACGAAAATTGCCTAAAACAACCAAAATACAACTTATCAGTTATATCACTACAAAACCACTAAGCACAGTGTAAGTGTTCAAGATTGTTTAGTGATAAGCAGAAGCTAACCACAAGTAAATCTTGATTGATAGGGTTCTATTGCAATATTTATACTTGGTATTTATTTCTGGCTCCAGCTCCCTTATCCACAGAGCCTCAAGAGTCAACAGATATGCCTCTCCCCTCACAGTCAATGTTAATTCTAATCTTAGGATAGAAAGTTTTATTGGAAAGATAATGGAATTTTTGTGGATATTTACAACAAGTGCAACCAAGCTATCGAAAAGTGATAAAAATGGAGAGGAGATATTCCTTGAACCAGAGATTATGACCTAGACATCCTTATAGGTGAAATGTAGAGAAACATTTTTCCTAGTTAAAAGCTATTTTTGTCTGGCACTCCTGAGAGTATCTCCATTTTATATAAATTTTATATGATGGGCCAGTAAAGGAGAAGTTACATGTTAAAAGCATTGTAGTGCTAGTGTGAAAGAGAATGTAACATAGATTTTTGCTGCTTTTGTTAGTAGCAGTAGCAATATATTCCTAGTTGTAGACTTGCAGTACTTGGATGACGTTCTGTTAGTCCATATATTGCAATTTGCAAATATGTTTGGTCATCCTCTCTCTCTATTCAAGGCAGATAATACCACCAATGTTTGGCAATAAAGAGTAAAGAATAATGAGGGTATAGTAATATAGAGCACAAGAAACCTTCAGAGCAAAGAAAAAGGATAGACAACATTTGTTTTCTAAGACCAAAGAATGTAAGTTAAAGAAAAATTATAACCAGAAAGAAAATTCCACCACTGAGCTTGTTCAGAAAAGTATCCACTAGAATGTGTCATAATGTGTATTTCAATCTTGTATTGAGTGTACAATTCTACTTTCCTTTCATTATAGAATACAATAGTTATTAATGATAGAACAGTACATCTTGAATATGGAAAACCAAGACCAGCAGAACAAGATTGGGTCTGTAGTAAGGTAAGAAAACAAGACAGCGATATCGCCCCTGTCTCTCGTAAAATTAGTACAGAAGAAGTTCGAAAAGACATCAACAGACAACTTCCCTAGAAGCTGGGGTAAGCAAATTCTCACAGAACTGTTTGCAAAAAAACCCAAACAGAAGCAGGGTTTCATATTTTCCATTGTTTGTTTGGGTTTGTTCAGATTGTTTATATGAAAGTACTGTATCTAACGTGCTAAGCATTGTTCAGATCTCTTTAAAATTGGTCATGATGTAGGCATTCTTCTGAAGCAAGCAGATACCATGCAAAAACTTGTTGAAGTGTGAGAATCAGACTATAGGACAAGAAAGGGGATCTGCGACTTAATGTGCGCTCCTTGGCGCTTCCAAAGTAACACTGGTCCAACAGTTTTGTTTAAATGAACCAATAAGAGAATGTGCACGCAAGTAAAACATATGCTATGCGAAACCAAGTTTTTTCCCCTTGCACCTGGGGAGAGTTTCACTTCTGAAGCGTGGACTGCATTAAATTGCTTCTAGATCATAAGCTATGTCATAAACTCGGACCGCAGACACCAGTTACGCTTTTAAATTGATTGCGCATCAAGGCGTAGCTTAAAACCATCTCAGAGACTGTGAAACTAACTAGAAGTTAGAACTGGAGTTCAGCGCAAGCAAAACGTTCTGTTTTTACAGCTGTAAACCAACCCTAACAATTCCTTACGATCATAATCACCTCTACAACTATCACATAATTCCACAATCACCTCATCAAACACCCTCTCTCTCAGCGATTTGTACACAAACACTAACTAACCCCAATTCTCACAACAGATGTATCCCTTATTGATGTCAATAAAAGTTTTCCTTTATACCGTAGCCCCCGGTGTTAATGATTAACCCGCAAACCGCGGAGTCTGTGCTGCTTATCAGGGAGACTGGTATGAAACACCGGAAGTATATGAGATATGTAAGAAGAAAATAGTTCATGCAATCCAGGACCTGTAGGTTGAGACGTTTTCGGGCATGGTCATGAGCAACAAGATCGATAATTTATCAGTTCTTTCATATTTTAGGGACTCTCAAGTATGATTCTATAAACGTCTACTTTTTCTACACTCCTCTCTCACTTATGATGATGCCAGTGCGATAGGACGCATGCGTCGTTTTCAGCTGCAACGATCTTATCGGAGTTGAATCTCGTCATAATAGGGGTTTCTGTAGTAAATATACAAGTATCGAGAATAAGTTGGCATGTCGATTGACCAAATATAATGGAGGGCTAGTATCTGTATGGACATTACGCATTACGACGCTTACTTTGGTAATCTCGCATATGGTAGTGAAAAGGATAAGCGAGCAAAACAAAGTCCCATACGATACCAATACCAGCTGACGATCGGTCGATGCCCTTACAATCATATTAGCATTACATTAAAAGCAAGAGATATTTGGCCGTGCTCTCTTTATGCTCCGAGTCACAAAATTTATCCTTTTTCTTGAAAAGGGCTACTGCATCATGTGATTTACGCGTTTGTAAAATGTAGGTGGCGCAAAATATACTGTGACTGAGGGATACCCCTTACATTCTAAGACATAATTTTTGCATTGATAGCTACCATTAAATGTGCTGAATAGTTTCAAGTGTTTATTCTGGATCATGCCAAAACCCAACGGATAAGCTGGGCAATGCACAATCAATACATATTTTTCACTGTTTAAATAATGCGTTGAGTAACTGATTCATTCTGCTGAACGTTTTCGCCACACACTGATCACAGCAATCGTAAGGAGTGAAGAAAGACAGCTTTTACGATGAGTTCATGTGCTAACAACTATCAAAAGGATTCGTTTAGGCTATAAGCCAAAGCCAGATCTCCATTTCATCTTGCCGCCCTAGAAGCCCCATATATCAAAAGAAACAAGCCGTTACTCTGTCGGCAAAAAGAATTCGTTTACAATTTACGTCTTTTTCAATAACACGAGACGTAGAAAAGGTGTCGCTCTCGTGCCTGTTCATTTTCTACGACATGTTTTGGTCTTCTCGTTTCCTATAAATTCAGCGTAAAAAGCTTTCTTACTTCACTTAGCACAATTGCTGTGATCAATGTATGGCGAAAACCTTTAGCAGAATAAATCCGTTACTCAACGCAATATTCAAATTTGTACCATTAAGCAACTTTTCAAGCATTTTTACTGTTTCTTGTTAGTGGGAAACTACCTTTTCTCACAAATCTGTCACCACCAGAATCTTTCTAAATAGGGGGACCGGAAATTTCATCAATAAAGGTCTGTCCTCATAATTGTCAATTTTCATTGAGCGTCTGTGGGCCGCTTAAGGAATGTTGTAGGTGCCATTTGCGTGTTTGTGAACAAAATGCGTGAAAACCACTCAAAAGCGTGAGCGTCGGAAGGTCTGCCTTAGTTGACCTTTTTTGTAATAGTTAAGGTGGAAGTCTTATTGAATTCAGCGCAAGGCGCTTTGTCTAGCAGCAAAGCTTTGCAACAGTCCGTAAAATCCCTTTACAAGACCCTGTACAAAGGATACTATTGTATAATCAAATTAGATATTTTACTATTGTAATTGGGCAAGGATCCTACACGTAGTAATGATACCACTGAACAGTTTGGGATTTTCATCTCTTTTCTCTAACTCGTAGTCCTAGCTACTGAAAAAGAGCGAATCTTTCACGCATGCGTTGACAGCCTACTACACTATCAGTGATCAACAACTAGTTAGTGAAGAAGTTTAAACGTTATAAATTCAAGTGCTGAGCAACGGATGAATCAATCATAGATTCTTATCTCTATTCCCTAGCTCTAGTACTGTCTTCGTAGATGGGAGAGCCAAGAGGCCTTGAAGGGGGCCCTTGGTCCTTAAGTTTTGAAAATATTTCATCCGATATATTTCGTCAGAAAAATAACGTTGAATCATTCTTTTGCCCTTCATTATGCTTTACCTATTGCACACTTCTAATAATTTGTTCTGGAAAGAACTAAACAAGGATTCTTGAATTGCCGAAAGCCTCGGCCTATGTGTTTTAAAAGCGGTCAAGTCTTGCCCTTCTTTGATTTTAGCAATGAGTTTGTTCCCATCTTACATTAGAATCCCCACTGGAGGATCTATATTATGATTGTAGGATATAACATCAAATCTGAGAAATGCTTTTAAATTCTCAATCAACTTAAATTTTTTATTCCATGAATAAGGTTGGTTTTGGTTTCTTGTTCCGATTCCTCTTTTGATCTGTCCTTCTTAACCCAGTTGTATTTGCTTATAGATTGATGATGAGTGCCCTTATTCCCAGTTGTATTTGCTTATAGATTGATGATGAGTGCCCTTATTCCCAGTTGTATTTGCTTATAGATTGGTGATGAGTCAAATTCAGAGGCGCACTGAGAATATCAACCGAACGTGAACTTTTTGTGATTACTTGAGCCTGGTTCACATGACAGTTAAATCCATTGCTAGTTCGGACAACAAGTAGCAAACAACCACATATTTGTACTTTATGTTGTATGATTCACATGGTGAGCCACGTTGTTACAAGCGCAAACAACCAAATCGGAGCATTTAACCTCAGAATTTCGTTGACAGTTACAGGCGTGACTCTAGGTTACATTGCACGTTGAGGTCATTTCTTGATTCATTCATCTCTGATAGATGGACATTTTGTTCGAGTTGCTCAAGTACATTGCAGTTCTGCTGCTTATTTGAGGAAGAAAAAAGGGGCATGCACTTCGCAGGGCTTTGAGTGCTCTAAAAGATTAGGTTTTGATTTTGCTTTCAAAACTTAAAGGCAATCAAATTTAACCCAAGGTGTTTTTTACTAATCATTAAAATCGACGATTTTTTGTATCCACTTTTGTAGATCATAATACTTCGTTGTACCGATTTCACCAAGTAGTTATCACGTCATGGATACAACCTCCTTTTTTCTTACGAAACCTTTTCTCCCCTTCGTATCAAAAAGCCGTCAAAATTTGTCACCTCTTTTAAACATCATAGGATTTCCGCGTTAGTACAAAAAAGGCGCCATCAATTCGCGTGATACTTAGCTATTAGCTGAGACAAGGCCTTGTAAGAGAACAAAAAAATTGCTATTATTTTTCCAAGGACGTGTGGTTTGTCGTAGGTCAATCAAATATTAACTTTTAGAACCCAAGTAGAAGGGTTAACATGCATATAAACGTGCCTTAAGCCTGTCAGACTGTTGTGGTGGTCTGATCTAAAAATGAATTTTACGTGCATGTGAACCAGGCTTCAGATATCACGATCTTTTTGACTGTCTTTAATCAGGGTCTTTGTAAAGTATTGTCAGGAATCGCCGCTGCTAGCATATTGTTCTGTGAATTCGATGTCTCGACTAAAGTTCTTTATAGAGACGTCAAATTCTGAGGGGACGCTTGGCAAACATTTGCAAAGATGAGCGCAGTAAACTCTCGTGAGGATGCTTTTAATAAATTCAATTTTTTACTGCTGAATATAAACGTTACGATGTATGTATGTATGTATGTATGTATGTATGTATTTATGTATGTATGTATGTATGTATGTATGTATGTATGTATGTAGGTATGTATGTAACTACGGATGCTCACTCCTAAGTAACGTAACACAATGCTATGAACTGATGCATCATACCTCCAATTCTTCTATTCTAGTTCTGTACTTGCTTTCCTCTGTCTGGAGTTTGGAGAAAAATCTACCAATAGTTTCCAGTAGTTTTGTATGAAGAGACTGGTGCTCGTCTTCGCGTTGCCGTTCGTCTCCATCGCATTGTGTTAAAATTGCAACCACATCTGGTGGTAGGGCGGATGCGTGATCTATGGCTACATCTCCTCGTCGTTGCGTTTCCCTCTTTGTGGCAGCAACAAGAGCATTGGAACCTGTCGTCAGAAGAATCAAGGAAACAAAATTCCATCAAACTTTAGTTCATAGACGAAGCTACCAGTTTAGATGCCCCTAGACCTACTACTTCTTCAAGTAAAAATTTGCTTTACGAAGAAACTGAGAATGGATATATAAGAGGTTTGTATACTTAAATGTTGAATTTGCGTTATGACATCGGAATCGGGAAATATCGTCGGACTATCAGTTTTTTTGCCTCCATCAGTTGCTCCGCTAGTCAGTAGCCCTTCCTGATCTCACGTCAAAGGAAAGTCTCCAGTCACCATAAAGCATGTGTTAAGGAAAGTAACATGTTAGCTGTGTTTCCCTTAACTTTCTCTCGACCTTTTTCGTTGTCCCGCTTTAACAATAATTTCTGTTTAAATCGTTAATACAGGTTTGCTTGACATAAAGCTTGTCGTCTAGAGATGGCCATTGCACCTTTTTATGGAATCGCTCGTCTTTTGGAACGTAATACCGAAAATACCACGCTGTATGACAAATCGGGTACATTTTCCGAGCAAACAGGAAATACGACTTGATGGCGAGTCGTAGCAGTGTTACATTCCCCTCTTCAGTGCTCCCCAAAATTTCTATATTCGGAACTGCAAACACCTTAAAACAGACTGGGAGGATTTAGTTGCCACGGCCATCCACAGATAAAGAATGAAAATTCAAGAAAGTCAACAACGTGATGCAACTAATTTAGCACTTACCATCACTAATAAGCTCAGAAAGTCCTTATTTTTCAATTTTTTTCTCTCCAATTTGCTGGGAAATGAGAGAAATAAGCTTGTAAAGTCTTTGTTTTTCTCATAACTTTTTCTAGCAAGTGTGCTGGAAAATGAGAGAAGTAAGCTCAGAAAGTCCCTATTTTTCAATTTTTTTCCCTCCAATTTGCTGGGAAATGAGAGAAATAAGCTTGTAAAGTCTTTGTTTTTCTCATAACGTTTTCTAGCAAGTGTGCTGGAAAATGAGAGAAGTAAGCTCAGAAAGTCCTTATTTTTCAATTTTTTTCCCTCCAATTTGCTGTAATATGAGAGAAATAAGCTTGGAAAGTCTTTGTTTTTCTCATAATTTTTTTCTAGCAAGTGTGCTGTAAAATGAGAGAAGTAAGCTCAGAAAGTCCTTATTTTTCAATTTTTTTCCACTCCAATTTGCTGTAAAATGAGAGAAATAAGCTTGGAAAGTCTTTGTTTTTCTCATAATTTTTTCTAGCAAGTGTGCTGGAAAATGAGAGAAATAAGCTTAGGAAAGTCTTTGTTTTTCTCATAATTTTTTCTAGCAAGTGTGCTGGAAAATGAGAGAAATAAGCTTAGGAAATCCTTGGCTTTCAATTATTTTTTAGCAACCCTGAAGAGGTGTGTGTCAGGGTATTATACCGTAAGAAATTACAGTAGGAACTCTTACTTCCGATTTCTGTAACTTTTAATTCTTATTTAACTCTCTACTGACGTCAATATGTTTCATTACGGATACTAATTAGACCCAGTAATGCGAGTAATACGATATGCTCACAGTATATAATACAAAGCGCCAAAAGACTTACCGTCACAATATTTTCTGTATTATCATGATGGAGGGAAACATTGCTAAATTCTGCGGAGCCAAGTGTTGAAGTCTATTGCTATATTAATTCGATCATGTGACCTCATCCTTCGTTGACTTGTTATGTTGGGCAGACGTCCTTCCCTATGCAATTGCCTTAAGTGATTTATTTACCGTTACATCCAAAATTATCCTACCAATGGTATTTCACTCATTGTAATTTTCAATCCCTTCAATATTTAACAAATTTCTTCTGAAATGTGTAGTACGTATTGATGTATTAAGTCTGACAAGGAACACCCTCGCCTGTAGTAAAAGCACCCTCGCCTGTAGTAAAAGCACCCTCGCCTGTAGTAAAAGCACCCTCGCCTGGGATAGAGAGTTCGTGTCTTCCTGCAGAAATAAGTTCATTTTAGCGAGCCATTTATTCTGATTTGGCCCTTTACTCGTAATCCTTTTCAGATTTCAAACCAGGTTTACTTTTCCATACTTCCTTAGCACAGAATTTTGAGTCTTTGCAATCTTTACAGTTCTTCTAATACCGTTATTTCCCTGTCATCTCACATAAAAGTCTTTTTCATGGATCATTAACTCTGAGTAGCAAATACGAGTGAACCAAATAAGTCCATTCTGCCAAATTCATCTATTCATGTCTTAGCGGACATAGGGGAGTGACCCACAAAGGTACTATAGTGGTGCCCTACATTATGGAACATTTATTAAAGAATAGAGCCTTTTCAGGCTGGACGTCCTTTCTCATGTCTTCAATAGCCTTTCGAAGTCCAAATTCTTACTCACTGGTATTTAAAGCAAGCGAACTATCCACTTTGACGACGGCGTCTCAGGGACTGTCTCTGTACGGTTTAAAGCTAATTTGAAGTTTACTCTGTCCGTTTTTAGGAATTGATAACAGAGAATACAGACTTACGTGAATATTTAGCCGAACTTCTCAATGAGTATATTAGTTTACTACAAGAGCAGTACTGGACTCCAGATGAAAAACAGGTATTTAAATTGATTTTTTTTCCTTTGTTGCTAACTATTTACTTTATTTTTATAGCTCAATAACGCACACAACGAGTATAACAAGCGACAAAACATCGATTAATTTGTAGTTAAGCGGCACTGTCCGGAGAAACCTCACTTTGGCAAATGAGTGATGAATGGGAGGCTCGACAGATCAGGGCAAACCAAGCTTACATCGAGATTTTATAACGATGATGGTAGAACGCTTCTGTACGATTTTTATTGAATGAATAAAGCAGACACGCCTTAGTGTCATTTTTCACAGGGTTTATTCAGGTAATCCAAAAAGCATATTGTACACAAAAGACGCCATGTCTTGCTCTCAGCTTTAGCAAGGACCATATTAGTTTCCATTTACAATTGTTGTATGGAGTGCTTGAGGGCTTGAAGGTCCTAAGTGTTGCAATTCCAAAATTTAAGTAAATTGGTATTTTTCTGGTCGATTGAAAGGGAAAAGTGAAATTTTTCTTGGTATGAGGTGTTCAGATAAACGAGGATGTACTGCACCACAAAGTGGTCTATTTGAACACTTCTTAGAATATAAAAACAAGGGAATGTCAGACTGGCAAATTAAACTAATAGATGAAGCTGAGACTGAGAAATGTTTATGGCAGAGAGAACTTTTTTGATAACTCATGTTAAAAATTTCTAAACCTGATGGTTTAAATGAACGGGTAACAATAGGCAAGTGAGGGTTCCAAATATAACATTAGCTTTCAACCACCAAGACTGGGCATGGGATCTCAAAATAGCTGCTTTCATAGTATGAAAAAGTTCATGACCGCCACCTGTCATGCAGGGTAACCTTGTGGTGTTGGTTTCCCTATTTTCATTAAGGGCCTTGATCACCCTCTCCACAGAGGCAGGAGACTCATCGTGGCACCTCTCCATACTTTGCAAGTAGCCCAAAACTTCACAGTCTCTCCATGGGAATCTCAAGACGAGGCTAATGTTAATATATTTGTTTACAAATTCAACATCTCCAAAACAACTTTTAAAAACAATAGGAGCATTTTAGTTGGGAAACTGGAATTGTACAATACCAATATTTTTAACCAGCAACCTTTCTTTTATCAATTGTTTACATTTTAAATTCCTGTAAGGAAATTTTTTATTGTTTTAATTATTTTACATTAGGAAAGGAACTGTCTGTACAGTTTAACCTGTTTTGCATATTTTTATACTTCACTTTAAACGTAGGTTTCTGTTTTAGTTTAAATATATATATTCCCCTACCTTATTAAGGGCAGTACCTTGATGGCACTATCACCCTCCCCACAGGGGCAGGGGCCTCATGACAGTGCCCCTCCATACTTTGAAAGCAGTCTGACCCTTCCTAGTCTCTTGGTGGGATCCTCAAGACTAGGCTAGCGATGATATATTGGTAAACAAGTTAACATCTTCAAAACAACTTTTAAAAACAACTTTTGAAAACAATTGCAGTTACGAAGCTTCCCCAAAATCCATTCTATATGTAAGGCACTTTTGGCAGGGATTTTTGCTTGCTCTTGTTTCCCTGTGGTTCACACTCACAAGTAGGGCCTGCACATTGAACTATAAATAAAAAGACTTTTTATTAATAGTTCAATGTGCCTACACGATCTCTGAACGAGGTTCAAGAACGTATGGCGCGGTGGAGTATATATAGAAGAGTATGTTACTGTAATATCCGTTGTATTTATCGACACGGTATATAAGTTGAGACAAGCGTATAGTATTTTGAAATTATAAGGATTATAAACAACACTATAATCCCTTCACAACTCGAAAAAACTATTTAAGTTAAGCCCTTAAAAACAGGGATCTTGAATTTATATTCATGCATTTTGGTTCCATTTCCAAATGGAATTGTAACGTAGAACAACAAGTTGTTGCATACACTTTGAACAATCAGTGAACTTGATTTGAAAACTGGTTAAAATGTCCCTACCTATCAGGCTGCCAGTAAGCGCGAAGAAACCTGAGAAAATTTGATACTCCAATATTTTTCAACAATGGTTCCCGTTTCTCAGTTGACACTTGATATTGCGTTAGAAATTTGGATTTAAAAACTCGACCTTTACATCGGACATAGGACATAGGCATAGTATGATATGATTTTATTATACTACAGTTAGCACAGTACGGTACGTTGTATTATATTATAGGACAATGGGTGTCCGCAGGGCTTTTTCACGAGCTCTCATCAAGTCAAATCCGAAAAGGTTGCTGTAATAATAGCAGTTGTGTAATTAGTTTTTTACCATAAAGTTCTCGCGCTTGATGGGCCATCTTGTTGCTACGTCAGGTAAGTGCTCACTAAATTTAAACTCCTTAATAGGAACTGATAGAGGGCTTTAGAAGGATTGGATATCCTTTTATAGTATTTAAGATCACTTTGAAGGATAGAGTTTACTCCACTCATGAAGGGACATTGCAACTTCAAGTTTCAAAGGTGACAGAAAATTCGTTTGTTGCTCGGTACGCAGCAGTAATGGCCTTGCTAGAGGAAAACCAGACAAACTAATGAACAGTACAAGCATTTGTTAAAAATATTGCGCGAAGTAAAAATATTGACACACGAAAAAGGCGCGTCCTAGAAACTGGTGAGGCTCAATTTAAAGTTTCAATTTTCAAAATATAATGTTTCTGGATTTAGTACATCTTTGTTGATCAAAGCATTGATAACATAAAAGGCAAATTCCTCTTGTCTACACAAACTAGGCTTATGACGCGAAATAAAAACACATTCCAAAACTGCTAAATGAAACTTAGATCGCCCCCTACCCAAAACTGAAAAATTTTCGCTACTGTAATTCTTTGCGCAGTCACTGCTTCCTAATTGATGGTCCTCTATCGCCGATTTTGTTGTTGCTTCCACTGTCTCTTGTCGCTTACTTATCTTCCTGGTTGTTTCCTGGGGACGGCAGCTTGACTTTTACGTATTCGACGTGGTACGTGTTGCTTGAGCCTGTCAACGTTTCGTCCACGTCCACATTTCATTGAGGCGGAAAGCTTTTCGATTAAAATAAGTTGCCTGCTGAATTGTGTTTTGAAATTTGTTTTGTTGTAATATTTTTTCACTTTAATGTGTTTTGTGCCTGTTTATGTTTTGATGAATATTAATTATGCAAATTTATTCTGAATTAAACTATTAAGTTGAAAACGACTTATATAGCTAATGAAATAGAGTGAAAACGGTTGCCGTGGTCATTTTAGGGGCGTTTGGATACAAGAGAAACCAGAAGTGTTGAGTGACTATGGCTGAAGTGGTTGGGTAAAAAGTGGGTCAGAGATGCCGACCAGACGGTGGGCATTTCGATATCTTTGTGCATTTTCAGATTTTTCAGTAGAAACAAGGGCACGTGTTGGGAGTTTTATAGCACAGTAATCCTTCGAAATAATACTGTGATTTATTTTATTGAACGGTTTTTCATGTGTCCACCCCTTTCTCTCGAAGGCAAGAGAACTGGCCGACAGACACGTGGCAGATTCTAAAGTTATTGACGAAAATACAGAAATGGCTACTAATATGTCGTCAAGGGCTTACAAGGATGGCAAACAAGCCAGAGAGCACCAAGAAACTAAAAACAAAGAGTTGAAGGACATGCACGATCTTCTTGAAAAAACCTTAGCCGTCGCAAGAGATACATATAAATTTGTAAATGTGACGGAGTCACAGGCCAAAGATGCCATCGCATTTGCAGAGAAGGTGATCAAAGAAGCATCCACACCATTGCCCGACATCGGACTCAACAGAACAGAACATCTAAACTCAAAACTTTCATATATCCGTCTGATTGAAGATGAGTTAAAGTACGGCAGTTAATAAAAGCAAACCAGCAGCAATTGAGCCAATCTATTCGATAGTGTTCATGAACTATCTCTGGCAGCAGGTAATCTCGGAATCCATTTTCTCAACCATGATGAAGAATAACAGTTAGAGTAATGAAAGATCCATTGAAAGCAAAATCCATTGAAAGCAAAATATTTATTGAAAAATATTTCATGCGACTGCCTACAGCCAACTGGTTAGGTTGACTAATCTTAGTTGAACTGAATATATTCCGAGTTTGGGGTTTATTTGTGTCTGATACGTTCCAACTGATACTCCCGCTCTAACTCTCCGCCATCTTCCAATATATCCTCAGTTAATATTTATATTAGATGATAAAGTCTAATAAATAGAATTGTGAGTCAAGGAAAATTAACTGCAGGAAGGACAAGTAGGAAGTAAATGACGACCATGGAATCATTTTTGAACTCTTGACCTTAACTTTATTTACGTTATGAGGAAGCTGCAGTTAAACTGGTTCAGGTGTTCTTGCGCTATCTCGTTATGTTTTTGCCTTCTCGTTTCCTTGTGTATATGTTTTCATGGTGTGTCGATTACTAGCGAGGAAAGACTATTTAAGTAACATTCGTTTATTCATGGGGAATGGCATTATTTAAAATTGACTTGTTTTTTGAATAGCGGAGGTTTATTCCTCTCTGCTATTGGGTTAGTAAATTATAGGGTCATGAGGTGCAGATGGGCCAATTTTCAAATTGTATAGAGGCATAGAGGTGTTCATCCATTTGTGGACAATATAAAGCAGTTGCAGCGACTATAGGATAGAGTACACCCTAGCTGCCCTTTATATTCGTTAGTTAGCCTGTTTGGTGGTTTTACTGTTTATTTAGGGTAGTTTCAAAATCGGGCCCAGTGCTCACCTGGAGTTTTTGATCGAGAGATTGCAAACGAAGTTTACCTGGGAAGGACTCCCTTCCTTGGTGGTCAGTACCACTACCACAGGTACTGCGCTAGTATAAACAAAGTCATAGGCAGCTGAAAAGGAGATCGTGTCTTGTTTTAGCTAATAAGGACCGTAAGAAGGAAAAAAATTAGTCCGTTAAATATTCTTGCAACATGCCAGGGAACAATGGTTAGAATGGAGTCAAAACCCCCCCCCCCCCCTCCCCCCCCCCCCCCCCCGAGCCTTTGCCTTCCTTACCAATGGTAGCTCATTGTCAACGGACGGGAAAAGCATTATCTTTAATGGCACTGATTTCAGCACTCGAAGGAATGGATTGTAGGAGTTTTTTCTCTGCCATATCCTCTTAGTCCCCTACATTCACACTATATTGTCGTTATTTAACATTATTATTATGCTTGTATTATGAGAAGAATTTGCGAAGTTGTATTACTCCCAAAGTACTAAAAAGGTGGCTGCCAGGACATGAAAGTTATAATTTTAGAAAGCACCGTAGTTCGGAAGGAGCGTGACAGCACCGGGTACGTGTAACAGAATGATGAGACATCCAGTGATGAATTGAGTGCTGGTGCTGACAATACGAATGAATTTGTAACATAAAACACGTCTTTATAAAAGATAAGGGTCTCTTCAATAGCTTTGAAAATATAACCAGGTCCTAATAGATCAATAGAAATGACAATTTGTTGCAGACAGGTGTGTAACAGTGTAAGGTGCTGTGAAATCTTTAGAAAGAGGTATGAAATACAGTACAACTCAAATCTAGATTTAACTCAATATCTCCCCAATGCCTTCTTTAATTTTTTTTCAGGATACGGTAAGGTTTTGCGATAACTCATCAAAATATTAAATTTATTGCATACATGTATCTCGATCTCCATTAACTCAATTTCCATAAAAGACTATGCCTCAACTCAAAGGTTCAGCCTAGCTTTTAAACCCCCTCTAATTAGGAGTTTAAACTTCTAATTCCTAAAGAAGTGTACTGCTGATGATTTCATAGACAGTGTTGTGTTGATTGTTTGTTGGAGAATGGCAACTGTGTGTAACTAATGTTTACCACTTATCCGGTACAGTCATGTTCCGTCCGAACTACGGTGTTTTCTAAAATTATAACTTTCATGTCCTGGCAGCCACATTTTTAGTACTTTGGGAGTAATACAACTTCTGCGAAAATACTTAAACATATTATTGGTAGTGCAAAACTTGAAGATACTATTTAGCAGGCAAATCATTTTCATCAACCAAACAAGGACGCGTGGCCCTTCCCTCTCGCATATACTTGTTTAATATTACTTTCGTTGCTTGTGTTTCTTTCGTGAGTGACACAAATTAAACATGTGTCATTAATAAAATAGTTAAGCCAGAAACAGTTTCTTTCATCAACTTAAGAACAGGCCAAAATTTTGCCCTTAAGTCCTGATCATAATGGGTACAAAATTGCGCTAAACCCTCCTCCCACGAAATGTTTGGCTGGCGACCTGCTTGACGCAAGGTTTTTACATGCGCAAATACGGTTGAAAAGCACAAGAGGAGGTAGTACGCGTTGAGTAGGTTATCTCAAATTCCATAGAAGACAGGTGTAGAGTACAGGTACGCTGGGTAGGGTAGTTAGACAAATAGGGAGTAGGTGTAGTATGTAGATAGTAGGTAGGTAGATGGAGGGTAGAGTATGTAGGTAGATGGTGGCTATAGTATGGAGGTAGATATGGGGAACAGCAGGTAGGTTGCAGAGAAGGTAGATAGGGGGTAGATTAAATAGGTAGATCGTGGGTATAGTACGTATGTAGGTTGACGAGTAGAAAGTTAGTAGATAGGTAGAACGAGGTTAGAGTAGGTAGGCTGGGGTAGAGTTTATAGGTTAGTAGATAGGGGTAAGGTTAGCTAGGTACAAAGTGGGTATAGTAGGTAGGTAGGTTGTCGAGTTGGTAGTTAGTAGATAGGTGGAACGAGGTTAGAGTAGGTAGGCGGGGGTAGAGTTTATAGGTTAGTAGATAGGGGTAAGGTTAGCTAGGTACAAAGTGGGTATAGTAGGTAGGTAGGTTGTCGAGTTGGTAGTTAGTAGATAGTGGTTAGAGTACGTAGGTAGATAGAAAGATAGTAGATATTGTGTGTAGGTAGGTTGTAGACTAGTTGGCGCCACTGCTTCTCAGGGGGCTGAACTGAGAGATTGTTAGTTTGTAGACTATGTAGTAGGTAGATAGAGAGTAACAGACTTTTGCAAATGCCGTAAGAATCCCATTTTGGTAATTGTTAGCTATTGTCGATTTTACTTGCAAACTGTCCATTTAATTTTGAATTGCTTTTAGTAACAAATGACTTTAGACATTATACTGTGTTTTTCTTTGACGGTAGGTATACGCCATTAGTGAAAAAAGAAAGCAAGCTATTGTGGTAATGCTCCACTCCGTGATATATATATATATTTATATATATATATTTATATTTATTTAATGAGATTAAAATGATCAGTGATGCTATAAATGATCAAATTCAAATCTGGTTTCCTGCTGGCTTTCTAATTTTATTTTTAGTATAGAGAAATTTCTTCCACCATAACAATTCTATTATTTCGAATTAGGCTTTCCGTCAATAGTCTACTGGTCTTTTGGAGATTGTTTGTAGGGTCAATTTAAATGGGAAACATTTGGATTAGCTAGAAGCTCTGTTCTTCGTTTAAAGGGCTTCGCTAAATCAAGATGGCCGTAAAAAGAAATGGCAACCGCTCTGCACAAGAAACTTCCCAGCAAAGCGGCCAAAACACGATAAACATATTGGACTTGCCAAGGAAGCAAGAGCAAACAATTATTAGCTTCGTAGAGATGCATATGAGAACAATCAACGAGCGCATAGACAAACTATCAGCAGATGTCAAAGATCTCAAGACAACGAGCAATTTTCAAGAAGGTAAATATGACATCAAGTTAAAGGAACTAGATCTCCGAATCTCAGAAATTAAAAAACAATGGAGGAAAGCGCGCTAAAACAAATTGAATTAGGACCAAATACGATTATAGGAGAACTGAAAGATAAACTGAACGATTTAGAAAATAGATCAAGAAGAAACAATCTTCGTTTTGAGGGAATCGAAGAAGATAACATGGAATTTTGGGAGGATTCTCAAAGAAAAATATTACAACTAGTAGAAAATATAATGGGTTTCGATGGAAAAGGACTTCAGATTGAAAGAGCCCATCGAATTGGAATACGATCTGGGAAGCCACGCACCATAATTGCAAAATTCCTTACGTACAAAGACCGGGAAGCCATTTTCAAGCAAAGAACAAAACTCAAGGACACTGGAGTCTTTATCAATGAAGATTTTTCAGCAATCACTATGGAAAGAAGGAAAGAACTTTTACCGAAGCTAAAAGGCCTCACATCCGAAGGCAAGTATGCTGTGCTTAATGTCGATAAGCTTATTGTACGTTAGAGATATCTTAATAGCAATGCAACTATTTACACCTAGTACCCACATAACAGGCGGGGGCCTAATGAATCTCGCACAGTCTTTTCCAATCGACAGAAATGATTTGATGTGCCTCCCTAAAGAGCAGAATGAATAAATGTTTTTTATCTATCAATTTACTGAAGCGTTTCGTGCTGTGAAGTTAAACGGACTTCGTGAACCAGCCTTTTTTGGGTCTATCAACGCAATTTGAATGTTACAACAAGTCAAAATGAAGTAAATATTTTGTCAATATTCAGTCCCTCTTTTGTTATCAAATAAAAAAAAATAGTTTTTTTTTTAACTGAAAGTAAGGAGCGACATTAAAACTTAAAACGAACAGAAATAACTCCGTATATGAAAGGGCAGTTCCCTCCTCAACGCCCGCTCTTTACACTAAAGTTTGACTCTTTTTCTCAACTCTACTTTTTAAAACAGTAAGTAACTTTAGCGTAAAGAGCGGGGCGTTGAGGAGGGAAAAGATTCTTTGACTTCTAGAGAGTGTTTCCCCCTATTTTCCAAAATGAGGCATATTTTCTCAGCCTCGTAACTTTTGATGGGTCAATCAATCAATCAAATTAATTCAAATTAAAAATATACAAAACAATATTATTTCCCAACAGAGAGCAGAGCTCGTAAGGCTGGGGCAGCACAAATGCATAAAAAACTAAAAAACGTCTCGTGATACTAATAATTCCAAAAGGAGAGAGAAAAAACTAAGACAAAAAAAAACATACGAGAGAAAAAAAACATACAAGGTAGGAGATCATAGAGGAGGCCACCCCAGCGCAAGAACACCACAGCAAAATACATACTAAAATCTATTATTAATCAATCCCGACATCCAGGCAAAGAATTATTTTTGAAATATGTTTTTTCAAAGAAAATCGACTTGTGAAACTTCGGGACATTTCTACTAAGTTAAGTTTATTTACAATATGAGGAATCTGGTATCTGATTGAGAATCTAGCTCTTTCTGATTTGATTGGCGGAAGGCGATACTTCTTGGAGCGGATGCAGTGGGCAGGAGAAGTGGGAGTCCCAATTATACCCAAATCATGGAAATAATTTGCTGAGGATTGGATATCATAATACCACATTGCTGTATGCACGTCCTTCAATTGTTTGAGATTAAGTATATTGAGAAAAAAATAACGTTTGATCGTTTGAAAACGTTAATTAATGTCGTTCAAACATTAAATTGCTGATAAAAGGTTAATTAATGTCTATCAAAATGCATTTTTAGTCTTAAAAACGTTGATGAAAGCCGCGTTAATTCGTGTACGCGATACCCTAAACAAATTCTCTTGGTGGTTGTCGACACATGTTGCGTTCCCAAGCCATTGCTGCTCTATTGTTGAGTCCATTTTGAGATCTGTTGACTTGGTCTTGTTTATACGACTCGGATTTTGTAACATTACCGCATTCACATATAACGGTAATTGATTCTTAACGCGATTCTGTCCTGTAGCTTCCGTGACTCACGGCCTATATATTCGCTCGCACTGCAACACGTCAATTTGTAAACTAATCAACTCTTATGTATGACAGGCAGGAAGTCTTTTGGGGCTACAGGAAGCTACTTCTGGGTGATATAAACCACGGGCGGTTGCACCGTTGGTAAAATGTCAGTCAGGTCACCCCATATGATTTCTGTGACCTGCGTATGACGCAAACATTTAGCAAAATGAATCCGTTATTTAACGCAATGTTTAATATTGTTTACCACTAAGCAACTTTTTAGATTATAATTCTACAAGGAACATGCTTAGTAGCACATTAAATGTCCAACACTCGATTATTGCAACTCTCACCGACAACACACTCGAAAACATACCGTCCAGACAACTAGTCGTGTAAAGGTAACACCCTAATAATTAGATCTTTTAATACTTGCACAATGTTAATCACGTGTGTTCCAAATATCTGAATACATGATTGTTATTCGAAGTGACAACTAACGAGGACGTTTGCATTATCAAGATGTAAGGTTGTCTGGATGGCAATCGTGTAAAATAGCCCATGGTCAAAATAATATACATAATATAATACACATTATAGCAATAACTGTAAAGAAAGTGCTATTCCGTATCGGAGATGCTCGGAGACGAGAGATTAAACAACCGTGTATATAACACAAACCATAATTCTTAGAACAACATCGTGAGAACAAGATGAAGGAACAATCAAAGGAGGTATCAAGATCCAGAAGGGATCCAGAACACACTTCGGTTATAACAGTGCTAATCACAGGGGGCTGATAGTCGGTAGCTGAATTCTTTTGTTTTGCATTTGCTTTGCTAAAAAGTTGTCTTAAAAAGTTCCAAGTTTAGAGAATTATGTTAGTACTTTTCTTGCTGATCAGAACAATTGTCTTTACAAATCCTTCTGTTCAAAGCATTTTAGAGAGATTATAAGTGCACCATGGGCACATTGCAGTCTCAAATGAGCTTGTGGAAAACAAATAGAACATATAATTTTTCTTATTTGTATTATTTCAAGACCAGAATATCACAAAACTAAGCTTTCATATTGCTTATTGTATCTTAAGTAAATACAATTCCTGATGGAGTTTTGTTGATACCTGTCTTAAATTTAATTTGTCTAAATAAAATGCATATTGTTTATGGGCAGCAACTATGACTTGAGTTTTTTTTAAATATTTTCTTTTTTCAAACAATTGTTGTTCTGTGGTCACATTTGTGTTCCTTCCTAAGTGGCTGGCTCTCTAGCTTGAGAATCCTTTGTCCAAAGGGCACAGGTTTAATTCCTGGTATTACTAGATTATTTGGTTTGGGACAGGGATCAGTGATGTGACTCTGATAGCTCAGCTAGAATTGGCCCAACTTTAAAAAGTTACCTAAAGAAATGTGGGGACAGTAAGCAGGAAGGGCATGTAAAAGAACAGAATGGCTGGCCCCTAGCTTCCTATTGCACTTCCTGGCTAAAGGATCACCTTGTCCTTTACTGGGCTTCTGACTTAGCCGTATAAGCTTTCTTTTAAACTTATTAAACATAAATACAAATTAAGAAATGGCAGCAGGGTAGTTGCTCCTTTCCAATGAATTGTTGATGTATAGACAAGAGTGTGGGTCATGAGAGATGGCTGGTGAGGTTTTGCAAGGTTTAAGAATTTAGGCAATTGCTCAGGTTGGCAACTGAGCACAAAAGTAAAATTTGTGAATGGATTTTCTTTGTGACTGTTATGCTTATGTAATGTCAAGTATTTTATAATTAATCTTTATTGTTTTATTTTAATTGCAATGGCCCTAGGACTTTAGTGTAATTAAACCAACTTACATCCATCCCTTTTCTTCAAACAGACAGGAGTTCTATGTTCCCTAGCTTCAATAAATTTATATGCAATTTTGAGACCAAGGGTTACAATTGGCTACCGTTCTAGCCTCAACCTGGACCTGATCAAGCTAGTCCTAAACATAGACGTAGCAACCTCCCAAGTACCGCACCTGAAGGAAAAGTACAAAGAAGTATTCAGAGGAATTGGAAAGCTGGACGGAGAATGCAACATACACCTAAAGGATAACGCTACGCCAACCGTCTACCCAGCCCGACGAGTCCCCGCCGCTATGCAGGATAAGCTCAAGACAGAGCTCAGTCGCCTAGAAAGCCTAGGTATCATAGAAAAAGTAGTGACCCCGACCGAATGGGTTAACTCAATGGTAATGGTAGAAAAGAAGGACGGCTCCATAAGACTGTGCATAGATCCAGTTGATCTAAATAAGTCCATCAAGCGACCGCACTACCCGATTCCCACTCTGGACGATGTCACCTCGAAGCTACACGGAGCCAAAGTATTCACCAAACTTGATGCCCGATCCGGTTACTGGTCCATTCTGCTGTCTGACGACTCTTCTTATCTCATGACATTCAGCACGATCTATGGGAGATACCGTTTCAAGCGAATGCCCTTCGGAATCATCTCAGCCCAAGATGAATTTCAGCGGCGAATGGAAGACGCTTTCGAAGGCCTAGAAGGATTCGAAATCATCATTGACGACATGATCGTGTATGGCGACACCCAAGAAGAACACGACGAACGCCTAGCAGCAATATTGGAACGCGCCCTTGTCAAGGGCATCCGATTCAACGAAGAGAAGTGCGAGTTCTCAGTATCCAGAGTAAAGTACTTCGGACACGTCATAAGCTCCGAAGGAATGCAGCCAGACCCCGATAAGATCCGTGCCATAAACAACATGCCAAGCCCATCATGCCGAGAAGAACTCCAAACACTTCTTGGGATGATCAATTACTTAGCCAAGTACATTCCAAGTCTCTCAACAAAGAACAAAAAACTCCGTGACCTGACTAAAGCAGACCCGTTCATCTGGGAAGAGGAACACACGCAGATCCTAGAAGACTTGAAGAGCTCCATAGTATCCAACACCCCGTTCTTCAACCACAAGAGTAACAACGTGGAACTCATAGTTGACGCCTCTAGCCACGGACTTGGTGCACACCTGGTCTCGGAGGGGAAAGTCACAGCTGGGACTTGCGCTTATTTTTCCCATCAAGTTTCATCCCGATCCCTCCACTCTAAGTGTTTTCCAAGATTTTAGGTTCTCCCCCTCCAACTCCCCCCAATGTCATCAGATCCGGTCGGGATTTAAAATAAGAGCTCTGAGACACAATATCATTCCAAACATCAAATTTCATTAAGATCCCATCACCCATTCATAAGTTAAAAATACTTCATTTTTTCTATTTTTTCCGAATTAACCGGCCCCCCAATCCCCCCCAGATGGTCAAATTGGGAAAACGACTATTTCTAATTTAAGCTGGTCTCGTCCTTGATACGCCTGCCAAATTTCATCGTCCTAGCTTACCTTGAAGTGCCTAAAGTAGCAAAACCAGGACCGACAGACCGACAAGATTTGCGATTGCTATATGTCACTTGATTAATACCAAGTGCCATAAAAACCTTATATACCCGCAGGGCACAACACCTGTCCCTGGCCCTGGGGGTTTGTGTCGACCTCAGAGTTTTATGTTACTTAATCTTGAATTATTTTTTTTTAATTTTTTGGATAGTTTTAGGAGGAAAAGGGTGGGTGTATGGGGGAGGGGGATGAGTGGGGGAGTCACTTTTAATTTTCAATAAGTTTTAATTTTAAAAGGTCACAAGAACTTCGAATTTCCAAGCGAATGAGCTCTCCCTGAAGTTTGTTTGACCACCCCTTCCACGTGAAGTGTCTCGAGGAAATTTTTTAAATAATAAAATATTAGAGTTTTATGGGTCCAGGCTTGTTAGGGGGGGATACTTGCCCTTGGATCACTAATAACTCTTAAAAAGGAACTAGAAGTTTCAATTTTAATTATTTTAGTCCCATCCGAAATTTATACCACCACTTCTTCCATAAAAATCTCGAACCAGAAGTTACAACCCTTCCCATGAGCTCTGGTGGGGCGGGGTATGCTGACTCAGGAGCTTTTATCATCCCATTGATGGATTATTTCAAACCAAATGGCTATCTCAAAATTTTGATCTGATGAATTTGGGCAAACAAGGGTGCAGAGGAGAGGGATAGACAAAAGTTTTAGTTTTCGAGGGTAATAGCTACGTATGTTGAAAAAATGAAGATATTAGACTATTTTATAATTGCAGTCCTTTAATCTATTGCGCATCAATGTTTGTAATCAGTAAGTAAAGTCACTGACCATTTCTATCAGTTGCTCTCGTTATAGTTATCCGTCTCTTGATATGGCAGTGTGTAAACTGTGTGATATTATTAGAAGTTATTGGATGCAACTGTAAAATGGTCCTTTAATCTATTGCGCATCAATGTTTGTAATCAGTAAGTAAAGTCACTGACCATTTCTATCAGTTGCTCTCGTTATAGTTATCCGTCTCTTGATATGGCAGTGTGTAAACTGTGTGATATTATTAGAAGTTATTGGATGCAACTGTAAAATAGTCCTTTAATCTATTGCGCATCAATGTTTGTAATCAGTAAGTAAAGTCACTGACCATTTCTATCAGTTGCTCTCGTTATAGTTATCCGTCTCTTGATATGGCAGTGTGTAAACTGTGTGATATTATTAGAAGTTATTGGATGCAACTGTAAAATAGTCCTTTAATCTATTGCGCATCAATGTTTGTAATCAGTAAGTAAAGTGACTGACCACCTCTATAGGTTGCTTATGTTATAGTTATCCGCCTTTTAATATGTCACTGTATATACTGTGTGATATTACTAGCAGTTGTTGGATGCAACTGTAAAATGGTCCTTTAATCTATTGCGCATCAATGTTTGTAATCAGTAAGTAAAGTGAATGACCACCTCTATAGGTTGCTTATGTTATAGTTATCCGCCTTTTAATATGTCACTGTATATACTGTGTGATATGACTAGCAGTTATTGGATGCAACTGTAAAATGGTCCTTTAATCTATTGCGCATCAATGTTTGTAATCAGTAAGTAAAATCACTGACCATTTCTATCAGTTGCTCTCGTTATAGTTATCCGTCTCTTGATATGGCAGTGTGTAAACTGTGTGATATTATTAGAAGTTATTGGATGCAACTGTAAAATGGTCCTTTAATCTATTGCGCATTAATGTTTACAATCAGTAAAAAAAGTCAGTGACCATTTCTATAAGTTGCTCTTGTTATAGTTATCCGTCTCTTAATATGGCAGTGTATAAACTGTGTGATATGACTAGCAGTTATTGGATGCAACTGTAAAATGGTCCTTTAATCTATTGCGCATCAATGTTTGTAAGGTTCCTGTGTGTATGGGGCGTGTTAAGATTTGGTTCGCAGGAAGGAGGCCGATTGGTTCCGGGTCAGCGTTGCGAGACCGTGGATGGGCTTGGCCCCTTCCTGCGTTTGGTTTTTCAATCTGAACAGTTGCACGAGGCCGGCTCCATCGGACCTCGCACCACAGGAACAGACAAGATGAATATACCCTTCATTTACGTCGGATGCGACGTCTCCAAGCATTTTCTTGATGTTTTCGATCCTGAAGACGGCACCGTCTTCAGGATCGAAAACACGCGCGCGGCGATTGACGCCTTTCTCGCGCCTTTTGCGGACCGGAGCGTTTTCGTCGTCTACGAGGCGACGGGCGCCTACGACCGGGCGCTCAGGCATGCGCTCGCCAGCGCAGGCGTTCCCGGCGCGCGCGTCAATCCGATGATGGCGCGCCGCTTCGCCGAAGCCAGAGGCCGGCGCGCCAAGACCGACATGCTGGATGCGGTGATGCTCGCCGACCTGGGCGCCGTGTTTCGCCCCGAACCGGACGCGCCCCCTTGCCCGGCGCGCGAAAAGCTTACGCTCCTTGCAAAACGGCGCGATCAGCTCGTCGCCATGCGGAAAGCCGAAAGGACCCGTTTGAAAGAGGCCCAGGACGCGGCGATCGCCGCCTCGCTCGAAGAGATGATCTGTCTTCTCTCCGATCGCATCGCCGGTCTCGATCAAGACATCAACGCCTTGATCGCCGAGTCTGAAACCGCTGCTGAGGACGCCCGGCTCCTGATGAGCGCGCCCGGCGTCGGTCCCGTCGCCGCGGCGACATGCGTATCGCTCCTCTCGGAGCTTGGCTCGCTCAGCCCGAAGAAAATCGCCAGCCTCGCCGGGCTCGCGCCATTTAATCGCGACAGCGGCGCAATGAAAGGAAAACGAAGGATCGGCGGCGGCCGCGCCCGCGTGCGCGCCGCCCTTTACATGGCGGCGATCAGCGCCATTCGATGCTGCGACAGATACAAGGCCGTGTATGAAAGAATCGCAAACCGTGCCGGCGCCAAAAAAGTCGCCATCATCGCCGTCGCCAGAAAACTTCTTACTCACCTCAACGCCATGATCCGAGATCGAAAAGAATGGACCTGAACACAGTTGCCCGTACGAGTTCCGAACCAAAAAGGAAACGGTCAAAACCGATTGTGTAATGTATATCTGATGTCAACTTGAAGATGTACATAGTTTAATTTTTGCCTCATGGACTTGACTAGCATCTGTCTTAGTGTGGCTTTACTGTTGAAATTTCGATTGTAAATAATTTCCAACATAAAATTGAATTCTTTCTTATGTTTGTGCTCTGCATTCACAAAGTCGTGCATCATGGAGTGGTAAGTCCAAGTACACTGGATTAATGGTCTGCTGTTCAAATACGACCCCGCGGCCTGGGCAGCTTGGCGTTCGCAATGTTAAGGTTAACACCCAGCGGCTGGAAGTCGAGTCGTTTTTGGTCGTGCAGCAATTGGTAGACAGCGTGGATATGAAGAAAGGTGACGCGCCAGTTGCCCGGGCCAATCTCAATAAAGTCGCCGAACGGGCCGGTGTTTCCGCGATGACGGTTTCCCGCGTTCTCAACCAGCCAAACAAGGTGGCTGACTCAACGCGCGAACGGGTCGAGGCTGCGCTCGACGACCTGGGTTACGTGCGAAACCTTGCAGCAAACACCCTTCGGCGTGAGCGTAGCGGGGTGATCGTCGCCATGGTTCCGACAATCGAAAGTTCGGTCTTCAGCGATACAATCCAGGGCATATCCGACGTACTTGAGGCGTCAGGCTATCAGTTGCTGCTCGGATGCACGTCTTTCAATTTGGAGAAAGAAGAAAAACTGACAAAGGCATTCCTGGGTCGTCGGCCCGATGGGGTGATTCTGACAGGGACACTACACACGAGCGAAACCCGCAAACTTCTGCAGAATGCAGGCATACCCGTCGTCGAGATGTGGGACATCACGGACCAGCACATCGACATGGCCGTAGGTTTCGACAATTTTCGGGCTGGATACGAAATTGCCAGCTACATGATTCAGTGTGGGTATACCAACATCGGATACGTGGCGGGCTCACCCGATCATGAAGCGAACGAAAACCGAGCTGCTAAGCGTAGCGCCGGAATCTACTCAGCTTTCAAGGACAAGAACATCTCAGACCCAAGGCGTCAAAATGTGGATCATCCGCTCGACTATACGGAATGCGGTCTCATAGCCGCTGATTTCGTCGTCAAAAAATGCAGCTGATGAAGCTATGGATGCTGCAACATGTATTGGATGCGGTGCTTGTGTTGCTACTTGTAAAAACTCTTCGGCTATGTTATTTGTTGGGGCTAAAGTATCACAATACGCTTTATTACCACAAGGTCAAGTTGAAGCTGCAGATCGTGTTCAAAACATGGTAGCACAAATGGATCTTGAAGGGTTTGGAAACTGTACCAATACAGGAGCTTGTGAAATTGAATGTCCTAAAGGAATTTCATTAGAGAATATTGCGCGTATGAACAGAGAACTTATGAAAGCTTCGATGAAGTAGTACGATAATTATAAACTTATCTTAAATAAAAAAACCTAAGCGTAATGCTTAGGTTTTTTTATTTAGATTTGAAGCTATAATGTAAAAATAGCTATGAAAATTAAAATACTATCTCTGGCTGTACTTTGCCTATTCTCAACCTATTGTCTTGGGCAAAGCAGTTCGACTTCAACTACCAAAAGCCAACCTTTATTTAATGGTGATCAATTATTAGAACATATTAAAACCTTGTCATCTGATGCATTTGAAGGACGTTTAACGGGTTCAAAAGGTGGTATTAAAGCCAGAAACTATATTATTAAACAATTTAAAGCTTTGGGTGTTTTACCTCTAGGGAATTCTTTCGAGCAAACATTTACATTTAGCAGAAGAGACAAAACCTATAATGCAGCCAATGTATTAGGTTTAATAAAAGGAACCGAATTCCCGGACTCTTACATTGTAATAAGTGCTCATTACGATCACCTAGGAATTAGAAAAAGAGACGGACAAACCGATTTTATTTACAACGGCGCCGACGATGATGCCTCCGGAACAAGTGCTCTCTTCAGTTTTGCAGAATACTTTAAGAATAATCCTCCAAAACACTCAGTAATACTTGCTGCTTTTGACAGTGAAGAGTTAGGATTAAGAGGTTCAAGATATTTTGTAGATAATTCCATTATACCATTAGAATCTATTATGTTAAACATTAACATGGACATGATAAGTCGCAATAGCAAAAATGAGATCTATGCTGTTGGAACTCGTTATAACGCAGACTTAAAATCAATAATATCAAATTTCAAAAATACCGGTAACGTAAAACTAATGATGGGACAAACGCGAAGTCTTCAAAAACCCGGATCTTGGCAATACCTATGAACAAATTGCTAAAGATGGTCGCGACGCTTTCTACAAAGGCGAAATCGCTCGCACGATAGACCGCTATATAAAAGCAAACGGCGGCTTTCTTTCTTATGACGACATGGCGAGTCATACCTCCAACTGGGTAGAACCTATTGGTACTAACTACCGCGGCTACGACGTCTGGGAATTGCCGCCCAACGGCCAGGGAACCGCCGCCCTGCAAATGCTGAATATCCTGGAGGGTTATGACATTAAATCTATGGGTTTTGGCAGCGCCGAGTACATTCATACGTTCGTCGAGGCGAAAAAGCTCGCTTTCGAGGACCGGGCGAAGTTCTACGCGGACATGGATTTCGTCAACGTGCCTGTCGAGACGCTGATATCGAAAGAGTACGCCGATGAGCGGCGCAGGCTCATCGAGCCGAAAAAGGCGTCGAAGGGACTGCCGGCGGGCGATATCAAGCTGGAGACGGGCGATACGATCTACCTCACGGTCGCCGATGCCGACGGCAACATGGTGTCGCTGATCCAGAGCAACTACCGCGGCATGGGCTCCGGCATGACCCCGGGCGAACTCGGCTTCTGCCTGCAAGACCGCGGCGAGCTCTTCGACCTGACGCCGGGCCGCCCCAACAGCTACGCCCCGGGCAAGCGCCCCTTCCACACGATCATCCCGGCCTTCGTCACCAAGGACGACAAGCCGTGGCTGAGCTTCGGCGTGATGGGCGGCGCAATGCAGCCCCAAGGCCACGTCCAAGTCCTGGTCAACCTCATCGACTTCGGCATGAACCTCCAAGAGGCAGGGGACGCCGCCCGAGCAAGGCACACCGGCTCCTCACAGCCAACCGGCGAAACCATGACCGACGGCGGCCGCCTCGTCCTGGAGAACGGCTTCTCCCCCGTCGCGCGCCGCGAGCTAGTCCGGCGCGGCCATCGACTCGGCCAAGCCGACGGCGGCTTTGGCGGCTACCAAGCAATCCTGCGCGACAAGAACGCGGGCAAGCCCGACCACGTTATGGAAAAGATCATTGCCAGCGGCATGAAAAGCTACGCCAAGGAGCACACGCTGCTTGAGCAGGCTTACATCCATGGGGATGGTCGTATTAAGGCAGTGGTCGTAAACTGTCGGGAGAGGGCTCATTTGGAAGAAAATAGAATTATCTAGAGCTTTTCAGTAATAAGATAGATGGCGCTACAGCAATGCTCCGTTTTCAACCATTTCGCACCGCAAAACATCAATTTTCACCTAAAGAGGTCAAAATGCAGGAAAATACATTTTCTGCCATTTCAAATAGATATCTCATAACCAAAATTCTTAACTGGATGTTTTTGCCCTATTTGAAGTTGGAGCTATCATCTTGAAACTTCGCAAAAGACTTATATTTTTATATATTTTTGGGAACATTTTGTCCATTTATTATAATGCAGGTAATTGGTGCACGCAACGTGTGATGGGGCTAACAGCTGAGGCCGTC
>JAAAKM020073195.1:124819310-124859483 GCA_010016025.2 Alatinidae sp. Z8VKAUB7J3 | reverse complement strand
AAGAACTACTGTTCTATGGTAAGGCCTCTTAAATAAAAAAAAAAATGGGATTTTGTTATTGCAATTGGCATATTGTTTATTGTCATTACGTCCATTTACTAAGAAATGCTAGCACTCTGATGACAAATAAAGAGTTCGTAAGAGCGTCAGGGAAAAGGCCGTGGCGCCAATTGAGGGAGGGGAATAAGTTTCCCTTCCCTCAAATTTTCAAATACACTTTTATTTTCTATTTTCAATTAAAAATACTTTTATTTCGTATTTTGATTGAATAAAAAAACAAAAGTGTCTCCCATAGATTCAGAAAAATACCCCCTTCCCCTACTCTTTCGTGAATTGGTGCCACGATGAATACACATCACCCCAGAATAGGTACATTACCTTAATTTGTAAAATACAGAAAAACCTTGTATAGTGCAGACACACGCTTTATTTTAATCAAAAAGCACACAAGATCTTACCAGGAACTTCGTATGCCGAAAAGAACAGTGTGGCTCATCACACTTTCCCCAATTCCAAAATTTGCAAATTGTTTCACTGTACATTGCAGCAGGCTCATGGCGAAACGGACACTGATAGCCCTAAAAAAGAAATATAGTATAACCAAGGCCGCATCCAAGGGGGGGCCGGGAGTTTTGTTAACCCCCTCCCCCGAAATGTTTTTTCTACTCGTAAAAACAAAAAGAAATGTATAAAAACAAGTTTGGATGTGTTTTTGTACCCCCCCCCTTCATTACCGAAGATGAAGGCCTCGCCAACCCCCGCCGTCGCACCGCGCGCCGTTATTTCGTCATCGCCAGATCTAAGGAAAATTGATGTGTTGTCGCCAACGCCGAAGGAGTCGCCCCCAACGGCCAAGTCGGCGCCCTGGGCGATGACCGTGTCGTCGTTGGCGCCTGTGTCGATGAAGCCGCCGACGATGCCTGAACCGAACGCCGTCGTCAGTCCTGCCCCGTCGATCGTGCTTGTCGCCTCAACCCGGTCGCTACCGTCACCTGTTTCAACAAACGATCCCGCAATGCCGTCGGCATCGGAGACCTCGCTGCCAGCGCCCGCCGAAACCACCGAATGGCCCTCGACAACATCGTTACCCGCGCCAGTGACGATACTGCCGCGAAACAGGCCAACGGCATCTCTGACGGAGACGTTCGAACCAGCATCGACATTTACCGATCCCGCCACGTCATCGCGGCCCTCACCGGTGTTAAGAAGGGAAAAGTTGGCACCAAATAGTCTGTCCAAGAAACTGCCATCGCCGGCTTCCACGTCAACCGAACCGGTGATGTCATCGTTCCCGGGGCCCGTATCGATGGTGCCGAAATTGCCGATTCCCCGGTTAAACGACACTTCGGAATTCATGCCGACCGTTAAGTCGATGGACCCTTCCACCTGGTCGCGGCCACTGCCGGTCGTCAGATCGGTATTGATACCCGCGGCGAAATTCGCACGGGCCGAATCGCCAAATGTCGCGTCAACATGCCCTTCCACTTTGTCGTTGCCGGCACCGGTGTCGAGCTCGACATTCGATATGCCGCCGGAAAAAAATGTGAAGACATTGTCGCCGGCTTGGACCTCGACTTTTCCTTGCACGTTGTCGCGCCCATCGCCCGTGTCAATTTCACCGCCGATGATGCCGCCCGCAGTGAAGCCGCCATTGTCACCCGCGTCGACGGTGCCGGTACCCTCGACCGCGTCGTTACCGGCCCCGGTCGAAATCACGCCGTCGCCTGTTAGGGAAAAAGTCAAATCGAAGAAATTGTTAAGTAAGATCGCGTTCGGCAGCGATTCGAGCGCCGCGGCACCGCCAACCAAGCCAAAGGCCGTTGAAAAGTTGGTATCGCCCGCCGGTAAGCTGCGGGGAATTTTGAACTAGCCAGAAGGCACTATGTGCATACTTTTAATACTAACACTACAGTTACAATAACCAATGATGCTAACTGTATTAAGTTGAAACTTTTAGGGAAAGTTTAGGAGGAGTTTCAATGGAACAAAAAAACTGTATGCATGAAGGTTTTCAAAAGAGCATGTAATTAAAATCATTGGTAGGCAACATCACTCTATAATAGCTGTAAATATCATTGGAAATCTTAAAGGAGCTGATTCGATTCAAAATTAAAAGTAATGGTGCCGGTTTTTCGATCAAAAGGTGATTGGAGGGCAAGCAGAAGTTTAATACGCGTTCAATTCAGTTTATTTTTCATACTATACTTTAAGGAACAAATAAAAGCTGTACCACAGCCCCATCCAAGGCTCTACAGCAGAGAAAGCTTGTATCATAGTAACACGGAAATATATGAAAAAAGAAAAAGAAAAACAGTATATACTTAAAAAAACAATCTGCATTTCGAAATATGTGTTTTTATTTCTCAAAACATAAAAAACACCATTATAACCAAGATGACTGCAAAGAACAAATGACATGCGGATTGACAGCATAATATATACCGATATTTATTCCTGAAAGTCATAATAATTTTGGATTTAATAGTTACAATAAAACGTTGAAAGTACATTTTGTTTTCAGTAAAGATCAAATTGTGTTCTGTCTATAGAAGGCACGGGGGGCGATGGCCTTGCTCCTCTTTATGGTAGTTTCTGCTCGTTTTGAGATTTACTTATTCCAATTCAAATGTTACCGCTTTTACTACTATTACTGCTGCTACGACTACTTCTTTCACTGAGGCTAAGGGCATTAAGATGAAACTCTCAGTGAATATTTCGGGCGATATTGGGCTAGCTCAAAATACACTATGTGTATTAGGGTTGAGAAAAGGATATATGAGCACTTTCCCAGGAACAGCTTAGGAGACTAAGTTGAAACTTACAGGGAGTGCTGAGAGGGATGTTGGACTAACCAAAAGGCTCTCAAAGACCGCTACTACTACTACCGCTATAACTACTACGACGACTACTACTACTGGGGCTAAGAGTATGAAGGTGAAAATTTTTGGGAGTGTTCAGGGGGGAGGTCGGACCCGGACGATGCCGCGGTCGCCGACGTGTTGGGCACCTTGGCCGTCGCCGTCGCTGAAATCTTCACATTGGCGTTGTCGATCTGGAACTCCTCGGCAACGACCTGCGCCACCTTGGTGTTGAGCCCCTGCCCCATCTCGGTTCCCCCGTGATTGAGAAAGACCGAGCCGTCGCTGTAGACGTGCACGAGGGCTCCGGCCTGGTTGTACCAGGTCGCGGTGAACGAGATGCCGAATTTGACCGGGGTCAGCGCGAAGCCCTTGCGCACGATCGGATCGCCGACATTGGCCTTGCGGCCGGCGGCCCGCCGCGAGGCGTAGTCGGAAGACTGTTCCAGCTCGGAGATGATCCGCTCGATGACATTGTCCTCGACCGTCTGGTGATAGGGTGTGACGTCGCGGTCCTTGCCGCCGTAGAACTAGCGCTTACGGATCTCCAGCGGATCCTTGCCGGTCGCATAGGCGACCTCGTCGATGACCCGTTCAGCACCGACCATGCCCTGCGGCCCGCCAAACCCGCGAAACGCCGTGTTGGACACCGTGTTGGTGTAGAGCGGCTCCGAAGCCGCGCGCACTGCCGGGTAGTAATAGCAGTTGTCGCAATGGAACAGCGCCCGATCGGTGACCGGCCCGGACAGATCGGCCGAAAATCCGCAGCGCGCCGCGAAGGCGAAATCGGTCGCCAGGATATTGCCGTCGTCGTCGAACCCGACCTCGTAGTCGATGACGAAATCGTGCCGCTTGCCGGTGGCGGTCATGTCCTGATCGCGGTCCGGGCGGATCTTGACCGGGCGGTTATGCTTCTTCGCAGCGATTGCAGCCACCGCGCCGAACAGGTTCATCTGGCTTTCCTTGCCGCCAAAGCCGCCGCCGAGTCGGCCGACTTGGACCTCGACGGAGTGCGCCGGAACGTCCAGCAGTGCCGCGACGTGTCGCACCACGTCGGTGGGGCTCTGGGTCGAAGAGTAGATCTTGAAGCCGCCGTCTCGCGGGATCGCCAGTGCGTTGTGGGGCTCGAGGTAGAAGTGGCTCTGACCGGGGAGCGCGATCTCGCCGGTCACCTCGACCGCGCTCGCCGCGAAACCCTACGCGGTGTCGCCTTGATGCAGGTGTACGGAATAATTGGCTGACCGCGATTTCGCGGATCATGTCACGCAGTCGAAACTGCTCGGGTTCAAGTCTGGTCAATATGTTTTCGACGGCGTCGGCATCAGTGAACTCGATATTGCGGCCGAGGCCGTAGGCGAGCAGAGATTCCACCAGTTCCTCGGCGAGCTGATCGTCTTGGTCGCGCAGCAGACGCTTCAGGTCATCGAGGTTAGTGAATTTGCCGCCGTCGGGAAGCTCGCCGCCCGTCTGGATGGGCACATCCTTCTTGCCGACGCGCTCGGTGTCGCGCCACTGGCCGGTGGTGTCGAAGTTCTCCAGACCGAAACCGATCACGTCCATCTTCTTGTGGCATGAGGCGCACTGCGGCTTGCGCTGATGGAACTCGACCAACTCGCGATTGCTGCGGTTTACGCCAGCCTCGGCGCCCAGTTCGGGGACGTTGGGCGGAGGCGGAGCGGGTTTGTCGTGAAGCAACTTATCCATCACCAGTGCACCACGGATGACCGGCGAGGAACGCTCGCCATTTGATCCCGCTATTAGGAACGCAGCCTGTCCGAGCAGGCCGCCGCGGGGTGACGATTCACTGACCGCCACCTTTTGGAAGCCATTCGACTCGACGCCGTCGATGCCGTAGTGTTGGGCGAGCAGCGGGTCGATCACCACGAAGTCGGAGTCGATCAGGTTGGCCGCCGGGAGGTTTTCCTCCACCAGCGTTTTGAAGAAGGCTGGCAACTCGCGAGTGGCTGATTGACGGACTCCTTTGTTGAAGCGACTGGAATACCGTTCATCCACCGTAACCGCCTCGAATCGTTTCAGGTCTCCCCACTGAGTCACAAACCCTTCGTAGAGAGCTTCCGCTTTCGGGTCGGCGAGCATCCGGTCGACCTCCGTCCGCAGGACGGCCTCCTGCGACAGCGTGCCGTTTTCGACCCGCGCATAAAGAGCCACATCCGGAGGGCTGCTCCAAAGGAAGTAGGCGAGTCGTTCCGCCAGTTCGCGATCATCGAGCGTCTGTCGGCCTCCCGAGTTGTGAGCCGAAGACGCCAGCCTCGGGCCACCGTCGGTGCGCAACCCATCATTGCCCGCGGCTAGCGCCGTCGGCTCAGGAGCGACGTGTTCCTTTTGGTACCCCATCATTGACCGGCGCGCCTTCGCGCGGACAAGCGGAAACGCCGGCCAGGATGTCCATTTCCGCCAACAAATCGATAAAGTCGCCCTTGTCGGCGGTTGGTGGGTGAATGGTGAAGCCGCCATCGTCATGAACCTCGACATTCATGAACACGTTGAAGCAATCGCCGATATCGTCGCCCGTAATGCCCCAGGGGGCCAAGGCCTCTTCCAGATTGCCCTGACAATGCCGGTGATCCGTCAATCCGTCGCGTATTTTGTATAGCCCACCGCTGCACCGTCCACCGCAGGACCCAAAATGGTTACCGCAGGTGTCCTCCAGCACCGTGAACATCACGTTGTCGCGGGGCGGCTTGGAATAGAAATACTTGAAGCGGCGGGCGGTGCCGTGTCCGAGCATGACGTTGGTGGCCCAGGTCTGACCGACGTGAAACCATTCCCTGAAGTCGTGCAGGTTAAAGAACGCGCAGTCGCCGACCTGCTTGCCTTCGGTTAACTCGATGCGCAGGACCTGACCCTTGCGTATCTCCACGGCGCGACCATGACAGGCCGGTATGGTTATCTCGGTTAGCAGCTCGCGGGGCATCGGTCTCTCCCTGGCGGTTTCGGAATTGTCTTCGTGATCCCCAGTATTGCGACCCCTAGCGGGCGCAACGTCAGCCGCGATGGGGCGCCCGACCCGTGATGAGGTACGCCAAGTGATCCAGGGTAGTTGACCAATCGTCGCCGTGACGGCTTAATGCAGGCTCCTAGGGGAGCCGCAACTTGGCTGAGATATTCCGGCGTCGCGCCGGGATGACCCTTCGAACCTGATCCGGGTAATGCCGGCGCAGGGAGTGGAACGCGGCCTTCGCCGTCAATCTCATGCCACGCCCGTGTCCGTTGCCCGACATAACCGTCGAGGAAAGCCGTCGCGCCATGACTTTTTCGTTTCGCTCCATCGCTCTCGCGAGCCTGCTCGCGCTATCTCTTCTGACCCAGCCCGCCGAGGCGCGGACCAAGCTGACCGTGATGCTGGATTGGTTCGTCAATCCCGACCACGCGACCCTGGTGGTCGCGGAAAAGCTTGGGCTGTTCGAGAAGGCCGGGCTCGAGGTGACGATGGTGGAACCCATTCCAACTCGCTGAACATCTATAGGAGGCAGATCTGCATCTGTCTCCCTATGAATCTGCACATTCATAGGAGGCAGATCTGCATCTGTCTCCCTATGAATCAGCACATTCATAGGAGGCGAATCTGCATCTGTCTCCCTATGAATCAGCACATTCATAGGAGGCGAATCTGCATCTGTCTCCCTATGAATCTGCACATTCATAGGAGGCAAACCTGCAGATTCATAGGAGGCATCTGCTGGAAGCAGAGCCAACAAACAGCTCTAGCCACGGAGGATAGTGTACTATCCCTTGCCTGCCCATCCCCCTCGAAGCCAGAAAACACAAAGCGGTCAATTACACTACCCTTTGAAATATTTGCAACATTTTTGATTTGTAGTATGAAAAAAGTAATGAGGCATGTTGTATCGACATGTTTTGGAAGCATACTGGCGTAAAGGAGGATGGTAGGATTGATCCATGATGCGGGTCCAAAAGGCCCACTAAACAACTTAAAAATTTCAAGGCATAATATTTACCATTTCTACTTCCACCTGACCCACCTCCCTCAGAAGTAATTTGATTTCCTTCCTCAAGGTTCGTGACAATGTGTACCTATATTTGGGAAGTTAGTGGAGTTTTTGAAACGAGAAGATCAGAAGAATAGCAAACACCAAAAAGTTTGAGAGTTTCAAATTAAAAACAAGGATCCGATCGGCATATTTTAGAAACGACTGTCGCCTGTCCTGCTTCTTTTTGATCACTACTGACAACAAAAAACTGAAATTTGTTAGAAGATTTACTGGCGAGAATGAACCAAATTAAAGAGCCAAATCACTCCTTCTTTTATTATTTCAATGTTATTTAATATAAAAATTGAAAAGGAGATTAAAAAGATTAAATTCTTTTCATTTTTCCTTTATCCGCAGACACAGGTATACACAGTCAAAAATCTACGAATGAAGGGCAAAGCATAGTATATCATACTATGCTTTGCCACAGCAAATGGGGCCAAAGACACAGCAAATTGTATTTTAAGATTGGAATTCCCAAGTTATTGGATCAAGATTAGGTAAAATTATAGCAAATCGTATAACTGGCTTTCGTAAAAAGTGAATATACCACTCGATGCATTTTTTGATAAATAATCGGACAAGTAAAGGAACACAGGAAGCGAATTATGCAGCGTTTCAATTTTACATTTTACAGATGTTATATACCTATAAAATGGAAGAAAATAATTTTCTAACTCGACACAGGAAGGCGGGGCTATCAATTGGGTGATTCATTTCGCATTTTGTGTGAGAATGAATGACAGTAGAAATGTGGCTTAAGCAGTAAAAAAAATACCTTTTAATAGATATTTTTCTCTCAGCAAGTTCTTTGTGCCTGACTAAATTACCAGTATAAATATGAATTCCACTTCAACTGATATCGAAATTAAGTTAGTATTTTTATATAAGTACTTGCTAATATTTCGAAATCTAGTCCTCGATAAATGCGTACAAAAGTGCAACTCGTGTGTGATTATTATATTTGAGAAATATATAAGTAGAGTGGTGTCTGCCCTGTTATAAAGGAAAATGGAGTACAATTAACCTAAATCAAGTAAATACTTAAGTATATCTCATTAAATATGAATCGTAGTTCCCGGGTGATATGTGCCTACATGACAACCAGCTGGTAATGAAAGCCTAATCTATCTTGCTAAACAAATGAGGCTAGGCCTAGCCTACAAAGGATCTAAGTCTACTCTACAGTTTCAGTCTCAAAATCCCTGTTTATTTTGATATTGACAGTGTTATAAATGATCCCTGACATTAATCTGCATTAGACAGGCCAAAGTTGAACCATGAATTAGCCTACCCTAGAATACTAAGCTGCCTGAAACAAACACAGTTGTGCACAATCTATTAAAAAACTCACTCATACTCTTCTTGGAAGTTCTGGTATCTTTAAATCCTTCTTTGTATACTCTTCCCACCCCATTTAGGGGTGACCTGTTATTGTTTAACTAAGGTGAATGGTTATAAAGAACAATTTTTTGTCCTGTGAACCATCTGTGCTAGCCTTACCAACCTTTCTCTCCCTATAATCTTAGAAAGTTAAATATAATCACAATGATGATATAGCTTAGGCTATTTGATAGACTATATGGTCAGTCAGGTAGGCTAGGTACCACTCAAACTTGGGTTAACTATTTTCAATTATTCTGGAAAACTATAAGTAAATTTTCCTCTGTTTCTGATAAAAATAAATCAAATTTTAATTTGTGAAAAAATGCATTACGAAAAGAAATTAAATTGGGTAAAGAGCATAATACTTGTAGCTGAAAAATATTTTTCTTTATTTTAACAAGAGATTACAACAATTTAAAAACCATAAAAAAAACCAAGAGTTTGAAAAAGAGAAGAGTACCACTGCAACTAGGAAAGCCTGATAGACAGGATAAGGCTTAACCCTTTGTCATCTTTAAATTACTGACGATAATACGGCCACTTAATCGAAGGCTTCTATTATTAAGAAATATTCCAGTTACTTTGAGCTATGGTATGTTCTTTGTCGTACCATTGGTTAGAATTTGTTCCTAATTGTTTAAGCCCGGGTCTCCACTAGAAAATTTATTATTTACAATTGGCTAGAGTTCATTCTTTATTATAACTTTAATTGTCTTGAATTTTAAATCCTAGAACCGTAATTTTTTGTTTTCTAGGTTTCAGACATGTCAGATGAAACTTACATAGTCCCAATTTATAATAAACTGTATAGATTCTTCATATAGCTTTATCTAAGAGCCTTTTTCAATACCTTTATATTCGTTCTTTATTATAATAAAAAAATATAGCCAAAAAGTTTGAAGCTTAGTTAACCCTGCTTTGGAGATTTCGAGAGTAAAAAGGGTAACTTGACCTTTGAAACCATATTGGACAGAACGAATAAAAATCTTAGTCACATTATAAAAAGATATCATACGAGACAAATATTTCTGATCAGCTGCTTTAAAACTAAAACTTTATACAGCATTGGGCCTGGATCCTGGTTATGCCTGAAAGTTTTTGAAGGAAATGATCTTACTAGGTTGCTATTTACGACTGCAGCCCATATTTAAAGAGGAAAGTAAATCTTCGTATGAAAGATGATGTTGTAATTGGCATGATTTAGTAATTGAGTGACTCTGCTCGTTAATTTCCTGGGTTCCTCCTTTGCTATATATAACCAAAATGATAGTTGCTATTTCTTAATCAGTCTAATATGGCTATTTTGTATCAATAGTTAGTTTTTTCAAAACATATTTTTCAACTTTGGATTATTATGGGTGTTGGTTAGTCTTTTACTAGATTGCAGCACCTGCTGTAACCATGATTATATTAAAAGAAAAGAAAGTCTTGGGTTGTTGAGTTGGGACACTAAAATTGCATGGTATATGAACTTTACGATTGAATATTCGCCAGAACAGACTTTACTAAAAAGTCTTTACTAAAAGTGGGAGCAACACTTTAACTTTTTCCTGTAGTTTCCCTTTTTGCCTTTTCACTTTTTATTCAAATTATAGAGCTTTTTTAATTAGGCCTCACAGATTATTGAGACCCAGTAATGACCCCTTGTTTTCATTAAGTCAGCTCTTGGGTCATCAGCCTCCCTTCTTCCCTCCTCCGCCCTAAGAGCCGTCATGTTATAATATCTAAGAATTGCGCATAAATTTGGTACTTTAAAAATTGCAATGGTCTTGTTTCTTTATTATACATAAGATACTTAAAAGTACAATCTAGCTGCTTTGAAATTAAATTTGCATAATTTTTAATACTTGTAAAATGTATTTGTGTTGTGGGTACAACACTTTAACTTTGTACAGATGAGTTCGGAACTGTGCAACATATTAAGTCTGAATTTCACTTTCAAGTTTGCAGACTCACCTTAGACTCTGATTTTCATCACAAGAACGGTTGCACCACAACGGATGCCACCACTGTCAAGGCTATAAGCTATTTAATTCAATTTTAGTCCTGGCAATTGTTGCTCTTCATTCCAAATATCCTTGAATGGTTTAAAGATCACCCCCTAGGGGTCATTTCTGCTGGAAATTATTCCATATGAAAATAATCCACTAAAAGAAACTTTTTGGTAATCATAGTGGCCAGTAAGAGCAACTGGGGGCAACGAGTTACTCTTTTTGGCTCTACTTTGATTTTGCATTTCCTTAGAAGGGGGTGGTCAGTATTTACGTAATTCTGACATATTCGTCATGTCAAGACGCTTTTGAAGGCGGTGGCTGAATTTTCAGGATTAACGTCGAAAATGTACCTTACGGCTCAAGCTTCCAAATGGTCAAGGAGTCAAGTGGAGACGGGTTATTCGAGGTTACATCTAGTTTCCCTTTTTTGCCTTTTTCTGTATAACATAAATTTCAGTTTATCGCTAAATGGTCTCTGACTACTTTTCTCTCTTAAAAAAGACACTAAGAGCAGCATTTCCAACTCCATAGATTTGTCTAAAATTCGATGGTGTTCCTGGTGAACGGCCGGGTCGGATTGGTCGACGACGGCAGCACGTTGGGGAAGCCGCAGGCCTTGATGATGTCCGGCGCGTGGCCGCCTCCGGCACCCTCGGTGTGGTAGGTGTGGATGGTGCGGCCCTTGAAGGCGCCGAGGGTGGTTTCGACGAAACCCGACTCGTTCAGGGTGTCGGTGTGGATCGCCACCTGCACGTCGTACTGGTCGGCCACGCTCAGGCAGTTGTCGATGGCCGCCGGGGTGGTGCCCCAGTCTTCGTGCAGATTGAGACCGATGGCGCCGGCCTTGACCTGCTCGATCGGCAGGACTGCGAAAAACATCTGCCCGGATACGATCTGGCTGCAGCAAGTCGCGCAGATCTATTGCGCCGCAAGGGCGATTTTGAGCGGGCGGCGGCTCTCTATCGAGATCTGGGCATGGCGACCAAACCGGGTCCACAGCGGGATCTGTACCATCGCCGCCTGACGGAGTGTGGAGGGTAGCGTCCGGCGGTTCTGTCGAAAAGAACTGAACATTTTTCTTGCGACCCGGAATAAACCTCGGTGACCCGCGTTTCCACCATGACCCGCCTTTGAAGCGGCTCCATGAGACAAGGAAACGACGGTATGGAAGAGTTCGACAACAACCGCCTGCAAGCTGCAAAACGCGCCTTTTCGACACGACGGGTGCCCGAAGGCGCGATGAAAACGCTGATCGCCGGCCCACAGCAGCCCGGCGCTGGCGACCTGGTTCTGGCCAGGGTGACCGAGATCGGATCGCACAAGCGCATCGAACTGCCATCCGGAAGGCGGGCGTTGCTTTCGGTCGGCGACGAGATCGTGCTCGCCTATGGCGACCGCTATGCCCCTGATCAGTATGAAGCCTATGTGCCGGCTGACCTCGGCTCCTGCCACATGGTTGCCGCCGGCGGCGTGGCCGCCCTGGCCCGGTCCTGGCATGATGGCCTGTCCGGCCCGACGCGGATCGAGCCTCTCGGCCTTGTCGGCAACGACGAGGGCTCGCCGATCAATCTGCGCGATTTCGCTCTGCCGGAAGCAACCGGCTCCCTTCCTTCGAGCGTTTTCGCTGTCTTTGGCACGTCTATGAACGCCGGCAAAACAACGATTAAGATGCAGTGGAAAAACAGTGAATTAAAAGAAACAATTCAAGAAATTGAACTAAACTAAATTGAACTACATACAATTTGAGCAAATGTACCCCAGCCCAGGCTTAGCAGAACTGAAAATAGTTAGGTATTTGCTCTGAAACTCCTATAGAAAGTATTGAAAAATACAGTACAGCGTTTCCCTGCGTATTTATGAATATAAACATACAGCTGCACAAATAGATAAAATATATACCATCACAAATATAATGAAATACGACATAATTATAAAAAGCATAGCTTTCAGATTCTGAAAAAACGTAGATACCGCTGTGAAATCTAAATTGTTGGGAATTTGTGTTATCTTTTATGTCCTAAAATAAACAATCAAAAAAATAACTTTCAAACACTTTTGAAAGAGCTGTTATTTTTTAATTCAGCCTCATATTAATAATATTCTAAGGGGCCTTACATTTGGGGATTGGGGCATCATATACCTGTTTAAAAATACTAGGGAAAACACTATCAATAAAACATTGGTTAAAAATTGCCGTTATTTCACTTAATCGGCATCTCACTTGGATAACTAGATTTAAGAGGATTAGGTGCCTTCAACTTCTTAGCAACTGAGCTAACCTCTAGGATAGGGATATTTTAAACTTAGTCATTAAATGGTAAGATTGTTAGTAGCGGATGGTTTTTGCAAAGCGAAAATTCATTAATCTCATTAGGCAGTAGAGGTTTACCATCATTATATCTAACTTCAACTTACGTCACTTTTTCACCGATAATACTCTGAACTGTATGATGGAACTTCCTTGTGTCTGATTGATATATTTTGCTTATTATTCTTGACCCATATTGCTTTACGTGAAAATCTTATTTTATACACAATTACATTTCTTAATCTTTTGAAATCTTCCTCGGGTCCAGTTAAATGCAATTCATTCTTCAATTTTATCATATCCTTAATATGTTGAGTAATCCATGGTTTTTCATAAGATTTCACATTTTTTAGGGGGGAGGAGTTTCAGAGTATTTTTCGAAAGTTCCATACAAAATAAACGTGTCATTTTGTCTATATCAGACAATGAGAAGATATCACGCCAGTCACGATTTTTGAGCAATTTCCTGCAGAGATAATATTACATAATATGGTGCACAAAATATCACAACTATATGTTCTCAAAATCATTATAGTAGCCGAGAAAGAATAAAAGGTTAAAGTTACACAAGACAGTTATACAGTTACACAATACAGTTAAACTCTCAAGGACACCACATTCATCTTCAAGTGCACCACAGCGTTTGTTATAAAATTTTACTCTTTTATAGAGCAAAATTTTGTTTGGTTAGCTTCATTGAAAAAAATGCTCTGTCACTCTATCACAGAGGCTTTGATAAAACATCTAAACATTGATTTTAAAAGTGTGCAGGCATTTCCATGACACATGAATCCACGCATCAGAGGGCTTGAGCAAAATATTTGCGTTGTCGACTTTCTACATAATGACGTTCAAGAAATACATGCGAGCTTTCACTAAGGGTACTTGCAATATGCCTCATATTTTTTGTAGCTCTTCTTTCGGAGAGCGTGTTCAGAACCTCTGTACTTAATGGATGATTGATAAGGTGGAGAAGAAGAAATACCCACTTCCCCAACGCTCTTTTGACTGCTTTTTCCATTGAAAGCCAACCTGTACTAACTGTTATAAGAAGCGTATGGACCCCCTGTTCAGGAAATTCTGGCATTTACTTAAATTTTTTCTGTCTCTTAGTGCTTCCTTAGAAAAATATTATCAAGTCCTTTAAAAAAGCCTCAAGGTCATCAGGCTGAGCTTGTATTGCATAATTTGTACGCAGTGCAATTAGATGCCTAGTAAGAGCAAAAACAAAGAAATCCAACATGTCGTTTTAAGCCTTACTCCAATACCTCTAATAGTGCCAGTTGTCACTGATGTGTTGTCAAAAGCAACATATATCATGTTCTTTTTTGATATACCTTCTTTTTATAAGTAATTGTCGGACATCGCTTTTAACCCACGGCTCAAAGCGTCTTCTAGTTTAGTAGATCAAAAAATTCTTCGTAAACTTTTTCAGTAGAGTAGTTCCATCATTTAACAGCCAAAGAAAAGAAACTTTATTTATTTTTTGGTCTTTTGATTTATCAAGAATAAGAGAGTATTTTCAGACTTAGAAAGTCATAAATCACTCCAACCCAATTAACAGTAGAAGCTGTCCGGCTGCTTGAGACAAACTAGGTTCAATGTAGTAGTAAGTACGAAAGAAAATATTTGTAATAATTCGTTTTCAGTAAATCTGAACTAAAAAATAATAAATAAATAATAAAACATTGGAGCCTTATGGCCTTTACTATAGGCAATGCTATTGAGGGTTGGAAATTGAGAGTTCTAGAATCTTTTTCTAGTCAAAAGTGATTGAAGATAAATAAGTCCCTGTCCTAGAACTGTTTTTGATGTTAGGTCCTTTTTTATTTCTAGAAAGTGATTACATATTCGTGATAGTTCTTAGGTAAAAAAAAAAATTACATGAACAAAAAATCTACAAATATTTGTAGATAAGAGCTTTAAACTTCTATAGTAGGGTTCTCTTCTTGTTTTCTTTATCAGGAAGGGACAGATGCCTCAAGCGGTTTATTTTAATGCCAAAACACCCTAACGTAACATTAAACCCCAAAATGAGGAGAATTCATTCCATATAGAAGGAGGTCTGCCTCTTCCTCATCCTTAACCTCCCTCTTGGGGTTGTAGAAACTTAGGGTGCTTATTTGATTGGAAATTGAGATTTTTAGTCCTTTTTCTTTAAAGTTGAAAATGATTAAAGACCAACCAGCCCCTATCTTAGAATGTTCTTGATACCTGGTCCTTATGTTACCCTTTAGAACATCTGACTGACATCTTGATGTATCTATTTTGTACTTTCTCAGTGGCTGATCAATTGTCCACATGAGGGAATTTTCCAAGGAAAAACACCGGCTCCTCTTTTTCTAGTCCTTTACCTGGAATGATATTCTAGTTTTGAGCCTTTTTGCTAATTTGGAGAGTAGCTAAGTTATATAACTGAATCTTGAGAATATAACCAGAGCCTTAATAGTGTCCTAGGAAGGCATTTTGATGGACCTACATCCACTCCTTCTCCTTCCAGAGGGTACTGACCTTCAATTACCTTTAAATATATTTATGTTGTAAAAATGAAACCTTACAATATAGATCTTCTGCTCTAATAAGGCACAAGGAAAGTCCTTTGAGCTTGATACCTATGCTCTATTCAAATTTATAATGTTAAAGATCAATTAATTAATACTAAAAATATAGAAAATTTACCAAGTCAACAGTTTAAGTCAGTGTTCATACCCCCGAAATGAGCAGTTTACTCCGTATAGAGGGAAGATCTCCCTTTCCTCACCTACACCTCCACCTCATGGTCACAGACAACTTCATAGGGTGCTCAATAGATCAGAAATTGATAGTTCTAGTCCTTTTTTTATAAGTCAAAAGTGAGTTGAGACCAACCGGCCGTGGGGGAGGGGTATTTTCCATTTGTTTTCCAGGGTGGGCAAAAGCCGGCCACCAGCAAAGATATATTAATTCTGTTCAACCAATATCCCCCTCCGTGGAAATCCAGGTTAACTGCGACTATCAAATAAAACTGGATAGCTTTTTTTTTAATTTTTGAAACGTACTTATAACATTTTTTTTAATAATTATTTTCTTCTCATACAATTCCTTTTCAAATTATCGAAAACTTTCGGCCATTTTAAGACCTGATATCTTGTCCAAGAGAAGATTTGATATCTCCTCGAAACTTGTCCTTTGCCTGCAGATTCGACAAGCATCAATCCCTGCTATTATTACCTCTGAAGACGTAGGTGTTTTTTTGTTGTTTTTTTTTATTTATTATGTTATCGGATGTTTACTATTGACAGAACGGGTGATACTATTCCTAGTTTTTGGTCTGTGATGTTGTCATCTGAGACGTTGTCCCAATGAAACAGGTACATTGGCCTTGATGCCAATTGTTGTAGATCTCCACTTATTTATATTTCTGTTGATTCTTTTTTTTTTTATAGAAAAAGACTTTTTTTGATTGTTTAAGAAATTTTCCACTGTGGTTTTGACATCAGCAATGACACTTGAAAATCAATGGGCTGTGTAGGAAGGATTGGCTAGGGTAATCCAGGGGGTGATCTTTTAAGGTTGTTACTAAAGGTACTATTTAGTAGGTCAGGTATTTCTTAGAAACTGAATTTGAGTCTCCTAAAGGGCTTATGAATTTATTATGTAACATCGGTTGAAAGGGCTTACTATTTTTGGATGAAATACCCCTACAGAAGAGTTTAGTATTACTTTTAGAATCAACTGTAAAAGTTTCTTCATATTCAGAAACTGTCTTTTGGGTTAAATTTCTCAATCTGTTACGAAATTTTCTTAACTTTCAGTAATTCTGTTGATTATGGTCCTTTTTGTACCTAATCCCTGACACCAAGACTATAATGAAATTAACGTTTAAAAGCAATTGTGCTAAGCCAAAATGTTCCAAAACTATAGACGGCTATTTCTTCAATACTAAGAGCAACAAGAATACTGAAGATTGTTCTACTGTAGCATTATGTGCGATAATCACATAATTCACCCTATTACCCAGAAATGGAGGACCTTAATGCCGTTATTCCCCGTTAAGATAAACTTACAGCAATATGTTTAATAGGTAGTTGAGTCGCTGTAATTCAAAAGATTTTAGCGACATCTCTTGTAAAACGTAGATTCTTAACCCACTCATTTCAAAAAGTAAGTTCTATCCTATGGTTTATTTCATTTTCTCTTGTTTTTTGGACGTATGGAAGTTTCTGTTTAATCCAAAATGTGCAAAAAACCTCTTTTCTCATTATATATATAGTTGATATATTGAATTTCGGATTCTAACATTATTTCTACCGTACCCTAAATGACGACCCTGCCTTTACAAACCAACCGACGTTACCACTTATCGTTACCGTTATTTTAAAGTGTTACGCAGAAAAAAAAAGACAGCCCAAATAACATCGAACCTCGTGAATTTTTTCCGCTGAACTGGTAATATGTCTTGCTTTTTTACATTTCCTGAGCGCTTTGTTGGCTTCCATTTTTCAGCCAAAAGAAATAAAATTTTTAAAACAGTATTTGAAACACTAAACTCTACGAAAAAGATGCTTCTCGGCATGGGGATACGTGTTGGGACAGTTAATCTCAGCTAAGTCCAATTTCCATATGTTTGTGGCATCATTTTTCACACATTGTGTTCTTTCACAATTACTGCACAAGGTGCCAACGACTACTTCACCACTAGATGACGTTTATATTTTCCTAATGTACCTGTTTAGCATTTCTTACGCTACACTCTCTTACACTATAAAATCCATCCCATTCTCCTCGATGGCCCCAGATACATGAAGTGTATCTGGCAATGAAGTGTATCATGACGTAGTTTTTAGCTTTTTATTAATAAAAAAAATAAAAAAGCTAAAAAACTAAAAAAACTTAAAAAAGGTAAAAAACTAAAAAAACTAAAAACTAAAAAAAAACTAAAAAAGGTAAAAACTAAAAGAACTAAAAAAGACTACACTGGCTTTAAATAGAAAAAGGTAACTATTAAAAATCGAAGCATCGCATTATAAAGCTAAATTTGATTTTAGAGAGTGATGGTTGAGGGGGAAGTCACACCTGGCATATTTAGGATAACCTCATTTTGTTCGTGTTGAGCGAACACAACTAAATGAGCCCTTTCAGTCTTCAAACATTTTTATGGAAACACTGGACTTTAGCCTAAAGAGGTGGAGGTCAGGGGCATGGGAGGTGGTACGCCCCTTTATATTTAGGGTACCCTATAATATAATATTAAAAATAGAGAGAAGCTAGATTGAAAAGAAATTTGTTATTTTCAGGTGTTAACAAAGAGCAACGTTCAAAATTAAACGGATAGAAATTATCCAATATTTAAGGGAAGTTGTTGCCTACCACTCAGCCGCCTAACTCTTTACGTTGAAGATTTAATTTGTTTTTATATGACATAATTTTTATACATTCCTGAAAAAGGCTTATACCAGCTGTGCCTCTAAATCTGACTATCAACTGTCTTGGCTCTTTCTCCAATTAGCCATGGATTGATGGCAACTTGATTTGAATTTAAAGGGCTCCAAGAATGAGTGCTAGACTCAACTGAATGAAGAGCAATGTGGTGCAAATTTTCACATTTTATTGTCACAATGCTTTGAGAATGGAAACAGATGATTTTTTGTTTTGTGTTTGCTTTACAAACAGCAACATTACCACAGTTCAAGAATGTGTTTGCGAGTCACCACTGCAAGATCAAAATTTTCTCAAAACTTACCACTTCCCCCTAAACCAATTGGGCTATTGAACGAATACAATTATAACCGTTGGACGATTATGACCTGCATATATATTTTTTTGGTATTCTAAACTATCTGACTAAATAGAAAAATTGTCCTTTTTTCAACGATTTTCAACTAATTTTTAACGAATTTCTAATAATAATAAAAAATATTTCTTCTCACCAAATTTCAAAATATAGTCTGGTAGATGGATAGAGACCATGAAAGACTTTCCAAAGAGAGGGAGTAAGGTGTTACCGTGTTTTATTGTTACCATTGTTTAAAAATGGGGATACTTCTCATTTTCTTATCTATGTACATTTTTCTAATGTCTTCCTGTTTCCGGATTCCCAATTCATCATCACTGAACCCATCCCCCGTTCCCCCGCAGCCCGAGCCGATCTCCGCGCCCGCGACATCATCGTCAGCGTCGACGGAAAATCCGTGACGGGCATCTCCCTCACTCAACTCGTGGAGCGGATTCGTGGCCCCATCAACACGGAAGTCACGCTCACGCTCAAACGAGACGGCAATGAGATCGCCAAAACCGTTCGCCGGGGACGCATTCCGCTCCCGACCGTATACGGACTCCGAGGCACGGAAGATTTCCTAGGCAATTCCCGACCGCATCGGTTGGGCCAGCAAGGACGCATTGGCTACTACCAGATCACCTATGTCGGCAACCACACGGCCCAAGAACTCCAATCACTCATCAACGAACAGAAACCCAAGGGAATCGTTCTAGACCTTCGATTCTGCCCCGGCGGCACCCTCAATGCGGCCGTCGCTGTTGTCGATCTCTTCCTCCAGAAAGGCGCCATCGTCCACGTCAAAAACCAAGACGGCGATACGGAAGCCATTTCCGCCCAAGCCATGCCGTACACGGATCAACCACTTGTCGTACTGATCAATCAAGAAACCGCCTCGGCCGCCGAGATCGTCGCGGGAGCCCTCCAAGACCACCAACGCGCCATCGTCCTTGGCACGCGCACCTTTGGCAAAGCCTCCGTCCAAAGCTTAGTCGAACTCGGCCAATCGCTTGGCGCCGTTCGCCTCACCACCGGCCACTACTTCCCGCCGAACGAACGCAACATTGACCGCCAGCCCGATGCGGAAACCTGGGGCATTGACGCGAACGAGGGCTACTTCGTAGCCGCGAGTGCAACCGCATACCCCATCTTGAAATCCCGCCTAACCGGAGTTCTGAGTGTGGACTCACTCCCCATCCAAATCAATCCCTCCAACATCGAGCCACTCGGCAACGCACTTCAAGACATGCAACTAGCAGCCGCTTTGACCACTCTGCAGCATTGTCTTGACACCGAAGCCTTCCTCCCCACGGGAGGCTCACGACAGGCCCTCCAAGCCCACGTTCAGCAGGCCGACCTGCGCAGCCGACAAATCGATCTCCTCAAAAAACTCGAAGCGGTCGAAGCCACGATTCGCGACTGGAATCCCAAATGCCACCCACTCTTCCATCTCCGCTTCGTTCGGCGCGTAGAACTGGACACCGGCCTTGCCGAGCTCGGCCATCGAGTATGCGCGTGCCGCCGGGACCTTCGCGAGGTTCTGCAGCGAGGTGGTTTCGCTTGCGAACTCGATGGGGCACCGCCACGCTTTGGTTCTTCCAGCGGGGCGACACCGGCTTCATGAAGCGCTTCCGCGGCTCGAGCGCGGGGTCGACGACGAACACGTCGTAGTCGAACCCCGGATAGAGCCCGTCGATCCGGTAGGTGCCATCGGCGGCGACGATCGTGGTTCGCCAAACCAGTCCCTCCTGCGCGGTGCCGATCCCCAGCACGCCCGACGCCACGACGTGATGTCCCTCGGCCACAGCTGAGCCGTCGGGCATTTGCACCGTGCCCGAGGCGTCCCCCGTCGCCAAGTCCAGGTCGAGCCGGTAGGGCCGATCGACAGCGATCTCCACTTCGCCCCACCAGAGCTGCTCTCGGCGCTCCGCGTGCGCCACCGCAACGTGCTGCACGCCGACCTGCAGTGCATCGACGGAGAACGCGCCCTGCGCGTCGGTCAGCGCCAGGCCGCGAACCTCGAGACCACCCAGCTCCATCTCGACAGCCAAGCCGGCCGCGGGCTCGCCGTTCAACGTCACCGTGCCGAGCAACTGCCCGCCGACATCCCCAGGAGGCGGCCGCGTCGGATCGACATCGAAGCTCACCGACGCGTTCCGCCCCGCCTCGACCTGCACTTCGACCGCGTTGCCGGCTCCCGTCAGCCCGCCGTAGATCACCCCCCGGAGCAACGACAGGAACCCACTAGTCGTGGTCAGAGACGGCACCGCCGGACGTGCACGCACGTGGTTCCGACCCGGAGTCAGACCCTCGATGCGAAAGCGACCGTCGCGACCCGGCACGCCCCAAGCCGGACGCCACGGCATGCCACCGGGCAGCTCGGGATCCAGCTTCGTCGCCTTGACCATCCAGTCACTCGGATCGGCGACGCGACCATCGGCAAACAGCAGACCTTCGATTCCCCCGCATCGCGGCAGCACGACCACGACCGGCTCTGCCGTGCGCCCGGACTCAAGCAGCACCGACGCACCGGCCTGACCGAACGCGGGATGAACATTTTAGAATGTTTAAAGTTATTTTGCTATTGGGAATCTCCCAGTTTGTTGAAAAACGCTTCTGATTATCAAAAAAATAAATTAGTTATTCTAGCATCATAGCAGCAATGTTCTGGAGGGTATTTATTTACAATAAATGACCTCCTGCGCAGCATAAGTGACCAATGTAGCTTCTATGACCTTTTAGCATTTATACAAATTAGCATCAATATTTACGCCCAAACATCTCTAGGGTCACACCGCTCTAATCCTATCGCACACCACTCCCGGGTCATCTGATGTACCTCTTAGTCAAGCGTCTGAAACGAAATGATCTTCAAAATCGAGTGAATCAGTTGTCAACCAAGTGTCTGGACCCAGTGAACAGTTGAAAAGTGGTAAGATTTGTGACAGCAAATCAAGAGCTTACACCTTACTTACATCTTCAGTTGCAGGAAAGAGGGTATATTTAATAACAGATTCTTAGCGTCAAGACTTTTGGTCTCCATCGAAACCAAGCGAAAGCCAATAAGGGTCTTCCCCCTCCCCCACCCAAAAAATGAAATTTGACTATTAGCCCAGAACACACAATATTTCTGAATTTTATTTTATTCAAAAATTAGATAACGGCGAGATTCAGACAGCAGCCGGTTGGTCTACTCCAAGTCTGAAGATAAAGTTGATTGGTTTGGTTTTTGTCGAGGTCTCTCACAAGTACAATCAGATAGTGAAGGGAAGATATTGTGACTAGAGATATCCAAGTCGGATATTGCATGGACTGGACAGCAGCCATGGATGAAATCATAATTGCAGCAGTTGCTGAAACCTAGTAAAGAGCGAATCACAATCCAAAGTATCCGAGAATTTAGAAATGGATTTGGAAAAAAAATTCTCATCTGAGAAAAATTTCCCTTTAAAAGTGATTCAGAAATGATAACTACTAAATATTTTTAACTTAATAGGAAAAGTTTATTGTGAAAACGAATTTCTGGGGAATTAAGAAAAAAAGAAAAAAAATTGAAATCCTCTACAAATGGTGAAGGGGCCATTTGATTGTGACAGTGACGGTAAATCAGGGCCTTTCCCTTGACCATTTTTTGGGGGAGGTGTGCAAAAGAATTTTTTGGGGGGAGGGGGAAGAGCAGTGTGCCTTCCACGTGCTTTTTCCCAAAGTTACCGTATAGTTAAGATAGCTGTTGAAATTTTAAAGATAGATTATTTAATCAAAACACGAAAGTGCCATATTCCTCTTTTAGGATAAAAAGAGATCCGAGGGCAACAAGCTCCTCTTCTGTGCCCAATATTGTAGCCTCTCCACTGCTTTGAATCAAAATTTTAGATAGGTATTTCACCCAGAATGATAGAATCTTTAAGAAAAGTGCTAAAAACAATGTAGGGTGTCTCAGGCGATGGATTTTAGGGGTAAAGGCACAAATCATGCCAATTACCTATTCTTCATTGATTGATGTTAGTTGAAACGGTTGATAATTTTCACTTTGCTAATACCATAATAATGCAAGAAATTGAAGCATCATTGAAAAAATTGTGGGAGTCATATGCCAAAAGAGTCTCCTTTTCCATGCGTACTTGCCTGAATCCTATTCTTTGGGTAGAAATCTGTCTTTGAGTTCGAATTTTGAATCAAAGAGCGCATATTTTTAATATAGTCACTAAGTCTGGGATATATGTCTTTTTCTCCTCAAATCATTTCTCTGTCTAAGCCATTGTCATTCCCCGAGCTGGATTTCCCGAAATTGGTTCTGTTCCCTACATATCTCATAGAATGGCATATTATTTTCCATCGAAGTTCCATCATGTAGGCAGCGATGGACGGAATGCCCCTTTCTCACAAATCAGTTCTAGAACCTCCCACCTGAATGGTTATTGAAAACACCTTTAAAGCTTGGTTTTTAAGTCCTCAGACCCCTTTCGATCCTTTTTAGGAAAGTTCTTGGACTCTGCCTTTAAAAAATATTAACTTGCTCTCCATTTCGAAAATTTGTCTTATCTCCCCTCCTCCAAATCGTTGGCTGTGTGTGTTTCTTTCTGTTGACTTTTAGTTTTATTATCACTGTTTGGCTCCATTAGAAAGAAATCTTTGTTTTTAATTTATCTTTATTCGTTCCAAGATCCCAGCACATTTATAATAGAGGTGGGGGAGTATACCACCCTTACGCAGGTAAGTATATTAATGGTATCTTTCATTTCAAACTTATTATGTTCCTGCAATGACCATCCATATTACACATCTAGTCAGCCGATCCGGGTGCGCATCCCACGCACCGGAGCCGCGTCCCGGCCCGACATCTGTGTGAACCAAGGATAAGAATTAGATCTTCAGCAACTTAACATAGTCTAATTTAAATTTAACAAATGCAATAATAAGGTTTTTACATGTTAAAAATCTAATATAAAAGGAAAGTACATGTACAAGACTAAAAGCTGCTAAGGCCACTTAGGTGTAGTATCCTGGCAACTCCAACTTCAACCTGGCAACTCCAACTTCAACCTGGCAACTCCAACTTCAAACTGGCAACTCCTGCTTCACCCCAGCAACTCCAACTTCAACGTGGTAACTGTAACTTAAACCTGGTAACTCCAACTTCAATCTGGCAACTCCAACTTCAACCTGGCAACTCTGGGCTCAACCTGGGAACTCTAACTTTAACATGGCAACTGCAACTTCAACTTGGCAACTGCAACTTCAACCTGGTAACTCCAATCTCAACCTGGCAACTCCAGCTTCAACATAGCAACTCCAACTTCATCCTGGCAACTCCAATCTCAGCCTGGCAGCTCTAACTTCAACCTGGCAACTTTATCCTGGCAACTGCAACTTCAACCTGGAAACTTCATTAAAAAGTAGAAATTCCAAAGGAAATCCAATATTTTAAATGATTAATCACAATGCACAAGGAATAAAGCTGAAATTTTCCTGTGTCTTTAATGGCTAGGAATTCATCTGCCTTTTTTTATTTTCAAGAATTAGTCTATTTTAAGTCAAAATTCACCAAATTCTCCTCGCCCTAGATAGATTCAGCCAATACCAACAAAAAAAGAAGTCATACTTTCCATTACTACTATTTAAATTGAGCAGAAATTGTAACAATTCCTTATTGAAAAACTTTTCGTTTGTGTTTCTAATCTTCTACAGTATTCCTTTTTGAAATGGCTTCATTTTAATTGGCTCTGAATTTAATTTTATCTGTATTATATGTTTTATTTGTTCAACACGAAAATGTTCACGAAATGAACACCATAAATCCAAATATACAGGATATTATTAAGATGATGCTTTTTTATGGCACTTGGTATTAACCAAGTGACATATAGCAATCGCCAATTCTGTCAGTCTGTCTGTCTGTCTGTCTGTCTGAATCTCAGGGACGCGCTGAAGACCGCGCTCGGCAAGGATGTCGAGATCCGGCCTTCGGTCGACCCGTCCCTTCTGGGCGGCATCGTCGTCCGGGTGGGGAGCCGCATGATTGATTCTTCGCTTAAGGCGAAGCTGTCGCAAATGAAAATCGCGCTGAAAGAAGCCTGATCGGGGAGTCTCGGATGAGCATCCAGGCCGCGGAAATATCCGCAATTCTCAAGGAACAGATCGCCAGTTTCGGCCAGGAGGCCGAAGTCGCCGAGATCGGCCGCGTGCTGAGCGTCGGCGACGGCATCGCCCGCGTCCACGGGCTCGACAACGTCCAGGCGGGCGAGATGGTCGAGTTCCCCGGCGGCGTCCGGGGCATGGCGCTGAATCTTGAAGCGGACAATGTCGGCATCGTGATCTTCGGCGACGACCGGTCGATCAAGGAAGGCGACACGGTCAAGCGGACCGAGAGCATCGTGGACGTGCCGGTCGGCAAGGGGCTGCTGGGCCGCGTTGTCGACGGTCTGGGCAACCCGCTGGACGGCAAGGGCCCGATCAACGCCTCCCAGCGTCTGGTTGCAGACGTCAAGGCGCCCGGCATCATCCCGCGTAAATCGGTGCACGAGCCGATGGCAACCGGCCTCAAGGCCGTCGACTCGATGATCCCGATCGGCCGCGGCCAGCGCGAGCTGATCATCGGCGACCGTCAGACCGGTAAAACCGCCGTGGCTCTGGACACCATCCTGAACCAGAAAACCTACAACGACGCCGCAGGCGACGACGAGTCCAAGAAACTGTACTGCGTCTACGTTGCTGTCGGCCAGAAGCGTTCGACCGTTGCCCAGCTGGTGAAGAAGCTGGAAGAAGCCGGCGCGATGGAATACTCCATCGTCGTGGCCGCAACCGCGTCCGACCCGGCGCCGCTGCAGTTCCTGGCGCCCTATGCCGCAACCGCGATGGCCGAGTACTTCCGCGACAACGGCAAGCACGCGCTCATCATCTATGATGACCTGTCCAAGCAGGCCGTGTCCTATCGCCAGATGTCGCTGCTGCTGCGCCGCCCGCCGGGGCGTGAAGCCTACCCGGGCGACGTGTTCTACCTGCACTCCCGCCTGCTGGAGCGTTCGGCGATAGTGACATCTCAGTCATCAATGCAAAATCACACCCGGAAAAAGTGTAAATAGGTCATTCATGGATTTTAGAGCTTTAAGTATTTTTGCCTTGCTGTTGAGTAGCAGTGTTCTGGCTCAAGCTGAGGTTGAGGAGCCGTCAAATAAGCACACACCATTAAAACCGATAGCAGATCTGTTAGATAACAACTGGGAAATCACCGGATTTGCTACCCTGGGTTATACCCAATCAGATAAATACGATGACAGAGTACTCAGGCGCAATGTATCCCAAGATGGGAATAAGCTACATGACAATGGCTTCCTAGTAGACTCACGGGTAGGTGTTCAGCTCAAAGGTGATATCAGCGATCATTGGGAGCTAGTCTTTCAAGGTGTGCTAAAGCACCAATTTGCGACTAACTTTGATGATTATATTGATGTCGCTTTCGCCCGTTATCGTGCAAGTAACGATTGGCAATTCACCTTTGGACGACAACCCTTCGACCTATTCATATTGTCAGATCATATTAACGTGGGTTATTCCTACGACTTTGTCAGGCCTCCCACTGAGTTTTATGGTTTTCTTCCCTATGACTCGTTTGATGGCCTCAAAGTATCCAGACACTGGGGTGATTTTGATAACGAGTGGAATTGGACTTTCTCGGTTGGTTTTATCGAAGAACAGTTTGACTCGGATTCGTTTGATGTTGCTCCTGGCCCTGACGAAGATACAGAGGATGATGATACTGATATAACTAAAGCTCGACCAATTTATAATACTGCCATCAATTGGCGCTCGGACCATTGGTTTGTGCGGGCAAATTTTGCTTGGTTGAAGTTTGAGCAAGAGTTAAGTGATTCACAGTTTTTAACTGATATTGAGAATTTGTTTTCGGGTATTTGGACTGATATTCCTCGAATTCGACAAGATTTTACTGTCAATAATATTTTGCGTTACGCTTCTATTGGTGCCGCTTGGGAAAACGGTGATTGGAAAATTCAATCTGAAATTAGCAAGATAGATGCTGATTTTGTGCATTATAACGGTGAAAGAGCTTATCTTCATGCTTCAAAACGCATTGGCGATTGGATGCCTTATGTGACTTTGGGCTATGCACATGATGATTCAGAGCGCAAAAGAAGTTTGCTCAAACATCTTCTTTCAACCTAAGAGATGTTAAAAGATAAATCCCCACGCCTAATATTTAGCTAAAGGACTTTTCAGAGAAGTTTTACAAATTTTGGCACTGTAGCTCACTTTTGAGGCCAATTCTTCCCCTATCATCTTCCTCCTTGTATCCTAATAATATTTGCTGACCTCCCAACTGATAGTAGACGCGCAACCATACAATATGGTCCATAAATGAATGAAATCTCAGATGGATTAACTCTGCCAAACAAGGTGCACAAATAGATTTTCTGCGTGACTGCATGACTTACAAAGACTGCATTTATGTTCCGGTTAGTACTCCGCCATATAGCATTATATACTATCTCATCCTAGAAATTGTAATGCATTTCAACTTCATTATAGGTCTCCTGATTTTTGGCAATAGCATTTCGACCCTGTTCAAGTCAAGATTGTTAGGAAAATTATTCAAAATGGCACCCTGTTATGGCGTTGCAAAATCTCTTCGTTTCATAAAAAGGGCACGAGGATTTTAAACTTATGTTCAAATAAACCTTACCCGATGTACTGCAGTTGCTGATTAAGAAACACCATCCCAAGCTACAAGAAAAGTGAAACAAGTTTCAGACATACTAACTTCCGTTAATAGTCTACTCTTTCCAAGAAAAATATTACATTTCGTTGTTTCGTAGATACAGAAGTGAAACCTTCACTTCGAAGCCTTTCATGTCTGTTCCACTTGATGTAATAATTTTCGTCAAGATCACACCCTTTTCAAAGGTTGTTTTCTAATTTTTTCTCTAAATTTTGCAATTGTCTTGTGCTCTTATCATTGTCAGAAAATCTCTATTCAGATGGTTCTGAGACGTGTTGAATTTGATGATGCATTTTAAAACGAGATCAAGCCCTTTTTGGGGGTAGTTTTCCTGCTCCGTGACTTTCATGGAAACTTTCATGCTAGTGTCTTTTCATAAATAAAAAAAATTGGTCGGAAACAACAGATCGAGCCAAAATTACAGCATAAAAGAAACTTTGTTTGTGGAAAGCATTGTCTGTCTTGCAGCCATTCAAAAAAAGCACTACAACTTACAGTTTGTATTCATATGAGAGTTCTCTTGATATTCAACGAGGACCACGACGACATCCAAAGTGTGTCGGCGAACTACACGATGAGTGACGAAATCGCCGAACAAGTCGCTACGGAGTCGTGATCGATGGCCCAAGTCTACTACGCAGGTTCTCACTCGAATGCCGCCCGCCAGCTCGCCGATGGGCTTGGCGTTGATGTGCAAGACGGCTTCCCGCCGGACGCGGCGGCGGGAGACATGGTCTTTCTGTCCGCGGCCGCGGATGCCGAAGCGGCGGCGGCTTTTCCGGGGCGCAACGCGTTCGCTGCGTGTCGCGCGCTGAAAGAGGATCCTCGGGTTCGCGTGTTTCTCCTCGTCGACGAGGGAGATACCTACTCGCCCGAATTGGCGCGCTTCTGCCTCGCCGACGCGACCGTGGTGGTGGATGGCAGCGGCACGATCGGCGACTTGTCGGCGGTGCGCGCCAGTGTCTCCGCGAGTGCTGACCGGGTGCCGATCGACGACCTGCTCCGGTTGCTCGAAGAGGAGTTGTCCAGCGACTCCGCGGGGCAAGTATCGGCGATGCAGCGGATCTTGTCGGACGAGCGGCAAGCGTCGGTGATCGACGACTTGACTGATCGCGTGACCGGGTTGTTCGCCGGCCCGTTTGCGAGCTTCAAGCTCGACGAAGAGTTCAAGCGGGCGGTGCGGTTCCACCACCCGTTGTCTCTGGTGCTGCTCGACATCGGGGTCGGTGAGCTCGAGTTGCACGAGGACCAAGCCCGGCGCGAGACTTGTCTGGCTGAAGTCGCCTCGGTGTTTCTGAACGAGTGCCGCGACATCGACGTGCTGGCGCGGTTCACCGAGACGGTGTTCCTGTTTCTGCTGCCGGGGACGGGAGCTGCCGGTGCGGCAACCCTGAGCCGTCTCATCCTCGAGGAGCTCCGCACCCGTCGGTTCGGCAGCCGCAAGCCACTGGCGCCTCACGCTGGGGTCGTCACCGTGCCCGCCGCGGGAATCTCCCACCGGAGCGAGTTTCTCGCCCGTGCCGAGGGGTGCTTGGAGCTGGCCCGGCAGGGCCGCGGCCAGGGCGGCGTGTGCGTTTCCTCCGAATAGTCGGCGTCTAGGGACGCAAACCGGTCGGTCACAGGCTGCAAGGCGTAGCCTGTAGGTACCACACTTATGCTTGAAACAGAGACATTTTTAGGGGAGGGACAGGGGAGGCACTTGCACCGGGCGCAGAAACTTTAGGGATGCAAAATTTCAAATAAATAACCTAACGCTTACAATCATTTCATGATTTTAAAAATTTATTAATAAAGTAGTGGGTGCAGTTAACAAATTAAAATAAATAATTAATTATTAACTAACAAAATAAAATGAACAAACAATGAAACATAATTAAATAATTAATAACTTGAAATAATAAATAAAAATAAATTATTAATTAATTAATAAATTGAACATAATTTTGTTAACAAATAAAAATTTATTAAATTTGGCCTGAAAACTTTGTAGGAGACAGGATGGGGGGGGGGGCGACAACCAAGAGGCCAGAACCGCTATTGGCTTGGAAAGTAACAAATGGTGGAAAACCCGAGTCTAGATCAAATATTTTCGACAGCAACGTTAATTAAACAATAGTAAAACTTAATAAATGTAAAAATAAATAGCACAAATAAAGGCCACAAGTGGTCCATTTGACATCACTAGATTAATATTTATTTCCATTATAAAGTAATTTTAGTATTACACACATATAACCAGCATGTTTTCAACTTCGATCGTTCATTCCTCAAGTTCTTGCCTATTAGAAATGCTGGGGTGAAATCCAACCCCATATTTCTCTGTATATAAGCATCTCTAAGTGATAAAGTGTTTACAAGAAAGGGCGGAGACGAGCAAGGAGGAGAGTTGACGACAAGTAAAAAATGATAATTTTCCTTGAAGGATGAAAAGATTTCTAGGAACTTTTTCAATTGGCTATATGAAAATTAATAAGAAATGAATTCTTTTTTTTTTTTTTTTTTTAGAGAAGAGGTAGTTTTATCCTCACTGAAAAAAAATCTCTATTTCATCCTTTCAGAAATCCCATTTAGATTCCTTATTTCTAATTTAAAAAGCCAAACCAAAATTTCATGGATGATATTGATGAAGTAAGGAGCTATATCATAGTCAAACCTTTCGAATAGAACGCCAAGTTTTATGAATGACATGGACTTTCTCTTAATTTTAACATTATAGATGAATTTCAGAAGCACGAGCTCAAACGACAAAAAATTGATTTGAAAAGCATTGACGGAGACCGGCTTCGACAGCCTCGAGCGCGTCGTCTCGGAGCTTCGCGCGGACGCGGTCCGCAACGTCCTATCCGTCGATGTATCGATCGGCTTCGCGAGCTGTTGGCTGATCCGCCGGCTCGCGGCATTCCGCGCGCTTCGGCCCGATATCGATGTACGACTCGTCGCGCGTTACACCAACGAGGTCGCCCTCTCGGACGCGTCCGACGTCGTGGTGTACTTTCGCGATGCTGAGCAGAGCTATCCCGATCAACGCCCGGTCTTCCTCGAATCCCTGATCCCCATTTGCACACCGGCGATGCGCGCGCGGGTCGGCGGCACAATCACGGCCGAGGCACTCGGCGGTCATGCCGTTCTGTTTCTCGACGAGCCGGCACACCTGGACGACTGGTCACGTTTGCTGTCTCCGCTGGGCGTGGAGGTGCCGGTTTTGAGCGCTGATAACGGAGTCAACAATTTTGTGGTTCATCTGCAGGCGGTACTGAGCGGCGCGGGCATCGGCCTCGCCTGGCGCGAATTGGTTGCAGACGAGCTTGAGAACGGCACGCTCGTGCAGTCCTTCGACGCAGAGTACCGGTCCGAACGCGGATACTATGTCTATCTGCGAGACGGCGCCGAGAGCAACGAAGATGCCAGGGCCTTCACCGATTGGCTCGTTGCCGAAGGCGCGGCCGCGCCGTGATTAGTGGGCAAGCGTGTCGGGGCTGTCCAGTTGACGCCGATAATGCACGGGAAGCGCCCGTCCGTAGCTGTTGATCATGCGGTTGACGACGCCGACCTGGCCTGGCTTCGAGGACCATGACGGCAGCGCGACGAAACGGGGATCAGTCCCCTCGACCTCGGTCACCCGATGTAGGCTATAACGGCCCTTGAAAAGCTGCATGTCACCAGCCTTGAGCTCGAGGCTTTGGACTCCCTCGGGATCACCATCGAGTACGCGTTTGACCGCATCGTAGTTCTCGTCGTCGGGCGTGCGGATGTTCGGAACGTACTCGAAGAGGCCACCGCGCTCGGGCTCTTGCAGTAGAATAGACACCGTCATCTCGTTGGTGTCGAAATGCCAGGGGAAGGTGTCTCCGTTCCACATGGCATTGATCGCCATGTTTGAGAGCGGATCCAGCAATAGTTAATAACAAAAGAAGAGGGCAGGTTATTTATTAAAACAAAGCTTCCTACTCAGAAGGATAAACAGAAGGCTGAAATAAATGAAAGCTTTGTAGAAGTGTCTTAGACATTCCCCTTTGACAGAGATTATAAAATTCTACATCAGGTCAGACAAGAAAACTCTGGCTCAAGGACAAGCAAAAAGAATAATTTTTGGCCTAAAGCAAGAATCATTCATGACTTTCCAAAACATATTGTTTAAAAAAAAACCTTCAAGAAAGAAAGAAATTTAAAAAGTAGCTGGAAAAAATGCTTAACTTGTCAGTGATAAGAAAGACGCAAAAGTGGGTAGTTCTTAGCAAAATAGGAGCTGGCTGGCAAAGGGTTTACTTCCTTATATCATTTTTTAAAATACTCCATAGCCCAAATAACTTTTGAAATATAATTTGGTAAAGTTCCAGATGAGGGGATATACCCTATCCTAAGAATTAGTTGAGTCAGAATATGAAGACTTGTAAGAACGAATGCATGACCTAAAATATACCCTCGAAAGATTGTTCCAGGCTATCATCTCTAGTTTCTTATTTCCAGGGCTTGGAAGATTGCATAGAAAACAGGTAAATCAGAAGACAATCTAAAATTTGACAAAAAATCTTTGACCTAGTAAAACTTCAGACAAGAGATATTTTGTTATTTTGGAAGGTAATTGAGCTAAGTGACAATATTTTCAAGAATGGATCCAGAGTCTCAATGATTCTCCGTGAAGGTCTCTTGGAGTATCCAACTCCTACCCTTCCCCCTCCAAAGGAACCTGACCTTTGACGGCCTTTGAAAATTTGCGTTTTATAAAAACAAAATCTTCAGAAATAGATCTGCAGCTCAAATAAGGGACAAAGAAAACGTTCCGAGTTTCATACCTCTGTCAATCCTGATTGACATTGTGTTAAAGATTTTGAAAATTATTTTTTTATTATCTTTATTTTTTAAAATGGCAAGTTGTTGATGTTTTAATTGAAACAGCTGAAAAAAAGAATCCTGCTCGAATTTCTGTTTTAAGAAACAGATTTTCTTCCCCCTTACATTTCAGTAAATTGACGTCACTGTTCTCTTCAGGTCGTAGAGATGTTTAATATCGCGTGGTCATGTGGATCTCTTCCGGATCTGCGGCAAAATGCACGAGCGCCCGCTTCTTAAACGCAAAAAGTGGAGCATTGGGTAAGCGGTCTTTCTGAAATTGCTTCACCGCGTGCCGCCAGGTCTGCTTCGTGCCCGGATTCTTTAGTTCGATGGTTGCGACTGGCAATCCGTTGACCGCCAATAGCATGTCAATCGTGCTATTGTCACCAGGGTGACATGGCGTTTGACGAGTAACCGTTAGACGATTGTTGCTGTAGAGCTTAAGGATTTCGAAGTTCGCCCCGTGAGCCGGCCTAAATATCGCTAGTTTGAAGGTCTTTCCGTAGAACTTAAAACCGTGCCGCAAAACGTGGAGCGAGCCCTTGGAGTCCAGCTCCTTGCCCAATGTATTGATGACAAGGTTCTCCAAGCCCCTGCCATGGAGTGTTTGCATCTCCTCCCAGAGCTGAGTCTGTGTTCGTCGAATGAATGCAACAACCTGCACCGGAAAAAGTGCCCGCTCCTTGTCCCACTCCGCGTTGGTTCCCGGATGCCAACCTCCCTTAGACAGAAGGATCTCCTCGACATAGGTTTCAAAGGCGGTTTCGGTGGTTTGCGGCATGGGATCAATTAATTGTCAAATAAGATAACTTTGAAACAAAATGCCTTAACCAACTGTATACAAGCAACTTACGAATCAATCTTCAGGATCAGTGAACCCATCAATAGGTTTCCTATCAAATAACCATCAAATAAGATTTTCATCAGGGCATCAGGCCCAGAAAGGCAGGTATTTCGCGTATTTTTTACCTTGCTGTGGGTCATAGGGCTTGATTCGTTCGTCCTCAAGCGCATCACGAATGATCCGGGAAGCGATGGCGCTGTTCTTCTCAGAAATTCCAAAACGCTCCCTCAAACTGGAGTTGGTCATCGGATCTCGTTCAACGCACCGAAGACAGGCATGCAAATAGCAAGCCCTAACTCGGTCGGTCCGGTCCATATCATTGAGCGGTTTGTGTGCAAAAAGAACTGCCCGAGTGGAACCCTCGGGAGTTTCAAAAATCGGAGCTGGCAGTTGATAGAACTCGGCTTGGAATACGACCTTATCTACCCCACTGCCCCGTTCCTCGCAAATATTAACGTATTAAAGCAAAATTTAGTACAAAAAATAATAATAATTGGAAAAATCCCAATTGTCCATGATGTGAAATCGACATAGAGTTAACTTAATCATGACCTCACAAACAAAAACATTCATGTTAACAGATGCACCTAAACAGTGTGATGGTAGTTATTGTCTTTGCATGCTAACAAAATGAGAGGATGTTGCAAGCCGGTATTAGAGTCAGGTATACTTAGGAACGGGATCCCCATTAGTAATAAATAAATCGCTAAAGTAATACCATTCGAACATTTTGAGGGATAGTCAGCCTCAATAATACCGTTAGAAATGGCATTAAAAATGGCAATTTGATTCTTTGATGTGAAAAGTAATTAAGCGGATATGAATGAGACAGATAAGTTATTAAAAGAATAAAATAAATCAAAAAGGCCGCAGCAATAGAGATAATAACATTATTACATATTTCTCTGTGGTTGTACGTTCATATGGCATAGTAAATGAGTTAGAATAGCGTAAATATGAAGTTAGAGATAAGACATAAAAAGCTAAAAAGATGGTTTTTCAGCCTAGAGGAGTACCTACCTAGTGATTATGAAAATCTGAATTCAATCCTAATATATGAAATGGGATAAGAGTTAATATAGAATTTGCAGAAACACTACCTTTTTTCTAGTAGGAAATAAAATTCTGAGCAAGGGGTGCATGTCGGATTTTAGAAAGAGGTGAATGGGTGTATAGAATTTGTATGCTTTTTTTGACTTTATAGATTCGTATCAATAAAACTAAGCAACATACAAAAGTAAAGTGCAGCCAGTGTAGCCCCGGGCCTCGTCAGAATCTACTACTGGCTGAGCATTTATAATGATTAAACTATGAGGCCAAGATGATTGCGATGACGTGTTAAAAACAAAAGCCAGGACTATAGAAAAGCGAAAGGCTATGTTGATAACTTTCTCACGCATAGATTAATTACTGAGAAATGTATGAAGCATCAAGCCCATCTGATCCTGAACTTTTAGGCTATGATTGTTAAACGGCATACCCAACTCCCATATATGCTGAAAACTCCCCTAAAATTCTCTTCCCCAACACAAGTCGAGTTAAAGATTAACCAATACAAGGGCTAAGAAGATACCCCGAGGCGGGCTTTGATCCTCTGAAGACTCAATCCTAATTTCGAGAAAAAATTTCAGTGTCATTTTCAAGGAATTTTTTTTTCAGATAAAGGAAAAAATGCATATATATCCGGGTATTCGTAAAGTCATTCATATGTTTTTGATGATTACTTAGTTATGTTAATAAAAATATTAAAAAACGGCCTATTTTATTTGATAACTATCGAATTTGACTGATAAGTCGTATTGGAAGGTCACTACGGACGTATCGGGATCAGATTGTTTAATTTGCATCAAAGGGTGGATTGTATTGACGTGAAATGCGATGCGAGATTAGTGGCTCGGTCTAAGACAATTGTGGACGTTTATGACACACGACGTGACTCCTTGCCTTAAAAATATAAACGTTTTTTATTCTTTTTTTAAATGCTCTTAATTTTTTTATTCGACGATAAATATCACAGAATACACAAATATATTATCGGCACTTACCAGTTAAAAGGTGTTAAAGGTAGGCTACTTCCATTTAGACGCTCGAGAATTTGGATCTACAGGTACAGGGTTGAAACAACTGAGACGCTTGGGAGATAGATAAGATATATATTTTATATGGGCTGTATATTTGCACATTGGGGGGGGGGAGGGTAAGTACAGTGTGGCTGCATGCAAAATGAAACATTACCAAAATACCAACTAAATATTTATTAAAATATAGCTACAATGTGGTGTTCCACTGAGCCGAAGCTAATTGTCTCTGTATACAAACAACAATGAATCGGTTATTGTCTAATTTTACTGGTCCTATTGATGGTGAAATTTGCCTACTCTATTCTGGTTGGTAGCTTTCGGCTACTGTTTATGTGCTGTCAGATTAATATTCTTAATTACGCTCACTAGGTATTTGATCTGAACTACTTGTTCTATGTCCTGATCCCTGCACTGTAAATAAGCACCCGGAGAACAACTCCGGGTTGTTCTCCGGGTACCGGGTGCTGTGGTGCATGTGCAAGTGCTGATATTCTAAGAATTTTCGGTAGTCGCCATACATTTTGTCTTTTCGGCGTTAATATTTAGAGACCCACTTGACCAGCTCTTTGTCTCAGCCCATTTCAAATTTCTTGGAGTCAATTCTTACAGCTGTATGGTAGGTATCCAGTAGGTATGGTAGATATCTCTGGTATTCCTTGATCTATCTTAATAAGAGAATATCACATGTAACATCAATTAATAAAGGGTAAACAAAGATTTTGCATCTTAAAACATAGTAATTGGTAATTTGCCCTGCAGGTGGCCTCAGCACTCCAGATTTATCAAACTTCAGACTCAAGTCAAAGTAAACCCCCTAGGTTTTGAAGATTCTTCACTCTCAAGATTGATTTTAGGGAGTCTGCACAAATAGTGCAGTACACAATCTACTGCAGAATGTTCAAATCATCCTAAAGTAACAAAATCCCACACTCATTCATAATTGACCAGGATATCTTTACATCATTCAAAAACATTTTCATAGTCAAATCTTTAATAAGAAGCGGCCAGACGCTGATTAAAAAAGGCATAAGGGTACTGGCCCAAGACATATACCTAGTGGAAATCCACTTATCACAGGCATAGGGGATGATAAAGCATCACCTACTGCTGCTTCCCGGGTAGTTTTATTTGCAACAAAATATATTATCCATGCTTTTGTTCGTGGGTCAATAGCATATAGATAACTTTTCTTGTTGAGACGTTGGATGGAAAAATTTTCAAATTCTTTGGAAAAATCTTTGAAATGCAATCAAATATAACTCCATTATCTGCCATTGGAAAAAAAAACACAAATCGCTTCCATGAGTTGCGTTTTGCATAAAAATCGTTTTACGAAAGCCGTGCTGAACTGTGTGCCATAAGTTATTTCTTAAAACAAACAGGAAATGTTTCGAAAACCAGTGTCAAGATATCTGACGATAATGGGCGAATACTGGGGTCCAGTGACGTTAATGCATTTCTCACCTCCATTTGTACCACTTTTTCAGCCGTTACCCCCCAGGAGAAAGCCTCGCTTCTTGATGATTGCCCCAATGAAGGCACAATAGCACTCAGTGAATTTAAGGTGTATAATGTAATCAGGAAAGAAAAGACAAACGTTTCTCCTTTCCCAGGTGAAATCCCTGCAAAGCTGATGCGTGGATTTGCTTTGTTCCTAGTCCTGTCACTCTCGGTTCTTATAAACCAGTGCTTTGCATCCGGGACCTTCTCTAGATCGTGGAAAATGAGTGCCAATTTCTCAATCAGATGCCTCTGGCGGTCAGTGGGTATCCCCTCTAGAAAATCTCTTTTGCCCCTCCCTGAAGGATGTCCGACAGAAGGCTATGGTCTGGCTGAGGTCACCGGCTGGTGGCAAGGGGTTGTGTCGGTTGATTTAAACGGGGATGGGGCGATGGATTTGGTCGCCACGAACTGGGGTGAAAACACGGAGTATCGCGCATCGGTTGACGAGCCGCTGCAGTTCTATGTTGGCGAGTTGGCTCGGCCGGGGATCGTGGATGTCATTGAGACCGTGGTGGATGGCGGCCGGGGTAAATCCGAGCGAGTGCCGAGTCGGCAGTTATTCCCTTTGGCCAGCTCCCTACCGTTTCTCGGCCAAACCTTTTCGAGTCACCAAGACTATAGTGAGGCGGGCCTTGCGCGTTTTCTGGGAGCGAGGCAGGGCTTGGCTCGGCCGGTGACGGCGACCACGCTGGCTTCGACTGTGTTTCTCAACGAAGGGGGCCGATTCCGCTCGGTTCCGTTGCCGTCCCGCGTTCAGTGGGCGCCAGCGGCGGGGATCTGCAGTGGCGATTTCAATGGGGACGGGCACGAGGATGTCTTTGTGGCGCAGAATTTCTTTGGAACCCGGCCGGGGCGTGGGCGGCACGGTGCGGGAGAAGGGCAATTGTTATTGGGCGATGGCACGGGGCGTTTGGATCCGATTCGATCGGCGGCCTCCGGGATTCGGCTTTTGGCGGCTCAGCAGGCTTGTGCGGTGGCGGATTATGATCGGGACGGGAGACTGGATTTGGTGGTGACTCAAAATCACGACGCTACCGCTCTGTTCCGGAACCAAGGGAGCAAGATAGGGCTTCGGGTGCGTCTGGAGGGGCCCCCGGGCAATCCCACGGGCATTGGTTGCCAGTTGCGGTTGGTGAATGGGACGTTTTTCGGGCCTGCCCGGGAGATTTCTGGTGGGCAGGGTTATTTGGGGCAGAATGACCCGGTGATCGTGCTGCACGGGCCTCGCGAGGGGGCTTCAGTATTTGTGCAATGGCCCGGCGGGCATGTCACCTCGACGCCAGTTGCTCCTTCGGCGGTGGAAATCACCGTGAAGCGTTGACTGGGAAGGTTGGGCAAGACCCGCGGAATTCCGCCTGCTGCACAAACAGTTGGGCGGCGGTCATGCGCACGTCTACGTCGGCTGTTTGCAACCACTGCCAGTCAACCGGCTCAGCGCTGAACAGCGGCGCTGCGGGTGCCTCAGCTTCTGCATCCACATCTGAACCTGCATCCACATCCACATCTGAACCCGCATCCACATCTGCATCTGCTGCCGCTACCGCTGCTGTGGACTCCGGAACACGCTCTTCCGCCTCTTGTGCTTTTGTTTGTTCTTCATCAGTCGCCGATTCTTCCTCAATCACCGGCTCTTCGCCGGTCGCCGGTACCTCGCTGCCCTCTTCGGCTGGTTCAGCCTCGCCCCGCAACGGCCACAACAGCCGCTGCGCCTCAATATTGCCCTGCAGCCGTAAGGGTGGCGCCAACGACAGGGCCATGTGCGCCTGCAACTGCTGGCTGGGACTGTCCATCATCAGGTCGGAAATCTGTAGTTCGTTGTTCTCCAGATTAAAAGCAAACTCGGTACGCAATGGGTAAAGTTGCGCGTCGGTAAACGGCTGCAGGTCCAGCATGCGCGGCAGTCCACTACTGACCAGGGTGATTTCCCCCGCAACAGTGTCGGCGTTACCGCTCATCAACACCGTCAGGTCCGCCTGCGTCCGCCGCGGCTCCTCATCCAACACCAGAGACAACTTAGCGTCCGGGTTGGTGCTGAGATCCGCCACAACACCCGACAACACATACCCAACCGGTGGTGGTAAGGCCGCATCACTGACCAGTTGTTGGTATATCCCGGCCAGTTCGTCTATCAATATCTTGTCATCCGCCACATTCAGAACCAGCTGCGCCTGCGAGATCTGCACGCTGTCCGAGGGTGTACTTACGGTAGACTGGGACAGTTGCAGCGTAAGCTTCGGCTCCTGCCAGGTGATATCACCTGCCAGTTCAAGCTGCAGCGGATCCTGCTCACCCTGCACCGTGCCTTGTAAGTTAAACCCAGTGCTTTCTTGACCAACCTGCAGCAAACCACTGACATCAACTGACTGTGGGCCACTCATGCTCAGCTGCACCTCGATGCGCGGACCTTCGAGCACCACCTTTGCGGTGAGCACGGTCGCCGTTTCACCACCTTGTAGCGTCACGAAACGGTCGAAAATATCGGCGCGCGTCGCCTGCATACGGTTCTGGAAAAGCTGCTGGATGATATCAGCTTTACCGCAACAGATCGTGCGGGTGAGACGTTCAAGGTTGATGCCAATTATGTCCGCGAGCAGGTCGAAGACCTGTCAAAGGATAGCGATCTTTCGAAGTTTATTCTGTAATCGAAACATTCGATTGATCCAGAAGCGCAGAAGGCCAGCACGATGTTGCTGGCCTTTTGTTTTGCGTGATCTGATGTTTGTTAAGCCGAGTGCAGCTTGCGGACATTGTCGCCGGTTTTGGCCGGGAGATAGACCGTGAAGACCGATCCGACACCCTGTTCACTTTCGATCTGCATGGTACCGCGATGGCGTTGCACAAGGTGTTTGACGATGGCCAGGCCAAGGCCGGTGCCGCCAACCGCACGGGATCGGGCGGTATCAACGCGGTAGAACCGTTCGGTCAGCCTCGGAACATCCTCGCGTGGGATCCCGGGGCCGAAATCGCGCACGCTGACCTCGATCAGACCGTTGGCTTCATTTGGCCGATGCAGCGTGACCTCGACGCGCTTTCCGCTTTGCCCGTATTTGCAGGCGTTCTCTACCAGGTTCTCGAACACCTGTATCAGTTCATCGCGATCGCCGAAGACACGGACGGGGGCGTCCGGTACGGAGACGACAACTTCGACTCCGAGTTCGTCGGCCAGCGGACCGAGGGAATCGCAGACATGGCGGATTAAAGGTTCGAGCTCCACCGACTCGGTCGGCTCTAGATGCGCTTTCATTTCCAGCCGCGACAGCGACAGCAAGTCGTCGAGCAGCCGGGTCATGCGACCCGCCTGCTCCTGCATGATCTTCAGGAACTCCTTTTGCGCCTTTGGATCTTCGCGCGCCGGTCCTTGAAGCGTTTCGACAAATCCTGAAAGGGAGGCAAGCGGTGTCCGCAATTCATGGCTTGCATTGGCAATAAAGTCGGTCCGCATCTTGTCGATGCGCCGAGCCTCGCTCTGATCACGGAAGGTGAGCAGGAACAGCAGGCCATCATCGCCGCGAACAGGTTTGGCTTTCATCGGCGCAATGCGCACCCGATAACAACGCTCTGACGTCACTTTTTCGACATACTCAAATAGCTGTCGAGGCTCCATATTTCCAGCACAGGGCCCAGCACAGGCCCAGCACAGGCCAATGGAGGCGACATGTCGGTTTCGCAGATCATACACACGGCCCGGTTCAGACCAGCCCACGCAATCTTGCTTCTGGCATTGGGCCTGATCCTGCTCATCGTCTGGCGTCCCGGTTTCGTCCTCGACACCGCCACCTTCGTGGTGTGGGGCATGATCCATGTCACCCCGCTTGTTATCCCGGGCATTCTGCTTGCGGCATGGATCACTGCCAGCGGAGCGGG
>JAAAKM020073195.1:124786601-124819300 GCA_010016025.2 Alatinidae sp. Z8VKAUB7J3 | reverse complement strand
GGTGACCGCTTCGCTGCCGTGTTCCACGGTCGAATGGTGCAGACCGTTGTGGCGGCGACCGTTGTCGGAGCCCTGCTGCCTGTTTGCGGCGTAACGGTGCTGCCCCTGATGGCAGGGCTTCTGGCGGCCGGTGTTCCGCTGCCGCCTGTCATGGCGTTCTGGCTGGCGTCGCCGATCACCGGACCGGCCATGCTATCGGCGACGGTGGCAACGCTTGGCTGGGAATATGCCGTCGGCAAGACGCTGGCAGCCATCGGGCTTGGCCTCTTCGGCGGTGCCGTCACCGCACTTTTTGTCCGAAAGGCTTGGGCAGTCTCACCATTGCGATCGAACCGGATCGTTGGGTCACTGGGCGGCGGAACCTGCGGCTCACAGCAACAGGATTTCGATCCGCGCATCTGGCGAGACGCGTCGCGGCGGTCGCGCTTTCTTCGCGACTGCTGGTCGATGACGCGCCTGATTCTGCTCGTGCTGACCCCGGCCTTTGCCGCCGAGTACCTGTTGAACGCCTGGCTGGAGCCGGATGCTGTTGCCGCTTACGTCGGAAAGGACAGCCCCTTTGCAATACCATTGGCCGTGATCGTCGGAGGGCCGGCCTATATCGACGGCTACGCGGCGCTGCCTTTGACCCGTGCGCTTCTGGAGCACGGCATGTCCAGTGGTGCGGCGATGGCGTTCCTGGTCTCCGGCGGTGTCGTCAGCATCTGGGGCGCGATGGCGATCTTCCCGGTCCTGCGGATCAAGCCGTTCCTCCTCTACCTTGCCCTGGCGGTCGTCGGATCAATGCTGGCGGGCTGGGGCTTTGGTGCGATGACCTGAGCCAGTGTTAGAAGTCTAAAGACCAAGAATGAAATGGAGATACTGATGGATAAAAAGCAAGGGGCAAAATTCTATATATCTGCCCGTTTGAATGACTTTGCATCAAGCAATATGCTCTACAAAATGCGGCTCAGTTCCATTTTCTAGGGCTATAATTAGTCTCTTTTGGCTATTCACCTTAAGTCAAATGAAAAGCAGGGCTTAGGCCTACTTGAATGGAATGGGAAGATATCAAAGGCTAGATTTAACACAAGAGGAACTTAAGAGGAGATTCTAAAGAGTGGAGCACTGGTCAGGCTGAGCGAAGAACGACCTTCCGCTGTTGTATTGCCCTCTGGTGGCTTGACACGTAGACGTGTTACTTGTTCTGTTAGTTTTTAATAATCATCGTAAATTATATCTTTAGGTCGATTACCAGGAATTGAACATATAACTTAGGTAAAATAAATAAATAAAATAAATAAATAGTCTTGCCTAAGTTTATCTTCCTGTTGAATTCAGAATTGACTATATCTAAATATATAAAGGTCAAACAGCCATTTTAGAACGATAAGAAAGCCAATTTTGAAGTTTCCAGTCGCTTATCAGAGAGATACCACTGAACTCACGGATTTATTGCGTGTAAGCCTTACGAATTTTTTTTATCCAGTATGACCGATAACAAGAAAAAGAAGCTAGACCGAGTAAAAAAGAAGTGAAGACTAATCCAGTAAATTGCTAGTTTTGCATAATTTTATAAATTGGCTGTCCTCTGCCAGGAACTAGCATCTGTATTTTTTCATTGCTTTCAGAAAAAAAAGTAGCCTAATTTTGAAGATACAGAATTTCCTGAAGAGGTTTTTCGAATCTGTTTTCTTCCTGTTTTTGTCAAAATTGTCTACTGGACGTGGATACTAGGTTATTTCATTTTAGCATGTCTATGCTAGGTTCTGACTGGAAAACCAGGGAAATTAGTTTTGTCTGCTGTAGACACCAGGTCGCATTTCAGAAATTATAGCAGAAAGAAAAGTTATTAGTTCACCATCGGACTCGTCGTGTCAAATTTGGCAGAGGGCAGCCATAACATAAGTGCAGATCAGCAGTCAGTTTATTTTCGCTAATTCTATACGTTATTATATATGTATGCCATCAACATATTTTTCATAAGATGGAGTGTTGTGATACAGAGCCATGTATCCATCTTCTGTTCACTCAACCACTTTAGCCAACAGCTTGCTGCAGTGTTTTCTCTTAGCACCAACAGTATTCGCCATGATAAAAATTCCAACAAACTCATCATCACCATCTGCACTTTCAGTCAAACTAACATCTTGGTAAGAACCTTCTTCACTCCAATCAGATGGATTTGACAACCTGCCTGGTCTCCTGTAGTGTTTTCTGGGATAGTGTGAATCAAGGCCATGTCTTGCAGCAACGTTTTTCTAGGTGCATGTTCAGTCAACCCTATAATATTATTTAAGAGCTGCAGCAATTGTCTGAAAGGTTGGCTCAGAGATCCTGTTATGGGACTTAACAGCATTGGTAGTCACAGCAAGACATCCCACTCTTTATCAGTGAATTTGGAAAGCGACTTTTTATCTTCAGGTTATTTGCTCTGGACCAAAATGAAACCCAGCTAACAGTCTGACTGCACCCATTAGAGAGCTAAAAAGTAGCATCTGAGATGAGACCAGGAAAAGACTTCAAAAACTTTTGATCTGGCTTGCCAGACAAAAAATTATAACACAGATGAGCTTGTTGTTTGTTAGCCGCTGATTAGAGAAGCTGAAAGACAGATTTGAATTTACAGACTGTCTTCAGCACTGTAGTTTTTATGACACTTGGTATTTACCAAGTGACATAAAGCAATTTTTGTTTGTCTATCAGTCTATCTGTCCTGATTTTGCTAGTTTGGACACTTCCAGATAAGCTAGAACAATGAAAGTTGGCAGGCGTATCAGGGACCAGACAAGACTAAATTAGAAATAGTTGCCTCCCAATTCAACCATCTGGAGGGGAGTGGAAGGATGGTTAATTCAGAAAAATTAGAAAAAATGAGGTATTTTTAACTTACAAACAGGTTGCCAGATCTTAATGAAATTTGATATTTAGAAGGACTTCGTGTCTCAGAGCTCTTATTTTAAATCCTGACTGGATCCATTGACATTAGGGGGAGTTGGAGGGGAAAACCGGAAATCATGAAAAACGCTTAGAGTAGAGAGATTGGGGTGAAATTGGGTAGGAAGAATAAGCATAAGTCCTAGAAGAAAATATAATCCAGAAGGAAAAGGGTGAGTTATCTGAAAAGCAAAAAGGGACTGAGCCCCAGCAATTAGGTATTAATTGGTTTTACCATTCAGAAAAGGATCTTCATATATTAGTCACGTACATGTGGTTTTCCGCTGGTGTACATGTTCAGGTGTTTAGATTGATTATCTTTTTCAGTGAAATTTACAAAGCAAAGACAGTGAGCGTCATATAATTCTCATGTAATATAATATTTGTTAAGATAAGATGAAAGATAGCTTAACCACAAGCTTCAGTTATTTATTTTTACTGAGCAAACTTTAATAGAAAGTTCTCAAGAACGAAAACAGAAGATTCGGAGGGGGCTAAGATTGAAAGAAGTATCACTAGAAAGGAAAGCCCGAATTCTCGCATATTTCCTTTATGAAATACTTCAAATACAAATCTCTTTAAAATGTTCTTCGAACCTATATTGAGAAGTATCCAGGGAAAGATCTTGGAGAAATTCCTCAAATAGGTCTTTGGAGAATCCCTACTTGACCCCTCCTCCTCCTGGTATGGATAGGGGCGGGTTGACTTACCATCTCTAATCATCGGATCATCAAATATCGATTGAACTACAGTCACTGGGTTAAAGGTAACCAATTGGTCACCCATTTTACCAAACACAGACGGTCCAACATATAGAGGAGCAACAAGGCCAATGGATTGCATAGAAACTTCCAAGCACTTCCACCAATCGTGTCTGCCTTCATTTTTGTACCTAGTTGCTTGTTCAAGAAGTCGCATCACAGCGTTGCCGAATGCAGTAGGAGCTTCAAATGCAGCAAATTCCTTACAAATATCCTATAAGTAGAGGGTTATGACAAAAAAGGAAACTCAAGTCAAAGCATTGCTTCTGTTAAATGAATGATTAATTAAGTAAATATATGACTAAATTCATAAATAATAATAACTGAATATTATGAATATTGATATATTGGTAAACACAAAAAATAACATATGCAGTGCTGCAGCTGTTGTTTTTGCAACAATTAAGATACAGTTTTGATAAAGTTAAACTTAATAATGTTTTGGGACATGTTAACAAAAAATATTGATTAAAGATATCCCCAAAAGTAAACATTGTATTATTTTTCAACGCATCGCTCTTTACGCTAAAGTTTGACTCTTTCTCACAACTCTACTTTTTAAAACAATAAAAAACTTTAGCATAAAGAGCGAGGCGTTGAAGAGGGAACGACCCTTTCATATACGGAATAATTTCTGTTCGTTTAAGTTTTAATGTCGTTCCTTACTTGCAGTTAAAAAACTTGTTTTTTATTTAATTTCTGACGGTTTTTTAATTAATGCATGTTTTAATTTTGGTTCACCTCACATGAATAATTAAAATGAAATATACATATTATTTTTTTTGGCTAAATGGCTTTCTCATAGTTTTGATCGGACGATTTTGATTAAAAAAAGGGGATGGAAAAGAGGCCTAGTTGCGCTCCAATTATTGGCTACTTAAAAATGCAACTAAAACTATTAATTTTTTACGAGCTTTTTTATTAGTAATAAATGCACGTAGCTTACGAATTAATTTACGTAACAAACTTATATATTTGCATATTTTATTACGTATATGAGGGGGCTCAGCCCCTCGTCAATACCTCGCTCTTTACACCAAAGCTTGATGTTTGTCCCAATTCTTTAAGTATGAGCCCTGAATTACAAAGGCCGTAGAGTAAATGGTTGAAATCAATAAAAATACTTTAGCCTCTATGTGTAATAATTTCTGTTCGTGTTAGGTTTTAATGCTGCTCCTTACTTCCGGCTGAAATTTTTAAATTTATTTATTTTCTCATTGTTTTTTTTTTAATAATGCTAGAAAATTCTGCGGGTCCTTCATGGAATTTTTTTTCCCTCTTGATAAATTCCTCTATGGAAAGATGCTCCGACTTAACCTCCTCCCCCGACCCCCTTAACGTGAAAAAGTCCCCCTGAAAACGTCTACACACTTCCCAATAACCATTACTATGTGTAAACAATGGTCAAAGTTTGTAACTTGCAGCCCCTCCCTCGGGGACTGTAGGGGATTAAGTCGGCCTCAAAGACTTAGTTATTAGGTTTTCGACTAAGTTGAACAAAATAGCTATCTCAAAATTTCGATCAAGTGACTTTGGGGAAAAAAAGTGCGTGGGTTTTTCACTTTTTTTGTCGCTTAAAAAGGGGAGTAGAACTTTTAATTTCCATTAGAATGAGCCCTTTTGCATTGTTTGATTGTGGGGCTAATGAATCATGTGGGGCTGTTGAACTTTGTTTTACTGGCACTCGGGCAGTTTTGTGGTATTTATATTGACTGGGGTTTATCTGAGCAGACGAATCGGATACGCTTTGGATCTTTGACAAGGATCTGTATTAACCCCCATTTTATTCAGCATTTTGACTTCTTGGATAGCCGCCAAAAAATACACGACCTGCTGATGCTAAGTTGTCACCTAGTTTCATTATCAGAAAATATAGACGTTCTGACTTCTGGATGTGAAGTTTTTTTTATTTAGTCACTCGGCAAGCAAGCAGCAAAGTAGTGAACTTGTGTATGTGACTGTCGAACAAGCGCAACTTTTTCTGTAGAAGTCTTTGAATTATCGGGAAATAGCATATGGACAAGATATTAGAAGCTCTCGTTTATTGATAATCAAGAAAGTTGCGAAAAGTATTCAATTACATTATTTCAAGCTTGTCTGTCTGAAGTTTAGCCTCCACAGGAATATTTTCGCAAAGTTTTTTGCAGCGGAAGCTCTGCCTTACTTACTTTATCGACGTTCTGGGTTGTCGAATCGATAGTCTAAGACTTCGATTTGTTTGCTAAAAATAATCGATGTAACTGTTTAGAACCCGCTCCGAGAAAACAAGACATTCACTTCAAGATCCAAAAATATGGTAGCTTCAATCAACATTGTGCCATCATCTGAAATAAGTGCTCGTTAAAAATGAGTTTAAAACATTGAATGACCTTATGCCTATCATCTCCGCGTATGATTTCAAAGAAGTTATTATTTAATTTTATTCTTTCAGTTTTCTTTATTCTTTCAGTTTTCAGTTTTATTCTTTCAGTTTGTTGTTGCTGGTTCTGATTGGCTCAGCTGTTTTTTTTTTTTAAGTTTTCGTACAGAACCACAGTTGAATTTTTATACGTAGACGACTAGCTCAAGTGAACGACGGTGAGGTCAATGAACGATTTATGATCCATAAAGCAGTATTCGTAAGATGCTGTAACATCAGTGGTTATGTGTAATGAACAATGGCTCAAAATTTGATAATTCGTTATTTTCTGCAGAACTTCTTTCAAGCAGAAAAGCAATCATAAGATATGTTGGAAAGAGTTTACAATTTAATTAGAAAAATGGCAAACAATAACAAAACAATTTTTACTACCTTCATCCGATGAGTCCTGGGCGTTGAGAAACTGAACTGCTGCGACCCAAAAAATTGAACGAAATAACAGCATCCTGTGATTAATTCACTTCCCATTCAAACCTAAAAGAATATATCATTCAGTAATCAAGTCGGGGGTAGTAACCCGGTAATCTATCATCACAAAGGGTTTTATTCTTTCTTCCTACCCCGTAATCACGAGCTTCTCTGTTGCGTCCCTGGGTGTACCCCAAAATCATTCCACCTGATTTATCCAGGTAAAAGGGCTCCGACTGGCGGAGAAGCATGCCATTATGGCAAACTGGCCAGTGTCAAAAGACCCCTTGCTGGTTGTTGGTTCTAAGTGGGGGTAATCGAAATACCAACAAAAACTATGGGGTTTCTGTCAAGACTCTTGAGGTTATATTTAGATATGAATTGAAACATTGTAGATACATTAGGAAACTGTTTAGCGTGAGTTTATACGAAATATTTAGACATCAGAAATGCGTTTAAATTTTAAATTTTGATCGCTGTCTCCTTTCAAATCAATAAACTGATGTTTCAAAATAAAAACAGCTAAAATTTTACTTTCTCGACCATTTCAAATGGTAGAAAGTATAGATAGATGGATAAGTGTATTTTAAAGCCAAATATACAGCCATGAATACAGTACAATAACATAAACAAAAGACACAAATAACATAAACTTTGATCAGCAATCATCATAAAACGCTTAAATGAAACACTGCATTAACCTAATACTAGTACTTAATACTTGAAAAAAGGTGCTTGAAAAGAACGCTTAACACTCGGAAAAAGACATAAATAAAACATTACATGTTCTTTATACTGATATGTTTTCTTTTTATTTATCTAATTATTTGTTTTACTTAACAACATTTCGAAATACTGTACTACTCTACAAATAAACTGAGGCGACGTACTATTTAAGACATCTGGAAGTATCAACTTATTATTTCCAACTATCCCTTCCCTTATCTCAGAGAGCCCCAGGCACCGGCTTAAGCAATGCACTAAATAATCCTCTTTAACTCTGCAAAGTGGGCAAGTATATCTGTCTGCAAGTATCTTTACGCTAAAGTTTGACTCTTTCTCTCAATTCTACTTTATTAAACAGTAAAAAACTTTAGCGTAAAGAGCGGGGCTTTGAGAAGGGAACAGCCCCTTTCATACACGGAGTAATTTCTGTTTTAATGTCGCTTCTTACTTTCAGTTAAAAAAACTAGTTTTTTTATTTAATTTTTAGATAAAATGTTGCCTTCTAATTAACTAAACTATTTTAATTAGCCTGAATCATTAGTCCTTGTCCAATAGTAAACTTAATATGAAACTGTAAATAATCAGAAAATTTTGAAGATTAAAAAAAATTAAATAATGTTATTGAAAAATAAACCATAACAAAAAAAAATACCTATCATAATTAAGTACATTTTTATCTAGTGCAAATTTTGAACTTTGAGGGGGACGTGTACTAAGAGCCACTCCTGGATCCGCCCCAGATTAAAACTCGAAATAAAAAATTGCGTAGAACAATCAACTGAAACAAACCCAAACCTTGAAAAGATTTAAATTAAGATAAAATTTATTCATAGTGAAATACACATACAATACAATAATACACTTCCAGAGGCTCCGTGGCCTGTAAGGAAACGCAAAACATTGAATTGAATTTGGTCTTTTATAAGAATTATTTATATTGAAAAGCACATACGATAATACAATATACTAATCTTTCAAGGCCTCCTTGGCCTGTACAGACACAGTAAACGTTGAGTTAAACACAGTCCTTAAACAATGAAAATTTATTTATAATATTTGTTCATAATGAAATGCACATGCGCTATTCTGATACCCTCATCGTGGATACAACCTTGATTGGTTATATTTAACCAAACTAGAATTTTTCATATTGACGGTGAGTCTCTGAGAAATGATGTCGGAAGAATTGAAAATAGCCTGAAATCTCCAGTGACTTGATGTCAAATCAAAACAAGCATTCCACCGTTGAAACTGTTATTGTAAAAAAAAAAAAAGCTTAACGAATGGCTTGCTCCATTCTCCACTTTAATAAAAAATACAATTACTATTGTTTCGCCCATTTTGGGGTTTCCGAATCTACACATCTGTTCTTTTAAATAAGTTACTAGCCGATCAGAGATGAAACTTGGGTCCATTTTCGGGATCAAAAGGCGCTGCCATATTCTTCCTGACCATCCAAACGGGCAAAATAGGATAAATCATTGGGACGTTTGAAATAGACAGAGGCTTTGGCAATGGCAGCAATTTCATTGTCACCTTCACCACCATCCAGACTCATGCGGTTACCACTTAGATCCAGTATGCCCATATTCCAGATGGGTTTGTTGGTATAGGCATCGTCCGTATCACGTACTACGCCAGCCATATAATAAGGTGCCAGAAAACCCATTTTAAGGTGGTCTGATTGGGTATCAGTGTAAAACGGCGGTAGGCCCGCATAGACGGAATTGACTGTAACTAGTGGTGCTGGCATGGTCAGGCTGACGACGGGTACGGTAGGCTCAATGAAGACCGGGCCCGGTGAGGGAATAAAGGGCACACCTAATACCCAGGCCGAACGATTCGATGGTGAACCGCCATAAGCATCTGTATTCACCAGGGAAAGATGATTAGTCAGCATTTTATTATTATTTTTTGCAGCCTGAGCTGAACCAGAGCTAAAGGGATGCTGATGCCACCAGGTGGAAATTCAATACCTAATAAACTCAAGGCCGCATTAGCATAGCCATCTTTCAGTTGGACCGAGACGGAACCGGATAAAGAGGGTCCAAAGGGTTTGAGATCGACACCGGCAGCAAAGTGGAATTTGAAGAACACGAAAAGACCGGTGGTATCACCTGCAGACCAACTGTATTTATTGCCGGGTTCCGGGTCAGGAGTTACGCCGGGTCCCGGTGCAGCCGGGACGCAAGTCGTATTGCCGGATTGGATGCTGTTAGGGTTACTTTTTTTACCCGGTTCATAACCGGCCGGGCATTTCTTCGATTGATTGGCGGCATTGGCAGTAGACCGATAACGTAATTCGCTACCACCTTGTTTTCTTAAATCCAGTTCGAACACCAGTTCAAATTCCATCCATACCTCGGCAATAAACAGATCCAGTTCAAAGCGATCCGGTCCGGTAAAATCGATTAATCCTTCCGGTATAAGAGGCATGGGTAGTTCCCAACCACGTTTACGTGAGAAATCATCTTTAGAGGCATTGGTCAGTGCCGCAAATCGCTGGTAGCCCCCCATATCGTTGTCTTTGTTACTTGTGCGACTATAATAGGACAGAAATCAGGGGGAAAAGAATGTAAAGTTCTAGCTGAGAAGCTTCTTTCTAGTTTGGAAACTAGTTGAGTTTGAGGAATGAAACTTTCATGAATGAATCCAGGTCCTAAAATATGGTCAACAAACTGTTTTCAACATAATTCATCTAACATTAATGTTATACATCTTTTAATACTCTTTTGTAATTGATTAATCACTTTTGGGGGAAATTGCATTTTGAGCCCTAAAAGGGCATAAAACATCCAATAGTAACCAAAAGTTTTTTTTTTCTGAAAACAATGGTTTGTGAGAAAAATTACCATTTGTAGCTCATTTGGAAATGATAATTATTATTTTCATTAGTCTTAATAGTAAAATGTTGTTATAAAAACATGATTGCAGAAATTTTTAACCAGGCCAGAAACCTTTCAATAAACAGTGATGGTGGTTTTGCTATGATGTAATAAATCAAGGGGTTTTAGGTTCTTTTAAAACTAGGCTAGGTTTTAACCCCTGGAAGGCCTCAAAGTGTAATTTGGCTATTGGAGACTATTCAATTATGAAATGCATAAAAAAAACTGTCTAAGTATTCCTAAATCAGACAAAACACAAGGGAAAACCTATTAGTTAACTATTATCCTAAAAGCACTTATAGACATTTTAAGGAATAAGGTAGCTACTTCAGAGCTGTAGCTAGATTCGGAATAATGATGATGGTAATACAGAAAGTAGTATAAACAAATTTGATTCAAAAGGACTTTAGAGTTCTAGAACTCTCGGGACGGAGATGTGCAAATAGGTATGTTTTCAGTTGATACTGACTAACGCACAATCTACACATTATTCAAGGTCAGATATTTAAGTTATTACTTAAAGATATTTTAAGATATTCAAGCTATTTCGAGTTGGAGATTACAGATTTATCGGTATCTAAAGTTATATTTTTATTTTGTAAAAACAAAAGTTTGGTATTATCCTTGTATTGTCTTACAGCATTCCTAGTAAAATTTTGATTTCATTTAAAGCATTTCTAGTGACCATCTCCACCCTATTCGAAGGCAAATTAGAATAATAAGCTGTTTTAAAGGTTAGAAGAAAAACTTCAGCATAAAGAGCGAGTCATTGAAAAGAGGGAGACTTGTCATGTAGGCAAATTTCAGGGCGCTCTAGAGGGAGAAGGAGTGGAGGTGGGCACTTTAAAATACCTTTCCAGGACATACTTTAGCCTGTAGACCTATCCCTGAAAGTTTCATTTCCCTAACCTAAACCCTTTCCGAGATAGCAAGAAGTCAATTAACTAGAATTTTACCGAAAATTCTTCCAGGGGGCAAGCCATCATTGACAGCCGTCGAAAATTTGTGGTTTAATTGTGAAATTTATCTGAAAAGACAGCGAAGTCTTACGTCCCTTTTGTCGGCGAGCTTGTCAATCAAATCAAGTGACATCACAGGGACCTGCTAAATAGGCCAAATTGCTTAAACAATAATTCTTTCGAGCTGGAATTTGTCATTTTCCTCGCATAAAAGCAAGATCATTTTTAGGGACTTCTCTTCCCTGAACTGTAAGAAAAAAACTCAGCTCCACTTGATAAAAATAACAAAATTAATGTTTCTGATGATGAAAGTCCAGTAAAACTGATTATCTCTATTTCTAGCACAAAACACAATACGTTAAATGGTTTTCTAAGATTTCCGGAAAATAGAGTGTTGGTTTTAAGTTTTCTGTAATTTACTCAGATCGCTTCTTCAAGCTCTAAATGGTTTGGCCATACAAACTGAAAACGTTTTGAACCGACTAGTTTGGGTGATGCTTTCAGGTATCATATCATACCAAATACCAAAACCAAATACCAAAAATACCAAATACCAAATACCAAAAATAACCAAAACCAAAAATAACCAAAAATACCAAAAACCAATACCAAAGAATATTGATCGTTTCAAGACCCGTCTCCTTTTTCACTTCCAAATTACTGTCAATATTAACAGCATTCTGTAAATATCGTATTACCGTTTCAATAAGAAAAATGAAAATGCGCTTTTTAGTAAGAAAGGTATGTTTTTTCGCACCAATCAATATCCTCGGTATGGTCACCATAACTAAGTTGATTAAAAAGGGAAACAAAAAGCTTACAATTTATTTCATTTATTTTATTCAGAAATGATTTTGTATTTATGGACATTTAGTTAATTATTACCAGAAAAATGTAATTGCTTACAAATCGCATAGCAATAGACTGCTTCATTCTTACATTAGTAATTTTTTTCTTCAGATTGCAATGCTTGGGAGCCCAAAGAAGAAAAGAAGAGAAGAGGTAATACACCAAGATAAAGTAAAGATGGCGCAATCAATGGAAGATATAGGTCTTTCTGAAATGGACACAGATGATCAACTTACGAATTCAATGGAAAAAATGCAATTTCATCTAAATACAGTCAATACTATTCTTCAAAGTGAAGTGCCTCTGATTTCTTTGTCAGCTAGTTTCAACGCAATCCTATCTGAGTATAAGGTAAAGTTTTACGGAAATCCGTTGCACACTGTCTTACTAATAGTCCAGCAACTTTAATTTCGTCATCAAGTTCCATGTATTTGTACATTTTACGTGTAAAATGGCTGGCTATTCAGATTAAAACCTATTCAAAGGACAATGTGACGAGAAAACGAGAAAAACGCTATGTATAGAACTATAAATATATGCCATAATGAACTTTACATATTATAATTAAATAGAAAACAAATTTTTTCAACTGAAAGTAAGGAGCACCATTAAAACTTAAAAAGTAATTATTACGTATATGGGGGGTTCGCCCCTCGTCAATACCTCGCTCTTTACGCTAAAGTTCGAATTTTGTCCATTTCTTAAAGAATGACCTCTGAATCACAAAGGCCCTTTAATTAGAATAAATAGCACTTCTGAAAGTACTAAAAAAACTTTATCGTAAAAAGCGAGGTATTAACGAGGGAGCAAGCCCCCTCATATACCTAATAATTCCTTTTAGTTTTAAGTTTTAATGTTGCTCCTTACTTTCAGTTGAATAAAACTTTTTTTTTAATTTAATATCTGATCGTTTTTAAATAATGCTGGGAAATCCGGCGCCCCCTTCATGGAAAATCCTCTTCCCCCATGAAAAATTCCTCCATGAAAAGATCCTCCCACGTAACCCTCTCCCTACGTAACATTCTATCCGGGATCTTCCTTCTGGCAAAAAATATAAAATTCCACATTTTTGCAGATAGGAGCTTGATTCCTCTGCAGTACGGATCTTTGATACAGTAGTGTTCCGTTAGAATGAGCCCTCTCAAGACATTCTAGGACTACTGGGTCGATACGATGACCCCTGGGAAAAAAACAAAAAAACAAATAAAGACAGAAAGCCTGATTTTATTTTTTTAAATTCCCTTTTTTAACTTAAAAAACACACTTAGGCAACTTTGAATTGTTCAAACGTGATTTAATGCGTTTTTTCAATAAATAAGTGCTGATTCTATTCTGCTTTTAACTCAGTTTGGTTGGCTCAAAAAGCTCTTTTCATTTATAGTGGTCCTTGTTTGTTTGTTGTTCGTTTTTGTTTTTTTTTTTTTCTTTTATTAGGAGTCGAATAAAGGAAAAACAATCAAAACCTGCTTTACAGCAGACAAGTTTTCGGACCTTAAAACTATGGATTTTGTTTATCGGAACAATGTTTCTTCAAGTTATATATTTGGTAAGTTATATTTACTAGGAACATGTTATTTTTGTACCTAACAGGACGTACTGGTTTTAACAAGTTTTCATAAAGACTGGAAAAGCGAAATCTATATAAAGCTTTCTCAAAGACAATAAGCAAAGAAAACAATACCCAGCCAAGCAGCAAAATTTTTGGTAGTTCTAGTAAGCTTTCAGCAATGTTTAGAATAGACTTCAGCCCAAAAATAAAGTTGAAGTGGTGGCAGCCCTCAAGTCTTTAAGATTTTTTCTTGCTTAGACAAATTAATTTTACGTGAATGACTTTTCTTTTCAATTTAATTTAATTTGTTTGCCATTTGTTTATACTATATAGATTCTAAACTGCATAGTAAATGTGCTTAAAATGAATCACATAACTCCGTGAGAGTCTTGGGAGCTACCCAAATAAAAAGAGACGAATCAGTGCTTTGCATGTGAAAAAGTAATTTTTCTTTGTTGTTCAAGGTGGGGGGAAATAACTTTCTATATACTGTATTTGGCCATGGCAATTCCAATGGTACAGCTTGCATTCCCATCTGACCCCATTTTCAAGGGGTACCAGTGTCTTCTTGTGATTTCCGTAATTCTTTGGATTAAACTTTTACTATTAACATTATCCAACCAAACTGTTATCATACCTGAATACACTTCAATTATTCGCTATCCAACGACTGCTTGACCTTTTTTTTTCTTTTTTTTTATACACTTTGGTCAAATTTGGATCTGGTATGAGATTCAAATTCAAACGGTTTTTAAAAGTAAGGATCATATTAGTAAACATCTATTTATGTAGTTTTTAATCTTTGTTTTAAACTTGTTTGCAAAAATAAACAGTCTTAACAATTAAAAACTTATAAATAGCTCAACCGTTAAAAACCAATTACAAAAAAAAACTTTCATCCCACCGCCAACCCAAATCCATCACTATGCTTAGGGGGGCGTGCACCCCTTGCACCCCACACCTGGATCCGCCACTGAATCTAACTAGTAATAATAGTAACCACAATTCATTAATAGCCTGCAATAAACAAAAATAAAAGTGGGGTAAATAACTACAAAAAGAGAAAAAAAATAACAATTTAGGCTTAGAGCCATTCATCTAGCCATGCATTTAAAAAGAAGAATTGAGAGACAAAAATGGGGGAGGAGAATTATCTAGAAAGTGAGGAAAAGCAGCAAAAATTGGGAAACAGAATGAAAAAAGAGAGAAATGTTAGAGAATGCAAACCAACAAAGTAACAATGAACAGATAACATTGCAAAAAAAAAGAAAAAAAATATGAGAAGAAAACTTTGGAAAGACTTGAAGAAGAACATCAAAAGAAATTTTATCAACAGAAACTGAAACAGAATTTCAAAGAGAGATAAAACATACAGTGGTCAAATTTAAAGCCTGTGAAGCTGACCTGAAAGCAACAGGAAAAAGCAACTTGAACCGAATATAATATAGCTCCCAACAATTAGTGGGATTTGTTGGCCTGTGAATAGATAAAGCTAGCCATTATGCATTTGGTCCCTACTTGGGGATTCTATTGAAGAATTTGGAGTTCCAACTCATGTAACCATTGATTTTTCAATTAAACAGAACAACAGTTTAACACCACAAAGTGCAGCATCTTCCACTTCGGCAACAACAACCTATGCCATAAATATTACATCCAGCTGCAGACTAACCATGATGAAAGAGATCTGGGTGTTAGAGTTAACGACCAACTTAAATTCCATGGACACTGGCTATTGGATGTATCAAGAGCAAATTCTAGTCTTGTTTTGGTCAAACAGACAATCACCAGTTACTCTAGGTCTGTCTTCCTGAGGCTGTATAGGGCTGTTGTCAGGCCTGTTCTGGATTTTGGGACATGCCTTACCTACCCCTCCTATAAGCGTGATACTAGCCACGTCATAAAGGGGAGCTCGTTGTAAGTGTGATGAGCAGGAGGGCTGCTTTCTACTCACTCTAAGGAAGCATAACTTCCACTCGGTGAGTTTCTTGTTTCATCAACTATTTTCACTATAATGGTAGATATATGGTTTGATTTTAAAATTCCTCAAGTCTGAGTTAATTTTTAGCTGACTTTGATTTGCAGATACAAAGTGCGAGTTTGGGAAAGTGACCAGGACATGATTACTGCTAACGATACATTTGTCAAAATTGGAAATAAGCTTGAAGCCTATGTTACTGGATTAACTTATGGTAAAAGGTAAGTGACTCCATAATTTTTAGATTTCAGTTCTTAAAGCAAATTTTAAAAAATTGGCTTATTTAGAAAAAAAGACCCATAATTTCGGCATAAAGTACGGCGATTAGGTGCCAAGCAAAACTATGAATGAAGTGATGTTGTCCCACTCCTGGTCCAAGGTCTATAAATTAAGGGATGAGACTGGCAACGTAGCGTTCGATCTGTCTTGTATATATCATGAAGATGCGACTTAAGTGACTTGGACATGTCCTCAGAATAGACGTTTGCTGTTTCCCTTGTAAAGTTCTGTGAATTGCCTGCTAGACAGTAAAAGCTTGCATAGGTTGACGCCCCAAATTAGACGTCGGGTGGCTGAACAGTGCGACGAATTAGTAGTATTTTTCCATTTATTGTGGTTGGTTCTGATCAGCAATAGAGGTTGGCTACCCACATAAGACCCTTCTGTGAATTAATAGCATGTTTGTAAAGAATATGACGTAATCACTAGTAATCATGAAGCAATGTTGACCGTAGATAGATCTTGTCATGTACCGGGCTAGCGATTCGTGCCGTCGGAATTATCTAATTGCCTAAAATAGCAAGTATTGAATAGTGTCTTGAATTTTGTTATAAATAATATTAAGGATAAAAAGTAAAGTCTTTGTAGCTGAAGTATCGTAAGAAGTACATAATTATTATAGAATGGTTAATTGTAATTGGAAATCAGGGATTCCCTTTCGTAAGACCCGATTCAAAAATTGATTACATCGTAAAGTTTTATTCCCTAAATAAAGAAAATATCGTATCTTAGATTTTCGTTTATAGTGCAATTAGGCTAATGTTCTCATTTAAAACGAAACGCCGGTTGCCTCGGTCAATAGAGATTACAACGACGTTTCGACTAGTCGTTCGAATCCGCCCTCAATATCCCTCACGTATCTTGGACTGCCTATTGGTAGAACCATGAAGTCTACTCGAGATGGACTTATCAGCCATTTTATAAATCAAACTCGTAAGGCATATAGAGTGCTCGTACCCTGCAAATTGAAATATAATCGATAGGTCCTAGCCCGCCTCTATTCAATTTTCATAAGCCCCCACCTTTTTGCTTTTTCCCCTTTTTGGCCCATTTTTACAGCGACTTATGTGAAAAATATCCGATCAATTTATTTTAAGTATGCCAATTTTTTACTGAAATTGCCACTTTGGATTAGAAATACTCATATTGTGAAAAAAAATAGTCTCACAGAACCAGTTCAGCGGGTAAAAGATCGGCGTGATCGGTTTGCGGCGGGCTTGGATGCTAATCATAGTTTATACCTTGCTATGGTGTAATTTAGTTTGTGGTGCCTCAAGTGTTGCCGCAATACTAAGCAATGATTCTTTTTGCTTGGCCAAGCAAATCTAATGGTTGCTTTTTTTTGTGGTTTGTTTCGAGTAAGAGAGACTTGCCATTGTTCTTTTAATGATGACAAAGGGATAAGATCTACAGGTGAGTAATCATTACCAATCACAACTAAGTATTGATTGGTAAGATAGGCGTATTGAAAAGGATAGTTGAACTCAATTTCTGTTGGTTTTAGGTTAAGTATAGATAGCGTTGCTAAAGAGGACGAACGACCGAGGTTTAAAACACGGATAGCATCTTCATCCTGGGTTGCCTCAGCCTTTTCCATAAGAGAATCAATAATCCCAGAGATTCTAAGAAAAAATTCGGGGTGGGAAGAACTCCGGGAAAGAATAGGGAAGGGGCCATCAAAATAGCTATCAGCAAGAAATCCAACAGTGTAACTCATGTGATCTGATATGTGTTGGAGCGGAGTCAATTGTTCGCTGTAAAAACTTGTTAGATTGGATACCGGTTTCTGAATCACTCCGCTTTCTACAAGCGAGCCCTCTTGATAAAGAGAGAAAAGATTGGACATAGCACGTTGATCAGCATCATGTTCTAAGCTGGGCTGATTGTTTTGTAACAGAAATCGAAACTATGGTTGAATTGGGGGAAAAAGCAAAACAAACTTTTTTTCTGGGACACCTCTAGAATTTTTCACCTTATACGTGTCATATAATACTCCTAAAACCTGTAAACATCACTAAAAAAATGTGTATTTACTTTCTTTTACAACTACTAACAGCTGACTGTAGCACCAATGTACCTGAGGTTAACATGGTTGCCCATGACCCCATCTGCCCAAATCTTCTCCAAGCTTCATTCTATATCCTCTCCGATAAAGTCTCAATTTTTTTTTTATTCTTCCTTATGACTTCTTCCCACGCCACTCAGGGATGACCCGCTTTTTCTTTGGCCCTCATTGGATGGCCGAAATGGAGAATCTTTGGCAATTTGTTATCTTCATCCACAAAACGTGTCCTAGCCATCTCAACCTTTCTCTCGCTATAGTTCTTAACCTCTAGAAAGCCTAGAAAATGACCTCTTCCTACGCAAATCGGGGGCAACCCGGTTTTGTTTGGGCCTAGATGGATGGTCGAAAAGGACAATTTTTGGCAATCTGTTATCTTCATCCATAAAACTTGTCTTAGCCCTATCAACCTTTCTCTCATGGTAGCCCTGGAAAGTGACCTCTATAAAGCCTAAAAATGACCTCTTCACACATCCTTTGGGGACGATCCACTTTTCGTTTGGCCCTAGATGAACTGCCGAAAAGGACAATCTTAGGCAACCTGTCATCTTCATCAGCAAAATGTGTCCTACCCGTCTCGACCTTTCTCTCATTATAACCCTAGAAAGTGGGATATATCAACCTTCGAATCTACTTAGAAAGTGAGCTGAATAGATATCCCACCTTCAGCTTACAAAAGCAACAGTTAATTGAAATCTGTGAAGGAAAATAGACCGAACCAATGACCTTCAGGTTAACTGCCAATAACTTCCATAAACTTAGTGAATGACCACGATTTAGCCAATGTACTGTGGTTGTGAACTCAGCCGGTTGAGTACATCGGCATCTTAAATTCGAAGGTTATGAGGAGTAATTCTAATAACCCGTATGAAGTGTTGGTTCATTTCAATCTATTTCAGATTATTTCTAACTTAATATGGTCTGCGACAAGCATTACCATTAGCAAAACCTGGTGTGCTTTCGGGCAACTGCGCAAACACTGACGAGAAATTGGTCGAGATGAGAAATTGAGCAGAATACAAAAACTCAACATATATTCAGCATGCAAACGCTCTATACTTCTACACAACTGCAAGAGAAGGGCATTAAAGGAAGATTAAGAACTACAACTAGACATCCTAGACCGGAAATGCTTTAGAGCTATTTACAACACCAGACGGTCGTAGCGGATCTGCAGCCAACAGCTCATAAAGACGTGTGGACAAAAACTTATAATGTCAAGCATAATAAAAAAAAGACGTCTGAAATGGCTTGGCAATGTAGCCTAATGCGCAGCCAAGAGCAGACCCTTACACGACAGGTTTGATAATGTCTCTGATTTCTAGCGACCAGGGTTAAAAGCAAAATTTCCGTGAAACGGTTGAAATGGAGAAAATTCTGTACAAGAACATGGCTTCAAATAGAGGCACTGGTGATTCTGGCTTGAATTCTATTTACGATAATTTATTGAAGTCAGATAAGGTTCATTCCACCCAAGGCCTTTAACCTTTGTCCAATAGTCAGTTCAAATAAAGCTAACGAACCAGAGCCTGAAAGGTCAAGGAGATTTGCTAACAGTATTGCATTGAAAAAAGGGCATTAAACAATATGAAATTATGCTTTTTTGTAATCATTGGTCTTAATTGTTTTATCGAGTACTTCTGCTGATGATGGTCACTGTACATGTGACCGAAATGTTCAGTATTTTTTTTGAAATACCACTGTCTAATAAAAAGATTTATCCTTATTGGAACTTTTATTTACCGAGAGGCCATATCAAGTCATGCCAGAACGTTGTGAAGAAGGAGGTCAAACCCCAAGGCAGGTTCCGGAAACATGGCAACATGTGGAACAAGTCGTAGCTTCAACTTAAGATAGCTTCAGTGCAGATAGAGGAGAGATCAGTTGGGCAGAAACTGGTCCAACAGCTTACTGGTGCCGAGTTGGGCTGAATACCCTGTGTCATGTTTTAAGTAAGTGACTAATATAAAGGTAAAGGACTTCTTTCTCTTTCTTAAAAGCATGCCTTGTGGCTGCTGATTACATATGTACCTCTTTCTTTGATGAAGGCTCAAAGCAAAATTGAAAATTGATTAATTTCCATCGGATTATCCACGATGCACACCTAGTCTCGGCACGCAGTCTAATCAGGTTAGCGCGACGATCGTTGCACTTCTAAAAGGCAGAACGACAGTTACGCCAGAGATATCCCCGTTCATTGGCTATTCTTCAAGTTTAAGGAAGATGTGCAAGAATGTACTTGATATTGCAGACACCTCACATCTAGAAGTTTTGTGAAACTGAGCTGAGGTGTTCTCAATATGCAGTTCTTCAAGTCGTCTCAATTGTTCAACCCCAAAAATGTCTAGCACAGTCCACATAAAATGCTATGTTCATTCAGGACTCACTAATTTTTTATATGTACATTCAATATATTTTCCTGGATTTTGGGCGTAACTTTTGTATCCATTATTAAAGGGAAACTGCTAAAGCTGACATTTTGTTCTCCTTAAAAGTTAATATTTTCCAATAAACGAGAGGTTCACGCTTCAACCACAATAAGTTACTTCCACAGCGTCTCAAATGGATAATTGTGTAGCACGAGGCTCAATTATTCCAATAAAATGGGCGTAGAGTTTAGCTAGGAGGGTTCAATTTATAGAAACTATGATAGATGTGTGAGACTCAGTCCTCTAAACATCCAATTTTTCTTTGAAATGCAATAGCGAGCAAAAATTTTATCAAACACCTACTGTGCATGCTTTATTTCTTTTGCTTAAACGTAAAGAATGCCCTGAACATAATTTTGTTTTAGCTTTCACGGCGCAATTGGTGGTGTTTAGCGCGCCAGGAACGTCGGGTTTAGTGCTACAACAAAACCATTTCACAAACACTAAGTACTAGAGATTTCCTCCTGTTAATAATTAAAGGAAGCGATGCGGCTACGTGCATATCTCTTCGTCTTGACCAATGATGGAACAAGGAGTGAAAACCCATAAAAAGGTGGGGAGTCGAACTTTTTTATTAAAGGTAACACTTGACCTTCGGTGGTGCTACAGCCTTCCCTACTAGTCCAGTTCTGGATCCTCTGGAATGTGTCCAGAATGTTTTAAGTTATGATAAATAAAAAATAACTCGTAATCTTAAAGGTTTAAATGTATGACGTCTTTGGCACCAACATACTGTACCACAGTAGCCGTTGTAATAATCGAAAAAAGCAAATTTTCGTAGACAAAAAATGAAGACAATAACATATGCCGAAAACTTGTTACACGCAAAAAGAAAGAAAAAAAGAGAAAAGAAGCCCAAAGATCCTATTCAGCATTTTAGAGATAGAACAAGAAATCAATACGAAAGAAAACACTTACCCATCCCACCAATTACGTGCTTTGGCGATGTTAAACAAATTGAAAAATGGTGAAATGACTGGTCCACCAATGTCAAACGGGTTAAAAGCTAAAAGATAACAATAGAAATTTAATCTTAAAACGCATAAACTACTTGAAAAGTAAAATGCACCACCTACTATGGGTGGAATGAAATAAAAATCCATACAATATGAATTAAATCTTCACAGCTGGTTCTGTTCTAACTTTCAGTTAACTGGAGCAAGATCCTGGACAAAGTGAGAGAAATGCTGGGATGCATAGAGGTAGATAAAAGAATAGAGGCCAGCATCAGAAAAATCCCATGTGGTGCCTCAATAGGTGATATGGGAGCGTAGGGAGGGTACGTGTCCCCTAAATTTTTTGCTTCGCTCAGATTTTAAAAAATACTCTTTCTTTTACAAAATAACTTCCAAAAAAAAGTTTTCGGACATCTTTAAAACATATTTGATGCTGTTGTTTTTCAAAGACGTTCCAATACTCCTTTTGCCTAAAAGATATTAGATATGCTGGAGGTATTCTTCTGTGTAAATGAAGTGATATAATCGTAAGTGTGAAAGCTATTCCCACTTAGGTTTTGGGAAATTAAGATATACTAAGCTATTTGTTTATTTCAACATTTATCCCCTTCACAGTTATAAATTTTGAAGGTGGAATATTCACACCATTGAAACCTATAAGATAACAAGAAGAACCAATTATATCAGCGTATTAGAAAAATTTGCCAAGTTTTTTATCATGAAACTCCGCAATTGACCCAGCTATTAATCAGTCAAATTAGAAATCAAAAAGGGACGACTCCAAAGAATGACAATATCCTTTATTATTCCAAAATGTAACGCAATGTAATTATAAGACATAAGAACAATTTTTGCGTATAAATTAAATTTGTAGTTTTACATCAGTTAAATAAAATAATCTTCTTCTCATTTTCTTTCAACTGTTACAGGGTTTTAATAACTTGTATTATTTACCAACTTTTATTACATGTGCTTTCTGAAGCTTCATCTTCATGTGGCTTTACCATGCAGATTAATGGAATTTATATCATTTTACATGTTATGGAAAGCAGGTGTCTGGCCCCCAGACGACCCACCTGGATAGGCTAAAGCTACAGGGACTTTTTTCTCTCCAAATTTATTATTAAAATCAGTAATAGCTGCTTGAGAGACGAAGGTGGATTAAGGTCGTTGGTACCATTTTCTTAACAACTTTTCATGTTTATTAAACTAGTTATATTGCATGACATTGACAAACTTGAAATACCAGTCTATGACTTAAGCGGATACAAAATAATCGCATATTCAAATTTCCTAAAAGTTGTGGCCTAGTGATGGCACAATGCTGAGAATAGTAATTATGTTTTATAGATTCCTGGGTTTTTTCATTGGAGATGGAAATGGGAAAACCGCATAGTAAAAGATAATCGTTCGTTTGTAATATGGCTTTCCCCAAATATGATAGCAAATAGGCAATATGAAGATGAATAAAATAATTCTCAAGCATAAATCCAGCATTTTGATATAAAGATTTTCAGCCTTCCCGAGGCGGTTTTGTGTGTATATAGTTTATTTTTTAATTACTAGTAATTAAAGGGAGTCCTGTCAATTTAAGATATGACATACTGATATTTTCCAACTCCAGACTTCTTTGAAAGAATCGTCAAAGATGGATTTTAAACTTTCCCGAAGATATTACATTTTAAAGACAATCCTTGCTCGACCTGCTATTATGAGACTCTACTCAAGTGTTGCCACCCTGACCTGAGGAATTTACAAAGACTGAGACGAAAAATTTACTAAATCGCATCTGTTTTTATTAAATGCTCCAAAAATTTCTTCATCATCAAGTATCGATTTTTTACTATAGGAAAATAATCAATAGCATTTTCGCATTTTTTTTTTCCTTTTTTCTTCTTTTCTCTTTTCCTATCTTCTCTGTCTGTTTCTTTTTTCTTTCGTTATCCTTCAAGTAAACTTACTTCTGTCGCTTGTCACTCGAATTTTATTTAAGCTTTTCTTAATTAAAACTACAGATGTCGCTGTATAGCGATCCCGCGGGCATGGAGACCCGCGCGGAGCCGCACCCCGACGGCGGCTGGGTGCTCAACGGCGCCAAGCTGTGGTGCACCAACGGTCCCGAGGCCGACATCCTCATCGTGATGGCGCGCACGCCCGACAAGGTGATCGGCGGCAAGCCGCGCAAGCAGATCTCCGCCTTCATCGTGGAGAGCGACTGGGAGGGCTTCGAGGTCGCCCACCGCTGCGAGTTCATGGGCTACAAGGGCATCCGCAGCGGCATCCTCACGTTCCGCGACCTCCGCGTGCCCGCCGAGAACCTGCTCTGGAAGGAAGGGCAGGGCCTCAAGCTCGCCCTCATCACGCTCAACACCGGTCGCCTCACGCTGCCCGCGACGAACGTCGCCGTGGCGCGCCAGTGCCTGCGCATCGTTCGCCAGTGGGCGCGCGAGCGCGAGCAATGGGGTGGCCCCATCGGCGCCCAGGAGGCCGTCGCGACCCAGGTCGGCTACATCGCCTCGCACACCTTCGCGATGGAGGCCTTCAGCGACTACACGGCCGGCCTCGTCGACCGCGGCGGCACCGACTTCCGCATCGAGGCCGCGATGGCCAAGCTGTTCTGCAGCGAGGTCGTGTTCCAGATCGCCGACCGCACGATGCAGATCCGCGCCGGCCGCGGCTACGAGACCGCACACTCCCTGCGCGAGCGTGGCGTGCGAGCGTGGCCCGTGGAGCGCATCTTCCGCGAGGCGCGCCTCAACAAGATCGTCGAGGGCACGAGCGAGATCATGCGCCTGTTCATCGCGCGCGAGGCCCTCGATCCGCACCTGCAGCGCCTGGGCGCGCTCGCCCTGCCCGGCTCGAGCTTCGGCGAGAAGCTCAAGGCCCTCGGCCGCGGCGCGACGCACTACCCGGTGTGGTTCCTGTCGACGTGGTGGCCCGGCCTCGGGGCACCCGACGGCATCCCCGGCGCACTCGGCCCGCACTGGGGCTGGATGCGCCGCCAGGTGAAGCGCCTGTCCCGGCGCATCACGTATGCCATGGCGCGCCACCGCGCCGAGCTCGAGCACCGCCAGGGCTGGCTCGGCCGCATGGTGGACGAGGCCGTGGACCTGACCGCGATGGCGCTCGCCATGAGCCGCGCCGCCTCCAAAGGTCTCATAAGTGCCCTGGACAATGCCTTGGCAACCTATGTAGATCCAAGAGCCGGCGGTCAGTTGACCGTACATCATCAACCCAAGACGATCCAACTCGTTGAACTTATCCCAGTCGGCCCAGTGAGGCACCAGGTTGGACTTGGCAATCAATACGCGCGGCGCATCCGCATGACTTCGGAAAATGCCTACCGGCTTTCCCGATTGAACCAAAAGTGTTTGGTCTTCCCGCAAACGCTTTAAGCTGGAAACGATGGCATCAAAGCATGGCCAATTACGGGCAGCCTTCCCAATCCCGCCATAAACCACGAGATCTACCGGCCGTTCGGCAACTTCAGGGTCCAAATTGTTCATCAGCATGCGCAAAGGTGCTTCGGTTTGCCAGGATAAGGTGTTGAGTTGGGTTCCGCGCGGAGCCCGAATAATTCGCTCTTGTACTGTCATGATTCAACCTCTCATTTTGAATGCGTTTTCCAGGGGTGGTTCGTGGTAGAAAAAGTTTCGGCAAGGATATATCGGTCTCCCGGATGTTGGAGTCTGGCAGCCGAAGCCAATGCGCCCGAAGCCCAGGTCCGGCGATAAAGCACGAGGCATGGCTCTTCTTTGCCCATTTGCAATAAGGTTCGTGTTTCAGGTTCAGGGATTTCGGCCTGAACCATGTGTTCGGCTTCTTGGAGGGGCGCCACTTCCATTAAGTATTCATGGGGCGTGATCTTGGTGAAATCCAAAGTGAGATAGCCCGGTGCAACAAGCGGGTTAACGTAGCGGTCCTCCAATTGGACAGCCAGGCCTTCTTCCCGATGCAGAATAATCGAATGAAAAACAGGGTCGCCTTTGACCATTTGCAACCAGTCGGCAATGGGTTCACTGGCCACTTCTCTCTGCAACAAAAGGACTTCGGCTTTGTAGCTGTGTTTGCGCTCACGGATCTCGTCGGCGATATTGCGGATCTCCAGTAAATGACCCTTGGTTTTTAAATCGGAGACAAAACGGCCGACGCCCGGGACTCGGTGGATCAGCCCTTCCACCGTGAGTTCGCGCAGCGCACGATTCGCAGTCATCCGAGAAATGTTCATGGCTTTCACAAGTTCGTTTTCCGAAGGAACCCGATCTTCTTAAACTACTGATCCGTTCCAAGTTACCTTCCTGAACAGGATCCTCCTACGATGGTATCCTGCATAATCCTTCCTGGGACAGTTTGAAGCCGATGGAATATGTGCACATCCTGATAAGCTCTGACCAGCAGGTATCGGAGAAGTCTCTTTCCTTCTCAAATAGTACTTATCATTCTCCGGCATGGGTGTCCCAGTTATGCTTCAGGAGCCATAATCAAATAATTTCTAGCAAATTCTATAGTTTCAAAAAATGGACAATCCAATTTGATTAGGAAGGGAGGATGTCCCCCGAGATTCACCAAAGAGTTCTCTCCCAGAAAGATATTCCCCTCAAGAGTCGGACATGTTTGTAGCAACAGTTATGTACTAATTTTAGTAGAGATGTAGATTTGAACTGCTTTGCATTTGTGTGATGAAGTCACAAGTCTTTATATTTACTCTTTTCCAACCCCCTGGCGCCAAGCAGAAGCTCTTTTTTACAATTATTTTCATGGACAAATCATATCAAGAATTTCCCCTAGTTACTGTAGCTATAGATATTAGCACAAGCAATGGGATGTACCAGAGAATTTATCTGGCACAAGAGCGAATAGAAATCGTGTCATTATTATTCTTACATGTCCTGAAATTATGTTCATCAAAATTGAATGCAGCGATTTGTATAAAGCAGTACTGCTTAATCTCCTGGAACCTAATGTCCAATCCGTTGAACACATTATGAACTTATCTTGTCTAATCCTTTGCTGCAACTAGAATGCCACCTGTTATTATTATTATTTTATTTTTTTAGTAGGTATTAACAATGGCTAAGTTACGAGATACTAGTATTGGAAAAAGTTTTAAGAAGCAGAAAAAATGTCAAAGGTAAGATAAATACAAATAAATTTAAAGAATAAACACAGAAATGCGAAATAAATCAAGTAATCTAAAATAAGTTTTTTTTTCACGGTCTTTCTGTTTCTCAGATTGTTCATTCTTTGATTGGAAAAAATTCGTAGCACTTTTGCTGCAAAATTCAATACGGTATAATGTTTGTTTGGCATTTTGTTCTTTCTATTTGTTGCTCACTTTCAGACGGCCATTGTTTTTATTAGGTTCCTTCTCAATTTCTACTGTATGTGACAACGTTGGTGTTTTACTACGTGGTGTTGAAAGAAAAGACGTACTACGTGGACAAGTTTTGGCAAAACCAGGAACTGTAACTCCCCACACTAAATTCCGTGCTCAAGTTTACATTTTGAAAAAAGAAGAAGGTGGACGTCATACTCCGTTTTTCACAAACTATCGACCTCAATTCTATTTCCGAACAACTGACGTAACCGGTGTGGTAACACTACCAAACGATGTGAAAATGGCAATGCCAGGTGATAATTTACAATTTACTGGTGAATTAATCAGTCCAGTTGCACTTGAAAAAGAAACAAAATTTTCAATTCGTGAAGGTGGACACACAATCGGTGCCGGAAGAGTAATCGAAGTTATTGAGTAATTTAGGAAATTTATGCTTTGGTTATGAAACAAACAATTAAATTAAACCACCAAAAAAAACTCAGTTTTGGTAGTAATCGTTCAAAAGCACTTAACAGCACCCCGCGTGTTTGAAAGCAAAATATGCAAAAAATCATCAAACACAATGAATTTCGTTTAAGAAATTAATAGTAATGCAAAAACCTAATTGCGGAATATAGAAATTATTTTGTTAGTCAATGATTTGCCCTTCACGCAAGATATTTCAAAATTACTACTGAGATATATTGAACAGTCAATCCACATTCATTTGTAATTTTATAAGTAGGATGTTGTTAGATCTAATGTTTTTTTTCAATATTTTAAGTAATAGAAACATTCCGCTCCAAAAAAAGAAATGTTTTCAGTAAAGTCCCAAATATGTGCTGATTTTTAAAAATCATAAGGATGTCATCCCTATTTATTTTTTTTCTGCTTGTTTTTAGTTTGAATCGGTTTTTTATTTTAATTTCGCATCGTTTTTATTTACTTAGTCATTGTGATTTTTGATAATTCTACGCTTAAAAAATCATTTGACTTTATTTCTGCTTATTTTTGGTTTAAGGTATGTAGTATTTTTATATTACGTTGTATGGAAGTTTCATGTTATGTTTTTTTGTAGGTAGCCTGGGTCAATAAACCTATTCAATAGACAACATTACATGGTGTCAGAAGTGGGATCTGAATAACAATGGACGTCCTTCAGCCATCAATAAACTGGGAGGTCAACTCTTGCCAAATACACCCCCCCCCCCTACTTTTAAACACTCCTTGTACGAACAATTATTTTACTTACAAAAACCGCGCAAACAATTAGTAACATGCACAGGGCAGGGATTGTAAGTATCTTGTGACTTCGAGGGGAAGGAGCCCAAAGCCTTCCATGTACCTGAAAATCAGTTTTTCATGCTCCATGTGTTCTGTTAAAATATAAACTTATTTTATTAAACTGATAAAATGACTAGAAAAGAATTTTTCTGGGGGGATTTCCAAAAAAAAAAAACAACTTAAAAAAGTGTCAAAAATTTCTTTCTATTCATTTTGTTCCGTTTTAGAACATTTTTGGAGGAGGGGTTCGAACCCCCTAACCCCTCTGGATACGGCCTCAGCACCAGGCACATGTGAAGGGACTTAGTTGAGGACCTAATAATAATAAAAACATTTTTTTAATTTGAATAAGAAGTACCAAAGAAGTACATATCTGTCACATATGATCTTCTAAATATTAAGTTGCAACAGCTTGACAATTAATAACAATAACTTTTCAATTTTTTTTCAATTCGTGCTTCAATTACAATCATTTTTAGGCTGGCTGAGTACATGTTTTTAAAGGAGTATAGTTTTTGAACTTTATATACACTTAGGTCTAAGGGAGAGATAAAAATTCAGAAAATTCTTTTTTTTTCTGCTGCAGATGTGTATTGCATATCTTTGCATCATATGTATACCTAGGTCTGACTCGGAGTTCAAAACACAGAAGTTGTACTAAAATTTTACTCATCTACTCCCTCCCCCTTGCAGATATGAATTTTATGTTATATGATGACCAATCATTGGTTCCCTCTTCTGAGTGTTACCCAATCTTCAAATTTCATGCTGCCTCGCCAATTTCTGAAAAAAGAATATCTTTTCTGTGTCTGCCAATTTGTTTTCGCAACTGTGACTTATAATATTCAATTGCATTCCAGATAAGTGGGTTTGGAACCTCCTTTCCACGTTTTAATGTATTTCCATTCTGAATCTTTATCTCATCGTGGGTTGAATTGTACCGGTGAACAACAAACGTGGTGAATTAGTAAGAAGAGGCACTCTATTCGTCTTGGTGAGTATATACAAAGGTTGTTCATGTTTGAGTTGCTTTAACCGATGAAATAGAAGTTTTAATTCCTGGTCGATTCCGTTCACTTCATCTAAAACCAATTGATCCTTTTCGTCCAGGTCCGGGTTTCTTAATTTATGGACTTCAGATTCCAACTTAACCAACTGTTTGCCGCCATGCTCAATTTGAGTTTTTTGCTTTCTAACTAGTTTTTTTAATTCGCGAACCGGCATTCGGTCGATTTCGTCCAAATCATGACCGAGCAATTTTCCATTTTTTTCACACTCTTCTAATTCTTCTTTAGGGATATCCAATAACAATTGAGCCTTTGAGGAATGCTTCATGTTCAGCAAAAAAGAATGCTCGCCAGCGCGTTGGGCAATCTTTATTAGCTCGTAGGCGCGCTGCCTTGGCAAGTTAGGAAGATGCTTATCTAAAAACTTATTGAAATAAGTATCACCCTCCATTACTTTAAGCGCTATCAACCGTTTACCCGCTTCGACCATGGATTTGATGGCATTCATTAAGTTGGATTGAATTTCGGATATCAATAAATCCTTATCATACGGGCGGCCATCCAAGTAAGGACTTAGTTCTTTTTCCTTTGCGGATAATTCGATTATTTCGGCTGACACTTGTTCTTGAACCGCTTCAACATCTTCTACTTTTGGGGTTTTATTTTTCCTGGTTGCCATTTAGGACTCCGGTGAATAGTTTTTAATTTCTGTTTGTATTCGTTCGTGTTCTTTATTTACCGCTTCGCCATAATTGATGGAGATTTTCACAAAGTTGGGTGCGACACGGTAGGCCTCGTTAAAGTTTTGGATCCATCCAAATTCAATTCCCTCCTTCATGATTTCGTGAATCGTTGCGTTTTTTATAACGGTATATTCGGCGATTGACTGAATGGATCTCCCCGTGAACTCATAGCCGGATAAGCTTTGCAGGACAATCCACGCCTTTTGATAGGCTGATATGGCTTGTTTTTCAGTTTTCATAAAGCATTCCTTGATTTTAAATCAGACTTTTTCGGGGTCGTTTAACCATGTAAACTCATATTCCGGTAAATCGGCGGCTATCTCCATTTCCAAACCGCAATGATCGCAAAGTATCCGCAAAATAATTTCTAAAAATTCTTTCAAATAAATTTGCAACCAAGTAAAACCAAAACAAGCTTATCCTGTTAACATATCCCTCTTTTTAGCAACAATAGGTAAAACCAGAGATGCATGGCTCAGAATTAGCCGGGAAAGATGATTGACTGATCGACCTTCCTGATTCAGACGAAAATAAGCACTCTTTCTTAGAATTCAATCCACAGTTAAGCTTTAGAAAATGTAAATTTCCTTAGTAGCTTGAAAATATCGGTGCTAAAGATAGAAATAACATGATTTTCCATTTTTATGGTTACATTATGGAGTTTACATCAGGGTTTATTAATTCTTGGTTGCGTATAACGAATTGCATTTCCGTAATTATAAGTTTATTCTACGATTTTTTGTAACACAGCTTATGAGACCATTGTTTTACCTTATGATAAGTCTGCCATTTGTATTGTCTTAATGACTTTTCAGTTGTGAAAATAAAATTTCTAAAGAATTCAAATTGCATACTAAAAATGTTGAATGCTCATTCTTAGTTTTTTTTTTTTTAATATGTAAAACAAACACGACAAAAAGCCCTTTGTTGAGTTTGAGTGGTCAACAACAGGTCAACGTCAGTTTTTGTTAAAATTGGGCGCTAAAGACAGGTTTTACATATTCTTTTCCAAATTCGAAGTTTTAAGATTCTTATTTCTTTGAGATGCTTTTAGGCTAGAGACTATGTAGCATTAAAACTTCGGTCCGAACATATAAAAAAATATTTTTTGAAGGAAGGGACCTGAAAATTTCCAGAAATGTAAAAATAAAGGTTTCCAATTAATATAAAATTGTATTTTGTAGCCGCTATTAAGAGGTCAATAAAGTATAATTAATTCGTCTCCAGTGACCAAAACACAAATAAAACATGACGTTTCAGACATTTATACAAATTTACGAGGGTCTAGAAGTGTTCGGTGTAGGCTTACACCAGATGTTTCCAGAGAAACATCTTTCGTATTTTGAGCAATTGTCTGTATAGCGCAGGTACCGTACCATCTCCTGATTCTCTGCCTTTGGCCGGGAGTGCAATGCATGATCAAACTGTGCATGTGGAAAATAATATGTAAAACCTGTCTTTAGCGCCCAATCAAACAGTTCGTGGTAACGAACTGTAGTAAGGAGCGACCTGTAAGAGTGTACAAGGGTTGTAACAGAGTTTCCTAAACTAAATTTTAAATCTTTAAAAGTGCCAATATCTTGTAAAAATCAAAGTGATAGACATTTTTGAGAGAGCTAATGAGCATTTAAAGACTCGGGTTTCAGTGTTAGAGCATGACACAGAGCATGAAGAGAAGTAACTTAAAGATAAAATTGGATTTTCATCTTCAGTAGAATCTCCGTCCGTTGAATCGGTGAAACACTTCGCACGGCTTTTCTAAGAGCCTGCAAGTCAACCTGATACAATTGAAAATCTCTTTCCTATCCCCCGCAGTGGTCAGGCTTTAAATGAGGCTCAAAATTGTATTAACGAGAGGAATGGTTATTATAGTTCAATGTGTCGGTATAGATTCTATGCATCTTTGAAACTAAAACACAAATTGAATCAACGTAAGCGTCATGAATACCAATCTTTGGAGATAGTTTCAGGCCGCAATGCCATCTTACGGTTTAACAACTTTCAAAACTCACTCCTGCAGAGCGACAAGGTCGATTTAGACATCGAAACTAAACTCAGAGATTTGTGCGGTCCGTCAAACCTGAATCGTTGAAAGAGCATGAAGCCATTGCAGTCTCTTATGCTCCCACGTAAAGAGACTCGAGTAATACCATGGAATGGGTAGAGGTTCTTTACACGTTGGATGGGAATTGTGTAGATTCGGCTAGGGTTGAACCTATTAAAACAGCAAATAAGTCAATTTCACGGCCGCACAACGTAAACTATCCTATGAGGCTATCACATGACGACGAGTTGGCTATTAAAAATAAAGATATGTGTTGGGTATGTAAGAGTAAATTTGTTTAGGGCAGTGGGGGAATGTCAGTCTGCGACAATTATAATTTCACCAATCCAATTTTATCGGGGGAGTAACTATCGCAGAATGGCCCATAAATCTTGTAATTTAAACGTTAAGCAGAAACATTCTCTACCGGTTTAAATACACAATTCGAACTATGATTTGAAATTCATATTACCAGCGTTTGAACCTTTGCAGAAAAGCGAAGCTGTAGATATTGTGATCAATGTCGGTAGTCGCCATACATCTCATGAAATGCAACTGTGACATTGATTACAGTAAGTTTTATAAGCATGAAACCATCTAAAAGATGATAGACAGCTAATGTGCATGCAAGCATGTCAAACCTAGGCTAAATAACTGCATAATTAAGTAAGTGGTTATTCGTAACATGATACGGCTTGTGGTAGCTCACTCGTAACCTTTTAACCGCTTAAGATTATTGCACTTCTTTGAATTTTTTTTCCAGTACGTGGAATAATACTGACATTTCATTTATATATGGAAATCTGTACAAGTATTAAATTCGAATCGAATACTACTACTGCTAACAACTCACTGGAAAACTAAGTAGCCTGAGGCCAAAGCAGCTACGAAGGTTCCTCCTCCATCCCATTCTATTTAAAGCCTCCCTCTTCACACCCTCCCTTTTCACAATTTCCTAAGATCTTTTTGATTGTTCTCATTTCCCTTAAATCTTTCCTTACGATGTCCTTACACTCAATTCGGGGCTAGTGCTTTTTTTAATAGTCAAAAGTAATTGGAGGCAATCTATTTTTGGAATGCTATTTTAATGGAGGTTGAAAGGGAGGGTTAATTTATCCCCAAATTTCT
>JAAAKM020073195.1:124745120-124786591 GCA_010016025.2 Alatinidae sp. Z8VKAUB7J3 | reverse complement strand
TCTCCCAAGCCCATGGTTTCTCCAAACACATCCAATCAAAATGTTGAGATAGCCATTTTGTTCAACATAATTGAAAGGTCCAGAAATTATGTCTTTGAGGGTGACAACCTCCCAGAGCCTTCAGGGCAAGGGTTGTAAGTTATGCCGTGGGGGCATATAGGGTACATATAGACAGAAATTCTAGAGCATTTCTTAAGACCCAGAGTGACCGGAGGGTGGATACCCCAACCCACCTCATATTTTCCCGAGATGCGTCTGATAGAAATTTTGAGATGACCATTTGCTTTTGTAGAAACCTTGAAAATAGCTCATTTGATTGGAAATTGAAAAGTAATTGGAGTCGAAAGCGATTGGAGGGCAACTAACCCCCTCCCAAGCCAATCATTTCCTCAAACACATCCAATCACAATTTTGAGACAGCCATCTTGTTTAACGTAATTAAAAGGTCTGTATAATATTTCTTTTGGGGTGACACCCCCCCCCCCCCACAGCCCTCAGGGCAAGAGTTGTAAGCTATACCCTCAGAGAATATTTAGGCTAGAAGGGATGAACGTATAAACTTCGGAGATAATTGAAAGGACCGGAAATGATGTCTTTGAAGCTGACAAACCCATAAAAGCCCTCAGGGCAAGGCTTGTAGGTTATACCCTTAGGCATATGGGGTTTTTTACACAAAGGGTGGTCTTACACACTTCGGAGAAGGACTCATTAGATTGGAAATTATAATATCCTTTTTGAGAGCCAAAGTGATCGGAGGGCAGCTACACCCTCACACACGTCGTATGTTCCCGAAATGCATCTGATGAAAATTGGATATATCCATTTCTTCAAAAAGTAGTCAAAAGATCAAAGAACATGGCCTTTGGGTTGACACAACCCTTGCCCCCAGATGCCTGTGTTGACACAAAGCTCTGGGGGCAAGGGTTGTAAGTTATGCCCCGGGGCCACATAAGGTTTTTATGGAAGGAATAATCGTTTGAACTTTAGAATAGGCTCATTTGACTTGAAACATATAGTTCTAGTTCCTCTTTAAAAGTCAAAAGTTATGAAGGACAGCTAGTCCCCCCCTGACATACTCTTTTCCCCAAACGCATCTAGTCCAAATTGTGAGACAGCCGTTTTGTTCACAATAGTCCAAAGAGCATTCAAAAAGGTCTTCAAGATGGATGATACAGCCCAGGAAAAAGGGTTGTAAGTTATGCCCCAGGGCATATAAGGTTTTTAAGGAAATAGTGGTATTTAAACTTTGGATCGGATGGGGTTTATTTGATTGGAAGTTCCAATGCCCTATTGAGAGTCAAAAGTAAATAGAGGGCAACCATTCCCTCCCCATGCATCTAATTAAAATTTTAGGAGATCTATTTTGCTCAGAATTGTTGAAACGTCCAGTAGCTATGTCTTTGAGTATGTCAACCTCCCCACAGTCCTCAGGGCAATCCGTTCATTGTTTACATATATTATATGTTATTGAGAAGCGAATGTATTTTGAACTTTACTTTTCCAAAAAGACAAAGGGCATTTACAGCTTTTCGGAGAATATTAAGCAGTATTGAACTAAATCAAAACACATTATCTGTATACGACTTATCAAAAGGACGTAACTCAGGAATGACTGAGTATATTAGCTCGACACTTTCCGAAAATGATAAGGGAGAAGATCAAAGGCATTATTTGCATTCTACCACTAGCATATGCTATGAACAAGGTGATTCTCTCATTTGTTACATTTCTAAAATTATTAGGAGCCATTCCATGCCAGATGAAGTGGAAAACACGCCCGAATCGGGTTCAGTCCCTCCCACGCCCAATCCTTCAGAACCTCCCCCTCCACCGCCGCCACCCAGTTCCGGGGGCGATGGTTCCGGCGGAAAAAGTGAAAATACCGTGATGCTGATTCTCAGTTATCTATGGTTATTGGGACTCATTCCCTTACTAGTTGAGAAAGAAGATCAGGAAGTTCAGTGGCATGCCAAAAATGGTTTGGTTTTGCTGATCGCTGAATTTATTATTTGGGTCGTCATTTGGATCCTTGGTTTTATCCCGGTTGTCGGGCTCATCGGTTGTTTCTTGATGCCGGCCGCAGCGCTTTTGTTTTTAGTCGTGCGGATTGTCGCTATGGTTAAGGCATGTCAAGGCGAACGATGGATGATTCCAGGAATCTCACAATACGTTGAAAAGATTTAAATTTCTTCCGAAAAGGTGGCACCGCTACCTTTTCGGATCACTTCTTCTTTTTATCGTTTTGGTAGAAACCGGAGTGATGGTGCGGTTGGAAATCATGGCCATCCGCGCCTACCGATCTCCTGCGCTTCATTGGATTAGCATGGGAGCACGCTGTCGGTATGTCCGCTCATGTTCTCAGTACAGTTTGGACCAGTTGAAAGAAGACGGGTTCTGGTTGGGCAATCTCAAGATGGTTCAACGCCTTTCCATGTGCTCACCCTGTGGTTGGTTCATCGATCTTTTTCGAGATGTGGAAAAAAATGAGCAAGGCCTAATCACCGGATGATTCGATTCCGTTCGGTGGCCCCACCATGTTCGATCCACAAGTCCTTCCTCTTGAAAGGAACCGAGTCGATTTTCTCTGGGACATTTGCCCGTCGACCATTAGAATAGCCGCTAGGTTCCAATCCAATGCCGTGATGGCGGCGCCTCGTTTTGGAATGGTCCATTGCGGGCCCGCGCTAACGCTTTCGCCTTTTGACGGAGCATGAATGGACAGTTCACGGTTGAAGCGGATATTGGGCTTGGCCATACCGATCATTATGGCCATGATTTCACAAAATATTCTCAATCTGGTCGATACAAAATGATCAGATGTAAGCTACCCCCAAATAATTTTTTCCCAGAACACATTCAATAAAAATTTTGAGACAGTCATTTTATTCAAAATAGTTTAGGATTGTATAACAAAGCTCGTGGGGCTGATACGAGCCACCAGAGCCTGGGAGCGAGAGTTGCTAGTTTCATCATGGGGAATTTAACGTTTTTAGGGAAGGCATGATTGATTAACTTTAGAAAAGGCTCATTTGGTTGAAAATTAGAAGTTCTGGTTCCTTTTTAAGCGTCAAAAGAGATTGAGGGCTTTTATTCCTCCCCTCCCTGAAAACCCTTCTTTTCACCAAAGGCATCTGATAAAAACTATGGGATCCCGATCTTGTTCAAATTAGTCGAAAGGACATATAATATTGCCTCTAGGATTGACAAAACCTCCCAGCGCCCTGGGGATAGGTCTGTAAGCTATGCCATGCGGGGTCGTAAGGTTTTATGGAATGGATGGCCGTAAAACTTCCGACGGGCTAATTTGGTTTGAAATTGGAAATTATAGGGCCCATTTTAAGAGTCGAAGTGGTTCTAGGGTAACACGCCCCCCCCTCAACGCTCTTCTCTTAACATTTCTATCCGAAATTCAGAGATAACAATTTTTTTCGTCGTAGCCGAAAGACTGGGTAATTATGTCTGGGAAAAGACATCCCCCCCGCACAGCTATCAGGGTAAGGGTTGTAAGTAATGCCCTTGGGAAATATAAGGTATAAGGGACATAGAAAGGGTGGTCTTACATGCTTTTGAGGGGACTAATTAGATTGGTAATCAGAAGTTCTAGTTCCATTTTAAAGAGTCAAAGTGATTAGAAAGTAGGTACCCCTCCCCTCCCACACACACACACACACACACAAACACATTGCGTTTTCCCTGGATGCATCCAATAGAAATTTCGAGACAGTCCTATTATTCAAAATAGTTCAAATATCATATAACAAGACTTTTGGAGTTGATAAAAACCACAGAGCCTGAGGGCAAGGGTTGTAAGTTATGCTCCTTGGGTATTTAAGGTTCTTATGAAGGGGATGGTTGTATTAAACAGAATTTTGATTCTGAGAAACGGAATTTTGATGCTAAAAGATACATCAGAAGAATTGAATTCCCCTTCGGGCAATGGCCACTTTCTCACAGGCAATATCTTCAAGGCCTTCCCCTAAAATGGCCTGGTGATCCAACCCCACGTTGGTGAGCAGCGAACAGCAGGGATCCAAAGCGTTCGTCGCATCTAAACGGCCACCCAAACCAACTTCGAAGACCGCAAAATCCACGGCTTCTCTCGAAAACATGACCACGGCAAGCAACAACAACCATTCAAAATATGACAATCGTTGATCATCCAAGCGCTCACAAATCAAGGCATAGGCCTCTTGCCAATTCGAGTCAGGTAGCCAACGGCCATCGACGGTAATTCGTTCGCGAATATCTTGAATATGCGGCGATAAGAAAAGACCCGTTTTTCCCGGTGCCCTTTGCGCTAAATTGGCTGAAACCGTACCCTTGCCATTGGTTCCAGCCACAAGCACATGGGGAAATTCCCGATGGGGTTCTCCCAAAGCCAACAGTGCCTTTTCAAGTCGGTGCAATCCGGGTGCAAAGGAGTGCCACTCAGCCAGCGCTTCGAAAATGTCGAGGGGAGGTGTCCTCATGGCGCTCATTAATTGCGGACCGGCTCCCTATGATTTTTTCGCGCCGAACATTTTCAAAAAATGGCCCAAGGTATGACGCATGTCGTTGCGGCGCACGATTTTATCGACCATTCCGTGTTCCAAGAGAAATTCCGATCGTTGGAATCCTTCCGGTAACTCCTGCTTAATGGTTTGCTGGATGACCCGGGGACCGGCAAAGCCAATTAACGCACGGGGTTCGGCAATATTTAAATCACCCAACATCGCATAACTCGCTGTCACACCACCGGTGGTCGGATCGGTTAACACGGAAATATAAGGCAAGTTCTTTTCAGACAATCGAGAAAGTGCAGCCGAAATTTTGGCCATTTGCATTAGGGAAAGCGCGCCTTCCATCATGCGTGCCCCGCCACTGCACGAGAAAATAATGACCGGCAAACCTTCTTCAAGGGCACATTCAATGCCTCGGGTGATTTTTTCTCCTACAACAGAGCCCATGGATCCGCCAAGGAAGCTAAAATCCATGACCGCGACGACGGTTTCAACACCCTTAATTTTCCCACGGGACAAGGTCACGGCTTCGTGTTCCAGCCCTGTGAAATATGGCACACCTTTCTCGGCCTCTGAATCAGCTATGTTTACAGTAAAGTACAAGTGATTAACGTTGTTATTCACCGAGTTGCCTACAGCGTTTCAGTTGACAAATTTCTGAATAAGTATTTGTTGTTATTTTGTACAGAATTCACCCGGGGAAGTTAATATTAAGTGGGTAGCTTGGATAAAGGAAACTGGAACGCACTCATCAAGACTACTCGAAAAAGGAGCGAGGAGATTTTTGGCCATCAGGAAAAGCTTCTACCTGCCAGGCCCTCGTTTCTCAGAGCCATCATGTTTCTTAGGCGACTACAATTTTCGTAACATGTCTGTGTGTATTATAGCTTTATTTTATATGTTCATTCGTCTAATTTTGAAATATCATAAGGTTCATGTTAGAATATAATATTAGACTAGGAAATATGGGTAGCAAAACTTTGAATTGCCCTATGTTTTTTGCTTTTGCTTTATGTGTTCCACTTAATTAATGCTTTTATTAGTATAAATCAATGGATCGACTACCAAATCAATTTTTTAGAAATTCATAAGTAATATTTCAATGAATCACGCATAGTAAATTTTTAGCACAACAAATTTAATCTTACAGAGTTACAATCTGTCCAACATTGCGTCTAGCTGAATAGCACAATACACGAGGCTGCTAGAATGGTACTTGGTTCAATTACAGGATATCCTGTGCTGAGATTGGAGGATGGGGAAGTGGGGGTGGGATGGGATAAGTTCTGCAAAGTTAGCGATGAAGCCTGCGGAAAAATTTGAATGTATATGAAATACACCTTTGCCCACCCAAAAGCTTTTTCTTTCTTAACCCCGTACTCTTTACGGCAGTGTTCATTTGGTAATTAACTGATAGAATTTTAGAGTGCTCAAAATATATCCAGTTGGTAAATGCAGGTGCTTTATTCTCCAATTGCCTTTCAAAACACTTGCCTGGGTAGAAAATACAATTGTTTCAAGCAAATGCAAATAAATAAACTCCTCCATTCTCGATGGGTTGTTTGTTGCCCAAAAACTAAACATTTTTTCAATTAAGTTGTTATTAACTGGCAATTCAATCTGTATGGACTGGTTGAAAAGTAAAAACACTAGTGCAGAAGGTCTTATTGTACCAATTGTGGTCGTAAAGTTTCAACTCAGTCTATAGAACGAATATGTGATTCTGTTCTCAAAGATTTTTCAGGCAAAAAAATTCTCATATTGGCTCCAATTGTCCAGAGAAAAAAAGGTACTTATGAGAAATTATTTGAGCAAATCAAAAAAGATGGTTACTCAAGAATACGCTTAAACGGAGAGATTTTGAGCCTAGATGAAGAAATTCCTCCGCTTGATAGGCAAAAATGGCATAATATTGAGATTGTAGTTGATAGAATTATTACTGAAAAATCAGAAAGATCTCGACTCTTTGAAGCAATTCAAACTGCTATCAAAGCATCAAAGGGGGATGTAATGATTGCCACAGAAAAGTCTGAAAAAATTTTCTCACAAAATAATGCTTGTCCTTATTGTGGATTAACTGTGGGTGAATTAGAACCAAGATCATTTTCATTTAATTCTCCTTTTGGAATGTGTAAGACTTGTAATGGATTAGGAGTTAAAATGGAATTTGATGCTGATCTGGTAGTTCCTGATAAAACTAAATCTATTTTGGATGGTGCAATTGTTCCTTGGAGTGGAAGGTTCTCTGCATTTAGACGACAAGCATTACGTGCAGTTGGTAAAAAATTTGGATTTGATTTGATGACTCCTTTTGATAAAATAAAACCCAAACATCTTCAAATTATTTTACATGGTACCGATGATTTAATAGATTTTACATATCGTTCAAAATCTGGTGGCTCTTCTTGGCAATCTACTAATTCATTTGAAGGTGTCTTATCCAATCTTCAACGTACATTTATGGAAACTGATTCTGAATCAAAAAGAGAATGGCTAAAACAATTCATGAGAGATACTCCTTGTAATGTATGTGAAGGCAAAAAATTAAAACCTGAATCTCTTTCTGTGAAAATTAATGAAAAAGGAATAATGGATGTTTGTGACATGTCGATTGATCACTGTTATGATTTCTTTTCTTCTTTAAAATTAACTGAGAATGAAAAATACATTGCACGTGATGTTCTAAAAGAAATCAAAGAACGACTAGAATTTCTAATGAATGTTGGATTAAATTATTTGACTCTAAATCGATTGAGTTCTACACTTTCCGGAGGCGAATCTCCAATTAATCATTATATTTTGTGTTAAATAAGAAGGTGCAAGCACTGGACTGTGTCCTAAAGCACTTATTCCAATCTACCACTACAATCTTTATTGTCCTATTGTGTTCAAATGCTCAATAAGCTGTAATTTGTCCTGTTATAGATAGAAAATTCTTTTTGTGTTCATCTATCAGGTTAAGTCAAAAATCTTTTTTTATTGGCTTTAAAGGTTCAGTGGTATTGCAAGTTGTGTAGATAGACTCATCTATCAGCAAATGAAATGACATCATTTTTATATAATCCTAAAAAGGGCTTATGTCAGATTTGCCTTTCACTCGGACTATCTGTCTTGGCTTTTTATACAATTCTAACATGGTGACAAAATATATAAACTTATTTGGACCACAACTTATTTGGCTGAGATCGAGCTTCTTCCAAACAAGACGAAACAATTGAACTGCGATGCAGAGAAAGCTGCTTTCTAAACTGGCGTTTAGATAAATATACAGTTTTCGCAGCCACCCATCACGTGGCTTATCCATTTCAATCCAAACCGAAAGCCAAAACTTAGCAGAAAAGCATTTCGCAAATTATAATTAGTTGACCAGCCAGGCTCTTCAGTTCCAACTTTTACTCGCCTAATAGGTACTGCTGATTTTTCTGCGAGACCTAGGGCATGATTAAGTTCACTACAATAAATGTTAAGCCTAACTTGAGAGTCACACATATTCTTTCTTAAACTCTACATCAACAAACCAAACGGCATACAAATTTTCACTAGGACATCGTTGCACGCATTCTGGAAAAGATCTAGAGATGCCCTATCCCAATCATTAGCATAAAATACAGATTGCTTTTTCGGAAGCCGGTTAGAAAACCGACCCGAGCACTAAAAGACAAAGGAAAGGGATCTGACGTAAAATTAGAATCACTAACAACAACTTCCGTGATAGTTACAAATGACGTATGACAAACATGGTCTAAGTTAGATGTACTAGCCAAATTGGACGTAAGTAAAACTCTCATTCCTCGATGCTACTACATAATCATCATTCAACAGGCCGAAAATAATACTTGGCTGATCTTAATCACCAAAAAAATTAGGTGGGTTGGTTAGATCACAATTGAAGTCACCAGTCCAACAACAAGGGTTTTATTTAAATCAATGAATTAAATGTGGCTGCTGCCTGAAGCTGAACTTTTTAATGCCCTACGCACTTCTAAAATCACCTGATATTTTGCTAAGATATATTATTATTCCTGCTCATATAAAAGTTTGTGAATGTAATCGTTGCCTTAGGTATCTGTCAACCCCCCTCCCCTTCCCTTTCTATATGTAAAGTTTGTTTTTCTTTTAGTGTGTATGATATTGAAAAGCGAGCAAAGGCTCCGAAAAAGTTTCAATTTCCTCGATTTGAAGCAATGAACTGGTATGCTGGGACTGAGCTTCTGGAAGATTTAAATGAAGGTCTTCTTGATAATATGCCTGCTTTGTACCTGATTAACGTCAAGTGTTTATTCAAAAATTTAATTCAATGGGCAAAAGATAGAGAAGTAAGTAAGAAAGGTATATTAAAAGGTTATTCGTTCTATGTTGGTGTCCGTTTAGGATTAGGACTTGCGGCTTAAAGGCATAGCTCAGCGATTGCTTTAAAGCCAAATATTTTATAAGACTGGCCTTGAATGTTGCTCGTGGCTGAAATTTCCAAAACCCCACTTTTTTCTACCTAAAATTATAAGCAGAAACTTCCGCCCGTGAAATGAATATTTTAGACAATAATTTATTTGAGGAAAATAAACACCACTTTAATCCTCATGAGCGACGTTCTGTCAATTAACATCGACACTCAGCAAACTGACTGGGAATCTGGCTCATTGAAAACGAGTAGAAGAAAAAAAAAAGTAAATAAAATTCAGTAGAATATACAGCTGAACAGTTTCTTGTCATAAGGTCTTAGAAATGGTGGTACAGTGGACAATAGAGAGCGGAGCGAAGTCAATGCTGGCACCATAACTGAACAAGGCTCTCTAATTACCTTTTTTCTATAGCACTGTCGAAAATCAATAAGAAGCCGAAAAAAAAATGGTAGTAAATGGCCTAGGTCGTATGGATATTTGCATTGTTAAAAGAATAAGTAGTACAGAATCGCTCCAAAAGCTTTAGTTGAGACGAATAAGAGCCCATCGATTATTTACAGGCCTCTCGATAGGCTCATAATTACGAAAAAAGTTCATATTTTAAACATAGTTTCATAAATATGATGATTCCTCTTTGCCAGTCTTCTGGAATGACCTCCTTCATCTAGCTCATCTAATTTTTCTCTATTTTCCAGCAGTTCTTGATTCTCTTTAATCATTCAATCTTTTTCAATTCTTGAATCAGAATAACATTAAGACAAACCTAAAGAAGAAATTCAAAAGAAAATCCCTTTCACATGAAACTACTTACATATGCCACCTCCAATCATCACTTTCCATATTTCCAAGGGCAGCATTGATACCTCCTTGTGCAGCAACAGTATGAGAACGAGTTGGAAACAATTTTGTAACAACTGCTGTTTTAAATCCTTCTTGTACTAGACCAAATGCAGCTCGAAGACCTGCACCTCCTGCACCAACAACCACTGCATCATAAGTGTGATCGATTATTGTGTAGTCTCTTTTTGACTGAAAGTCAAAACATAATTAGATTCGGTCTTATTTGATTCTAGAAATGAAAAATTGTTATGGTTTACAATATGTGTTGATGAAAGAAACCTTTCAAGTTAAAATTTGTCAAGCTCTTTACCTAGCTCTTCTCTTCTTGCTTAGGCCTTAGCCCTAGCATATAGACCTCACTTTTTGTGTTCCAGGTACAAGACTAGTTTTATGCTTGTTACATTTTGAGGGCTTTTTGGTCAAGTTCAAGATAACTTAAGAATCTGAATTTTGGTCCTGATATTTCTATGTGGTTACCTGTATTATCAACTAGGATTTACCCTTAAAGAATTTTTTTTTCAGTCAGTGATGTTTCATTAAAAAAAAAAAAAAAACTTTCTTAGTACTCAAAGAATGGAATAAAGTATAACAATGTTATAGAATTTATTAACTTTTTGATGAGTTTTAATGAGTAAAATAGGGATCTATGAGTGGTATAAGTAAAAAGAAATAAAGCTGCTTGGACTTTCACCCTTCCTTTCATTGAAAAAATTTGACATCCAGAAATATTCTACATTACAAACAAGACCCAAAGGAGGTATTTTGAACCTTGAACCTTTCCTAAATTTTGATTTATACGTTTTAAAGATATAATAAATATGTTTCCTAATTTGAAAATAAAATTATTTTCTTTAAACTGTAACCAAAATATCTATTTTTTTACACTTAAGGTTAAAGAAGTCACTCTCCACCGAAGTTCTTTTTTGTCTCTTTGTATAACCCTATCCCAACCAATTCATAGACATTTTGCTTTTCTTCTAGCCTGGCTGGATAGGTAAAAACCCCAATTTTTTCAACCGTATTGTTTGACTCAAATGGTTGGTCAGACAGCACAATCGTTAAAGATCAACAAGGCGGGATCAAACCAGATTTTTCGTATAGATTAATATTTGACATACGATTATTCAAAAGAATGCATATCCCTAGACAATTACTCAAAAAAAGATCTAGAATATCTTCCTCAACCTTTCGAAATGCTTACGTTTCAGAAACCATACTTCGTATGTTTACTTGAAATGAATGTGTATATTTATGAATGAATGAATGAAATTAATTTCCCATTTAAGCAACCTTCAACAAACGAAGTAATAGTAAATAAAGAAAAACAGGAAAAAGAATAGATGAACATAATTAATTGTGGCACAATATACACAAAGATAAAGGAAAGAAGAAGATCTTCCAGCCGATCAACTAAAGCAGAATATATAAAAGACACTTCAAGAGAATAACACGTAAAAATCATGGGTCCTCTCAAGGAAACTTCTAAATTTAAAATCTCAATGAAAAGGGCGGTAGGAGGACCTTTAACTCCATATTTCGCTGTTGCTTCGGAATTTTTGGCCCAGGGTAGGAGGTTAACAAGGTACTTACAATGCTTATAATAAGAGCGGAGAGCTCTTTCATCCTCCTCTGATAAGATGGGCCATAAAGAGGATAACGACAAAATTTTCGGAGTAACAAAAACAGTATAAAGGCACGCAAGTAAAAAACGGTTAAACAGAAATGTACTTCCAACAAGGATCCCGTAGGTACGGCGCACTTTTCCACAAATGCTGAACAACAGCCAAACGAATCAATTTAAGGTTTGACGCAATCGGAAGAACAAGATAAGTAAAAGAAACAGTACTAAAAGCGATACAAACTTGATTACTGAGCCGAATAGAAGTAAGGGAGGGATGTTGAGAGTGGTGATCAAACACAAGCATTTCACTTTTACTCCTATTAAACGAAAGGCCAATCTTATGACATACGATTTCTGTAGAGCAAAACTTTCTTCAGCTCGGGGAATCTGCTAGGACGATTTATTTTTATCTCAATACTATTCCAGGCGGGCAAGTTATCTTTTGCTTTAAGCAAAAGTCTTTCTTGCCAAAGATATCTTTGGCAAGTTATCTTTAGTGAATGGTATCAACTCTAACGAACCAGATTCTAGTTCAGTCAGTGCTGCCATACAGAGTAATTCTTTTAATCATTCTTCCCCTTAGCATTACCACGGGCTATGGTTTATTCAGGAACATGGGTTTTTCACTGAACTCTTTTGAGGATTGAAAGGGAAGTTGTTCAGATGAATAGACTATAGGTACACCAAGAAATCATACATTTCTTAAGTGTATAACAACTTCTTCTGTCACTATAAATAGCTCGTCACACCGCCAAATCACTTAAGATGAGCATTCCTCCTCCACTCCAATATTTCCAAAACTCCGCGCTTCACTCCACCACACGAACTTACAATTGGTGGGTGTTAACAACTTCGGTTTCTTACGACCCCTCCCAACCCGTTCGAGGATGTTTTGTTTTCCGTTTGGTCTTAAGTCATTGGCCAATTTGCTTGATTTTCAACAGCCTATCCGTAAAACGTGTCCTTGGCTGATCTTTGGTTATAGCCATTGAAAAGTGGGATCAGAGTAGACCTTTCTTATAGCTTATTGTTTGACACAACGGTCGTCAAACATTTGCCTAAAACCGCCCTTACAGAATGCCTCTGAAGTACGAATTATCACATATTTCAAATTTTGTTAAAGCAGCCACTTTTCGAAACCACACTGACCTTGTGACAGTGATTATCAATGCTGTGACTTCTATTATCCTAACGTTCGTTTGAGGAGTAAGTTTCAACCGAATTCATCCAAGCATTTTCTAACTTCGATTAAACAGGCTGCACATTTCGCATCCTGCAAAGAACATTCCGATTTACTTTTTATATCTTCATCCCATCCACCCTTTTGTAAATGTTATTATCACTGTCTTTCAAAAGAATTTATGTACCTATTCGAAATTTTATTTATCATCCTAGAAAGGATTTGAGGTCTTCCAAATTACCGACCTCCTTGCTTATAATACTACCTCTTTAAGTGAAACTCTTTAGTTGATCAATCGCCTCATTACCTAATTTTAGCTCTCCATGCTCATCCATTCTGAGCTGTTTAAGCGTTATCAAGCTTTGGGTGATGAAGGGATTGTTAACGTTTAATAGGAATGATATTAAAAAGCCAATTGTCATTAATTGGCTTTTTTGATCTTAATTTTTTCAGTAGACGATAGATACAATCTTCCAAATACCCAGCCGCCTGCCGCTCCGGCAACACATTGCATAATCAGTCCCATAGTGGTTCTGGCACCAGCGATCAGAGACACTTCGAAAATCGGGTGCATTGCCACAAGGGCAGTTAACATTGCCAGTGCTCCAGCGACAACAAAGCGATACTCGCCTAATTTGAATACCCACTTGTTAATCCCGGCGATAATCAGAAAACCCAGCAACATTGCTATCGCGATGATGCTGCCAAAGCCCGGCAGAAGCCCCATCAAGTCTGATAAGGTCATTGAGATTCTGTCGCTAATAGGAATTTGAATACCAACGGCGACAAGCTCAGACAATACAAATTGACTATGACTAATACTGGCTAAAATAAACGTGACAAGAACGGCAGAAAAAAACTTGAGTGTGGTATGTAATTTTTGCATATGATGGATACCAGAAGCATGCATTTGATATTGATTCCGCTATAAATACTGACATAGCTGTTGAACTAATTCAAAAGTTAGCCAAGAATCTGTTTGCGATACATTCAATGATTATGAAGGAAATACCATGAGACTCGTTTTACCACTGTGCGTTACGCTTGTATCCTTGAGTTTCAATGTGCTTGCTAGCTTAAATTTACAAGTCGAGCAGCTTTCAGGACAATTAAAGTCTCCTTGGGCAATCGCAGTGTTACCAGACCAAAACCTATTAATTACTGAGAAGGCTGGGAGTCTACAGCTTTTCAACCTTGATACTGGCTTAGTTGCTGTTGATGGTACGCCAGAGGTGTTTTTCGCGGGGCAGGGTGGACTGTTAGATGTGAAGTTGCATCCCAACTATCAAGAAAATAAGTGGGTTTATTTAAGTTATGCCTCTGGCACCAAAAAAAGTAATGCACTAACCATCGGTAGAGGGAAATTGGCAGAAACCGGACAAGGTTATGCGTTAACTGAGTTTAGCGAAGTCTTTCAAGTGACCCCGAGCAAAAATACCCCAGTTCACTATGGCGCCCACTATCTTGAGAAATTAGGTGTTTGTTTAGGGCTAAGCAGAAAGCAGGTCATTCATGGTTGCAGTGGAATGATGTTGTAAAAAAAGATTTATGCCAAATTCCTGGGAGGGTGTAAAGCAGAGGGATTTGAATAGACATGGATGGAGGAGGATTATGTGTAGCCTTGATTGCCTCAGGGGGCTTGGTGCCGCAGTGAGTTATTAGTAGTAGTATTGAATTTTAATACAATTGCTACTTATAATTTTGTACCATGTTGGTTCCACCCCTGTTTCTGTGTGTCTCACTGTCTGGAGTTTGATTATCCATGGCTGTTTGGACTTTCAATGGCTTAACAGTTAATGACTAAGATCATGTCTAAAAAAGGACAAGAAAGTATTCCTGTATTTAAGACATGAGTGATTTGTGGTAGTTTTAGGCTTAGAAAATTATTCAACTCTTTTTCTACTCACACAGTTTGTGAATATACTGTTCAAAATTTCTATTGTTTTTAATTTCAAAAACTGTGCCCTAAATTATTTCCATAATTGACCAATCATAAAAATAAAATTGGAAGTTTAAAGAAGCTCAATTGAATTAACGGATGATGGAACTACCCAGTTGCACTGCACTCCTGGATTATTTATTTTTTGTAAAAAAAATTGACTTTATTATGGCTTGACCACAATTATAAAGAAAATACAAATACTTATTATGTTAATTTGCTTGAGATTAGTTTAAATCAATGGTTCAATATCTATAGCATTGGTTAGCAGGATAAAAAAGAAAAGTTGAGCAATAAAGAAAATCAAACAAAATGCAACATAGCCAGTAAAAAAGGGAGAAATCACTAGTATTCCAGCAGAGATCTACATTGTATGTCAGGTAAAAGTCTGACATACAGATGTTTCCATATAAAACCTAGTTAATGTGTTATTTATATCAATGAGAGATTTTCCCTGTACAATGATGTATTACTTTGTTGTGTTTTCTATGGGCAGACATACTATAGATAAATTTAAATGTACAAAATATTGTAAATAAAAATTTAATCTAAACTAGACCTACATTGCCTGAGCAGTGTGAAGTGTTTGCGGCAATCTTTGTCCGGCTTCGCCAAATAAAGTGCTGTTAGAGCAAAGCTGCCAGAACAACTTATCATTTCCGGAGCGACGTCTGATGTCTACGCGTTTTCTTCCAATAAAATACTTAAGTTGTACAAGCGCGAGTACAACTTAAAAAATATCTCCAAAGAGATTGAGATACACCACGCAGTGCTTAAATCTGGTTACCAGGTGTTCAAGGTTGACAATGCGTTATATGAGTATAAGGGACGTTATGGCATTGTCGGTGAGCGTGTTGAGGGAATTATGCTCAGAGAGTATATAAACGGCAACATAGATAAGCTTCACATTTATTTCCCTATTCTTATCAACCTCCAGCGAGATATCAACGCCAACGCAGGGGACGATTATCTGACGGATCAACAGAGTTTTTACCGTGACAAAATTAATAGTGTGCGAGTGCTGACAGCTGTTGAGAAAAGCCAATTACTGAAGCTTTTAGCGTCAATGCCAGAAAAGAAAATGCTTTGCCACGGCGATTTGCACCCGCGCAACATCATGCTCAATGGCGAGTCAGCAAGAGCTATAGACTGGGAAAACGCCTATGCCGGCGATCCAATTTCTGACATTACGCGCACATTATTGCTGTTGTGGAATCCGCAAAGCATTAAAGATATTAAATCTTTAAAAGCTAAATTGGCTGGGATTAAGAAAAAGCGATGCTTTTTGAAAATATACAGAAAACTACAATCGTGGGATAAGGGACATTTTGAACGATGGTTGCTAATCAATTGTGCAGCACGTCTTTCCGAAACCACTATTGATAACGATTACTTGCTTTTTGTGACACGAAAGCTAATGCGCAAAATAGCCATTTAAACAGGTAGAGCAAAGACGTGAAAGTCATTGAAATTGATGGGCAACCAATAAGAAATTCAGGTAAGTATGAAGAATACCGCTACGACAATGACTATTCGGTGAAACTCTTCCGCAAGGGAGTGGATGAACGTTATGTCAGGCTATTCATAGAAAGACATCGCATTGTATCCAATATTTCCATCCCTACGCTTGATGACATGGAAATAGTGCGAGAACGCAACTGAGAAGAGGTGATCTTCGACTATCATTAACATCAATAGAACCAAATATAAACTAGATCTACGTTGCATGGGCAACGTGAGGTGTTGCGGCAACCATAGGTCCGATTGACCCTACTTAAATATTTAAAAAAATATTGTATGTCCTTAATACAAAGAATGAAATTGAACGTTCTATTTACGTTTTTATGAGTCACGAAGGATCAGACGGCATCTACCCCCCCCCCACACGCATAAACGAAGAAAAGGAGGATAGACTTCGTCTGTGATCCAAAAAAAATATTTACTTTCTTTAAAAGATACTATTACCGTTTCTTGTTAATGATTACCAGTTGTTTATTTTCATGAACCCTTATTAGGTCCAAGGCCAAATTGTGAAATATATATGGTAAAGAGGAAAAAAAATAAATACAAAAAATGTGGAATGATTTTCTTACTTTTTAAATTTAGAGCTATTTAGAGGTCCAGAAAACCATATTTAAACATTATGCCAAACATTACATTATCTGTCTTTAATACAGATAAAGAAAACAAAAATTTTACCCAATAGCGGATTTTCTTTTCCATTGAGCCATCTGTGTTGATCCACCGTAACTGTATTGTTGTAAAAAGAAGTTGAAAAAACTTGATTCCATACTGCCACATGTTTTAACTGAAAAATAAACAATTATTATTTGGGAAAACAAACAACAATTATTTGGCAAAAAAAAACAACTTAAAACAAAACATAGGTAATTTTTTCTAGCCTTATATGAAGCTTTTTCTCCCAGAGTCGGAACTTCCCAGATTGATTGACGGGCACTTGAGAGAAAGGGTGTTGTGTGTATGTAGCAGATAATATTTTCGGGAGCCTTTATTGCTCTGTTTTGGGTAGAGCATAGGAATGCTTTTGGACAAAGGAATTTATAACATAAGTTTTAGGCCAATCGAATAAAATATAGGTTACACATCTGTTTTACAACTTTTCAGGTAAAGTGTTTTTTTTCGCATTTTTTTGTGTGTGTATTGAGGTCATGATTGTCCAAGTAATCTTAAATTAAATGTTAAGCCAAATGGAGAAAATTTATGTTTGTAAATTTTCTTAGAGACCCAATTCCACCTTGATTTTTTAGAGTTCTCTTGGCGCAGGTACTAAGATGTCTTATGCACAACTTATTTCTTAAATAGTATAAACATTTCCTTACGACATCCTTCAACTCCATTCAGGGACAAACTACTGTGCGCATACTTGTACAACCTTGAGTTGTATGGATTACCAAAAGGCGATTGACTCCTTTTTGGAAAAGCTTTAGTGAGTCTAGTCCTTGGTAAAGAAAAAAAGTGTTTGGTGAAATCCATAGGAGCGCACTGTCAAGTATAGGAGAAAATGGTGATAAATTAAAAGGTAAAATTAATCTAGACCTAAATGTCTTCGATGATTTGCGTGTTGTAGATGAAAATATAACGACATGACTGAATTTCTAGAAACTTCGAGGGTTCAATGTGCGGTGTATTGCCTGGAAATGTTTTTTAAGATGATTAAATGCTGAACCTAAGAATAAATAAGGATTAAAAGAAAATGTTGGGTAACGAGAAAGTTGATTGAATGGATGTATTCACTTACGTAGCGGTATTATTGGGGATGATTGATGCCGTGAGGATACAGAGCGTAGAAAAGCAAAGGCCCAGAATGTAGTTTCTACAGTTGAAAACAAGTCCTGAATGGTAGGAAGTGTTAGAACCCTTAAGATGACAAAGAAACGGCAAGTATGGCTCGAACTGCCTGTGCTTAAAAAAATCTTGCAAAATAAAGGTTGATTTTTTTTTGAAGAGTTAAGCTAAGATAATATGTTGTTTGTTTTTTTTCAAAATGCTATTGAAAGCGTCTAGAGAGCCGAACTACCCTAGTGATGATTTATAAACTTGTTTGAGCATCAAATAATAAGCTATGGAAAATGTGGTTTGACAACATTTTCCAAAGCTGTAATGAAGGAATGGCTGATAGTGATGGCTAGACTGATGAAAAATGATATTTTGGCAGATCGTTGTTTTTGATAAACCATAAAGGCTAAATGAAAATTAGGTATACATGAATGGGTTTGAAAGAGATGAGAGGTAATTAAAGAAAGTAGGGAATTCACATCAAGCTCTGAACAGTGGGTTGGAACAAAAGTGTGAGCAGTTGCGTTTTAGTCAAGTTATTTGGTGACGCGGTTGATTTTTTGTTTAATTATTGACTTGTATGTAAATATAAAGGATGATAAACAACAAAATTGATGTTACTTCGAATAGTGATATTGGAACAGTCAGAACGCATTCTCGTTATCAAACAGTTCGTGGTAACGAACTGTGGTAAGGGGCGAACTTTGTAAAAAAAAAATCATCAAGCTCCTTTTACTTCCATTTGTAAACAAAAATATCCCAAAGATTTCAATGGCCGTTAAGTGGAAAAAAAAAGAAAACAAAATATCAATTAATATTAAGCACATTCACAATTAAAATATGTTTAGATTCTACTCACCAATCCCCGCCCAAGTAAAACTGGTCTCCGCACTACCTACTTTAAAAAGAAATACTAAAAAAAAATCAATAAACAAATAAACATCGAGGAACCAACACTCACATCATCCAAATCTAAATAATTAACTTGTTTCTCTATTCATAATCGTAAAAGTAGCTACATACATTTTATAACAATTCAAGCATCTTTCAGGATCTTTAAGTGTTCTAGATCAAAGCAGTAATCCAGGTTTGGTTTTGTCTTCCTCTTCCTCATAATACCTATTAGTTATAATATTGGTAATTAGTGCAGTAGGATTTAAGAGGGGCCAATTATATAAATAGACAAAGTTAAAATAAAAGCGTTTAGAAATGCATTTGTTTGTTGTTTTGACCGTTCGCTTGTGTTTGTTCGTTTATTTCTGTTTTCCTTATTTTTATTTCCAAGTATTTGATCATCGAGAGCTATTTGTTATATGGGTACGGTTCATTACCGAACTGTTTTAAAGTATAGAACCCCTCATATGCGTAATAATCTCTCGCTTTAAGTTTTAATGTTACTCCTTACTTTCAATTGAAAAAACTTTTTGGGGTTTTTTTTTCATTGTTTTTTTTTATACTAATGCTAGAATATCCTGCGCCCTTTTCATTGAATTTCTCTTCCCCAATGACATATTTCTCCAAGGAAAGATCCTCCCACATAGCCCTTCCCCTCAACCCCACCACACAAACCAAAAAAATCCCCCTGAAAACGTCTGTACACTTTCCAATGACCATTACTGTATGTAAACAATAGTCAAAGTTTGTAACTTGCAGCCCCTCCCCCAGGGACTATGGGGGAGTAAGTCATCCCCAAAGACATAGTTTTATAGTTTTCGACAATGCGGAACAAAATAGCTATTTCAAAATTTGATCCGTTGACTTTGGGCAAAAATGAGCGTGGGAGGGGGCCTAGGTGCCCTCCAATTTTTTAAGTCATCAGTTCGGGGTGGAGGGGCGAGGGAGATGAGATCGCGCGGTTTTCCCAAGAAGTCGTAGATGGGCAGGCAGCGTGGTTGACCTGTTGGCTCAGCATTCGAATTGGCTCGGTGCCCTAGGTGGCCTCGCCGCGCTGTTCGGGATCCCGCTCACCGTCTGGGTCTACGTCCAATCACGCCGACGCGACGACATCGACAAGCAGCTCTTGGACGCGGAAAATATCGAGACCATTTGGCGGCCGCGCTTCGCCCGGACCCGCCGGGAGCGCTATCAGGAGCAGCTGCGGGAGTGGCTTGCGTGGGCTGATCGGAGGATAGACCTGGGGCTGTTTCTGGGCCTGGCCTTGGGATATCCCGCCGTGCTGTTTCATCTGAGCTACCTGTTCGGGGGCCCGATTATCATAGCTGGCCTGGAGGTCATGCCGGCATCCTCGGAGGACTGGGAGAGACTTTGGCGCGCCTCGGTCATGCTCGTGTCAACCGGGCTCGTAGCACTTCTGCTCTTTGTTTTGATGAGGTATGGGGAAGTGATCGTACGGTCGGTCGTTGTTCTCTTGAAGCCTAGGGGCTGGTCGCCGGCGGCCGAAACTCACCTCGGAACAATGATTCGAATTGGCGTTTGGTTCTTACTTGGTCTTGCATCCTTCACCCTAGCATTGGTCATAACCGTAGCCGGAACCTTGGCCGGAGCCGGAGACAGAGCCGGAACCATGTTCTTTATCGTGTTCGGAGGCGGAGTCGTAGCGGGAGTCGTAGCGGGATCCATAGCCGAAGCCGGACCTAGACCCATACCCGTGGCCTTTGCCGTATCCGTAGCTGTATCCATATCCGTATCCGCAGTTGCACTCCTAGCCTTCGTCGGACCTGCAGTTGAGACCAGCATCATGGTGCTGTTTTTCATCCTGCTGCCTTGGCTCAATGGCCTGCTCGATTGGGCATCCTATCGGGTCACCCGCTGGTTGCTCGGAAAGCTGGCCGAGAGCGCGCCAGGACCGTGGGGTCTGGCGTTTCTTATAGGCGAGCTTATTGTTACTTTCTTGTAGAAAAGATTTCAGTCAAAAAAGTAGCGGATGTTCAAACAGTTTTGACTTAGTCGACGCTAATGCTGTTTGCCAGAAACGTATATGAAAGAGGCTGCTTCCTCATCAACGCCCCGCTCTTTACGCTAAAGTTTTTTACTGTTTTAAAAAGAAGAAATGAGAGAAAGGTAAGTTCAATAGTCTTTCAAGAATAAATAAAAAAAAACAGAATGGGAAGGAAAAAACCACAAAGTTTGGAAAGATAAGGTGTCAAAAACATGAAAAACATAAGAAAGATTAAAAAGTTTTAAAACTTGGTAACTTTTATCGATTTTTGACGTTATGGATAGATGGTAGGCCCATATAACTCCAAAATAAGAGGAAAGAGGGGAGGTTGAAAAGGGGGGAATAGTAAATACGAGAATAACTGGATTTTTACGATCCCTGATTAAAAGTTGAAAGAACACATTGGCAAAACATAATTTTCATAAGCAAGGCACCTTCGAACGAATCTTAAGGAATACGGATTCACTGAATTTATTTATGACAAGTTCCTATATAATAAACAAGTTCAATTGTCTTTCCAGAATAAATGTGTGTTTCAGCAAACTAGGGATGTTTTCCTTTACGTTGTAGTCCTTTTCCGATCTCAGGCCGTAATTAATCTGTTGTTTTGGGGTGTTTAATCGGAAACTATATGATGTGTGCAAATATTTTTCATATTTAGGAACAATTTCTAAACACATTTTTTAGTTTGTAGATTTCATTTTATTTGCACCAATCCATTTCACTTGAAAAAGTACTCCATAGAAAACTATAATCAAACAGTTCGTGTTCGTGGTAACGAACTGTAGCAAGAAGCGACCCGGCTCAATAGTAAACGCAACTCTAAAAAACGGAATTTTAATACTAAAAGATACATCAAAAGAATCAGATTTTTAAGCTGATTTTAAATATAGAAGTTTCCTTAAATTTAAATATACCCATCAAAAGTTACAAGCCTGAGAAAATTTGCCTTGTTTTGGAAAATAGGGGTAAACACCCCCTAAAAGCTATAGGATCTTAATGAAAATCACACTCTTACATTCAGCGTATGAGAGAACCCTATTGTAGAAGTTTAAAGCTCCTATCTACAAAAATGTGAAACTTTGTATTTTTTGCCAGAATACCGATCACGGGTGCGTGTTTATTTGTTTGTTTATTGTTTTTTTTTTAAGGGTATGGGGATTAAAAAAAACTTTTGAATTCCCTTGAAAACGGTGTCAGACCAAAATGAAAATTTTACCAATGGAATCAGCATGGTCGGAAACCTATTGAAGGGAAATTATAGTCCCTCTTCTTGAGCAACAAGGAAAATCACTTTTTTGTACGGATAGCACTGATCCGTCTCCAATTTATTTGGAGGGCTAGGGGGTGACGAGAACATCATAGAGAAATCTGTAATGGCTAAATCGAACGGAAATAAATTTTTTAGTGCCCTCTTTAAGTAGCCACAAAAATTGAAGGGCAACCAGCCCCCCTAAAGGACCCCACCCCCAAAGGCATCCAATCAAAATTTTGAGATAGCCATTTTGTTCAACATAGATAAAAGGTCCACATCTATGCTTTTGGTCATGCTATGATCCTCCATAATCCCTAGGGAAAAGGCTGTACGCTGTATCTGTATCGGACTTATTGATATCCCGCGTATCGGTATGGCCGTATTGTTATTTGGCGCATTGGTATTGGGAAGATATCGGGATTAGACATGTGTAATAGCTTATTCCAACGGAAATTAAATTTGATTGTTCTCTTTTTAAGTAACCAAAAAGATTGGAAGGCAGCTAGCCCCTAACCCTGAGAGTCCATCCCCCCTTAGTCCTCCCATCTCCATTTTTAAATAAACTTCTGGTTCAACGTAGCTGAAGAGTCCAATATCTTTGGTTTTGGTAATGACATGGCCCTCCATACACAGTTTTGCTTATTTTGGTGATACTTTTTTACAACCATCGATGGTTACTTTCTGAACGGCCTTCGTAGCTTGTCTTATAAAAGGTTGAGAGCGAAGACCGTTTTCATCAATGCAGGAAGGAGTGGGGAATAGTTTGCAAGGACACTCCTCGTGTGTTCCTCCTCTAACCCCCCTATTAAGCTACACAATTAAGTCACAAATATTAATACAACAAATTAGATTATTAGAGGCGCGGGTTTATTAGCAGAGCGTTTGGCTACGAGTTAGATTTTCTTGCATTCGAGTCTTGCTTGGGTGTTTCTTTTTTTCAATCATGAGTTTCACCTTCTATTCGACCCTATCCAAATAATTTCACCGTTTTTGTAAATGTGACACTCTCGTTTTATTTGCAATTCTGGCTGATCACGCCGATGCTTCTGCAGGGCGAGATGTATGAGGCCGGAACCGTTGTGCATTTTGCAACCGACGGAAGCACGCAAAGCTCAACCGAACGCCCCAATCTGTTTGAGGAGCCGAGCCGTCACCTGATGACGCTGGGCTTCAACATGGTTGCCTGGACCGGGTTCGCCTTTTTCCTTGTCGCAGGTTACGCGATGTTCGAGCGTCGCGGCGGTGTGGTCACGGCCCGTCAGGGCCTGCTGTGGGGCCTCGCCGGGTTCATTGCCGTACAACTGGCACCATCGCTCGGGATGCCGCCGGAATTGCCGGGCACGATCCGGGCCGAGGTCGAGCTGCGTCAGGCCTGGTGGTTTTTCACCGTGCTGTGCTCGGTCGCGGCACTGGTGATGATCGCCTTTGGGCGCGGTCTGATGCCGATCGCAGCCGGATTTGGCCTTCTGGCCCTGCCGCATATCATCGGCGCGCCGGCGCTCGATACGTTCTTCGGTGTCGCTCCGCCTGAATTGTCGTCCAACTTCGCCACCCGCTCGCTTGGTGTGTCCGCTGTCGGCTGGTCCGTTCTTGGCTTGATCGCCGCATCCCTCTGGGTGCGGCAACGTGAGGAGGCCTGAGATGGCGCAGAAAATTCCCGCAACGGTGGTGACCGGCTTTCTGGGCTCGGGCAAAACCACGCTGATCCGCGAGATGCTGCAAAACGCCAATGGCAAGCGCATTGCGCTGATTATCAATGAGTTTGGCGATCTCGGCGTCGATGGCGACATTCTGAAAGGCTGCGGTGATGAGACCTGCAGCGAGGAGGACATGTTCGAGCTCTCCAACGGTTGCATTTGCTGTACCGTCGCCGAGGATTTCATCCCGACGCTTGAGAAGCTGCTCGGGCGGGAGGACAAACCCGATCACATCGTGATCGAGACCTCCGGGCTCGCCTTGCCGCAACCTTTGGTGCGTGCGTTCAACTGGCCCGAGATCTCGACGCAGGTGACCGTCGATGGTGTCGTGACCGTGGTTGACGGGCGCGCGGTGAAGAACGGCCAGTTCGCCCATAACGTAGAGGCGGTCGACGCCCAACGCGCGCTGTGTGAGAACCTCGAGCACGAGACCCCGCTGACACCTTATACGACGAACCTTACACGATAACGATATTACTACGCGTCATCCTCTTGAGGTCGTTGTTTGGACCAACGAAGAAGGCGCTAGATTCAGTCCGGCATGCATGGGCTCTCAAGTGTGGGCGGGCTATCTGTCTCTGCAAGATATGTATGCTGTTACCGACTCAAATGGCACCAGTGTTAAACAAGCATTAGAAGATACTGGCTTTTTAGGACGCGAAGTCGCACGAGTAAAGCCTGTTAAAGCTGCCTTTGAAGCACACATTGAGCAAGGGCCTATCCTTGAGAAAGAGAACAAGCAAATCGGTGTGGTAACTGGTATACAGGGCGTACATTGGTATACCTTAACCTTGTACGGGGTGCCATGTCATGCGGGGCCAACGCCTATGGAGCAGCGACAAGATCCAGTGCAAGGGATGCTCAGTATTTTGCAGTCCCTCTATTTGATGGCTGAGAACAATACGCCATGGGGCCGCTGCACGATTGGTGAAATTCAGACTGACCCCAGCTCTCCTAATACCGTTCCTCAGTCAGTTAAGGTTCGTATTGATTTGCGGCATCCCTTAGCCCATGTTTTGCAAAACATGCACAAATATTTGTATGCCATCGTTGAAGACAAATGTCGCGAATTTAACTTGGATTATCGCATTGATGAGGATTGGCAAGCTGATGTCACGGTGTTCGATGAGCAATGTATCGCATCGGTCAAATCGGCAACTCAGGCTTTAGGCTACAAGAGTATGGAAATGGTCAGTGGTGCGGGACATGACTCGCTATATGTTTCCCGCGTCGTACCAACCAGTATGATTTTCGTGCCATGTGAAGATGGTCTGTCTCATAACGAAGCGGAAAATGCCACCATTGATGATCTTCACGCTGGCGCTAATGTCTTATTAAACGCCATGTTACTAAGCGCTGAAGTCGTTTAGGTAGTCAGTTTATCTATACCCGGAGAGACCGTGATGTTTAGTCTTTTTCGTTTATTCACAATCAGTTTAGGTTCAACACTTCTACTGGTTTTTAGCCTGCAAATTAGTGCCCACCGGGGGGCACACTCTGACGTGAATCTCAAACCAGCAGTTAGCCCAAACTTGTTAACGGAAGAGGAGAACGTTTTGGCCCGGCTCGCGGCGCTGATCGGGCCGGCGCGCGCGAGCGCGCTTCTACTCGGAGCGCGCCGGGTGGATGCGCAAACGGCGCTGGCCTGGGGGCTCTATGACGCGGTCGAGGACGATCCAGACGCCGCGATCGCCGGGCTGATCGCCCCTTCCCTGTCGGCCCGGCGCGCCCATATCGCCGCAATCAAGGGGCAGATTGCGGGAATTGCAGCCAAAGGCGCCTATGAGGCGCTCTATCAAAAGGTTTAAAATCCCGCGACGGAATTCCACGTATCGAACGTATAAGCGTCTTTGCGGGGACGCGAGGAGTGGAGCCGATGAGATTCCTTCTGCGGGCGATTGGCGGTGCGGCCATCGTGATCGCCCTGTGCGTCGCCCTGATCGGGTTCGGCGTGGCGCGCTTCGCGATGGCCGCCAAGGAAGAGCGTCCGGGTCGCCCCTCGGTCGAACGCTCCTATTCGGTCAAGACCGCGATCCTGACCGAGGAAATCGCGACCCCGACCACGATCGCCTATGGCGAGGCCAGGGCCTGGCGCACCATCGAGCTGCGCGCGGGCATGATCGTGGGCGCTGGAAGCGCGAGCTGGCAGATCGTGCGCCGGCTCGCCGAGCGCCTCCCAGCGATGATCCTCCCCGCCTGGCTGCAGAGGCACTCCTGGCCGGTCGGCATCTCCGACGTGGTGCACGCCGTGCTTGCGCATGACGCGCGCGGCCACGTGCGCGTCGTTGTACTGCGGCACCGCGTAGGTGCGCTCGGTCATGATCGAACTCAGCGGCGTGGCCTCCTTGAGGTCGCCGACGAGGTCGGTCTTCGAGACGATCCCGGCCAGCTCGTCGTCCGGCCCGACGATCGGCACGGCGGAGATGCCGTGCTCGGCCATGAGCTTGCGAGCACGCGCCACGGTGTGGTGACGCTGCAGGGTGAAGACGGGGCTCTGCATCAGGTCGCTGATCTTGACGCTCACGAAGCGAGGCTCCTTCGAAGTCGGTCACACGGGTGCGCGGGAGGCTACGCTGGAAGCGTGGTGCGCACCATCGCCATTCTCCTGCTGCTCTGCGTTGCGAACCTCGCGACTGCGGAAGAGTCCGCAACCCTGCGCGTGGACGGCAAGGACGTCCGTTTTAAATGTCTTTTATACCTTAGACGACCTTAAGAAAGGTTATTAAAAAGTTAAAAATGCAAATTCTTTTCTTTCTTTTGTTTTACCGCCAAACTTGTACGTCGGAATACGATCCTATTTAACTCTAGGGAACAACTGGTATGAAAAAAAAATGATAAGTAAAAAGCCGAGTGTATTTTGGGCCTTAGGATAATAATTATCAAGTTAATATCCTAATATTAAACAATGCTGTCAGGTTACCTGACAATGCTGTCAGCTTCTGACAAAAGAAGAAACGGAAAAAATTAAATTCAGGCAGTAGAATTTAGCCTCATGCTACAAATAACTCAAGAAGTAGCCTAAGGATCAGGAAAGTGTGCCAAATGTGGCGGAACTGTTCTAAGTGTGCAAGGCTTTGCTAAGAGTGGCTAAACTCTGCCAGGAACAGCAGAACTATGCCAAGCTTCCGACAAAAGAAGAAATCCAAAAGTATTTATTTAAGAAGAAAAACTAAGTTAGTTCTTTTTTTCTTGTTTTAATCGCCGAAGACGGCTTGGTGGAGGTCCTTGAAAAAGTATCTGCTTTTACCATTTTCACTATTTATGTCCTGTGATGTTACCCTAGTCTTTCTCGGCGAAACACTTAGTATTTCTTTTCTATTTTTGAGGGTTTTCTTATGATAATGGCCATCTTTGCCAAACTTAGCCTTAACCAATTGAAAGAGACTATATATTCTTCATTTTTAGTCGTATTGCATAGGTAATCAAGAAACATTTAGTTTTTTTTCTATTTTTGTGGGTTTTTCTAAGAAGATGGCCTGTCTTTGCCAAGCTTAGCCTTAACTAATTAAAAAAACTATAAATTCTTCATTTTTAGTCGTATTGCATGGGAAATCAAGAAACATTCAGTTTTTATTCTATTTTTGTGTTGTTTTTTCTTATGATAATGGTCATCTTTGCAAAGCTTAGCCTTAGCTAATTGAAAGAGACTATAAATTCTTCATTTATAGTCGCATTGCATAGGTAATCAAGAAACCTTTAGTTTCTTTCTATTTTTGCGGGTTTTTAAGAAAATGGCATGTCTTTGCCAAGCTTAGCCTTAACTAATTGAAAAGACTATAAATTCTTCATTTTTAGTCCGAAAGCGGAACGTCAACCCGAATGGGATGAACACCAAGGCGTCGATGTGGTGAAACGAGTGTGGGCTCAGGAAAGCGAAGCAAAGGGTGAGCTTGACCAATCCTGGGAAGGCGCTTTCCCCAAAGACCCGGAAATCATGAAGGCGTATCTGGTTAAATTCCAAGAAGTGACCCGGGCCTGGATTCGGCGTGAGGCGGGCTTCCCCGATATTGAACCATGGCAGGATTTTTTAACGCGGGTGGCCACTGGACTGAAAAGCCTTCAAGCTGAATGTCAGTCCGGACAAACCGTGGTGCTTTTTACCTCGGGTGGGACTTTGGCTGCTGTGACTGGGTTGGCCTTGGCACTTAATGACGAGTCTGTCTTGGAACTGAGTTGGGTTGTGAAAAATGCGGCTTTTGCTGAGTTTCGCATGTCGTCCAATCGTTTAACGATGGAACGATTTAATGTCTACCCCCATTTGCGCGAGGAAAATTGGGTGACCATGGTCTAAGGGGAAACTTCGATCTGGCCCGATCCAGGTAGTTCCGTCACGAACTGAGATCCCATCAATAAAGAGGGTGTCGCAAACCCTAAGCGATGGTCCTCTTTCAGGAGTCTGTCAACAATGGCGACAGACCCGGTTGCGGTAAGTTCGTAACCGTTTGCGGTTGTGATTCTGCCAACTTTGCTAGAGCCTTCGGGGTTGCGAACTTCGCCCCAAACATAGGTTTTCCCTTCTTTTCGCTGTTTTTCGCCAGGCCCTTTCACCTTTTTGTCGATCCGCTTTTTGAGCCAATTTTGAATGATCCGCCAACCGAGGATGGGTTTGAGGTACCTCAACCTTTTCATTTGGGCAATCATGCGTTTCGAGCTGGGGATATAGACCTCGATGTTGGGAATGCCCGTACTGTGATAGGCAGTAGAAACGTCGCCCCAGGGAATGGTGACGGCCGTTTTTTCGCCGTTACCAAAATCGATTTTGCGAATTCGGTAGGCGAGGGGCACCCGCTGGATTTGCCCATCTTTGCGAATCTTCCCACCCTGGGCCAATCCCTCTACCGAAGTCTTGGCTGTTCCTGGACTGAAGCGTGATCGCGAGTCAAAACCCAAGGTCAAATGAGATGCATCCGGTAAATTGTCATAGTTTTATTTGGTCTTTATAAAGGATGATTGATATAGGCTATTCAGTAAAGTTACTGTGCTAAGTAGTATGCTGTCGGATATTCGAAAAAATAAATTTTATCCGTTCCATTGTCTTGAAAGTAAATATTTTTCATAATAAGTGATTTTCTTCTTTTTTATGTTTTACCCCGCTATTTGCATTTTTGTTATTATTGGGTTATAAATAACGTAATAATATCTGCTTTTATCATGGAGTAACAAATTAGAAACCAATCCTGATTTTTGTTTCTTTTACAGGTCCTGTATTCAATGATAACTTTTAATTGATTCAACTTCACCATTGATTTTCATTATTGACAGCCAATGAAAACTAACTCATTGCAAATAGAATAGTTTTCTCGGCTCTTAGTTGTCAAAATCAATTGTAATAAGCTATATTGAATGCCGGGATCATATTGACAAATTCTGATCTATTTTTTTTTCTTGCAGGTAAATATGGATGGAGAACCCAGAGCTGTAAGGTCCTCTGCTGTGACAGTATTTTCCGTTGACAGTAATGCTCCCCGACGTCCTAATTCAGACATGGTCCTTGGAACAGATTTTATTTTTCTTCTCGCTTTTTTGGGTAATGTCTCTTTATTGACTTGCATTATTTTTCAGTATGAATGACTTTTTTTTATTGAATAAATTACGGTTTTAGAATGGCATAAACAAACATAACAAAATTAAACATAAGCAAATGTAAAAGAGGAGGAAAATAGAAAAAGTGCATAAAAATGACTTATATAAACCAACGCAAATGAAAGATAAACTAAACGTTATAAAAATGTTATTTTTATTACCCGCTTTGTCATTTTTATGCAACAAGTTAGTTTAGGTTTCTAGCCCATTTCTGATATTTATAACTTAATATAACCTAACTTTAACTTTTACCATGAAACCTTGCATAAGACTTGCAAAACTGACTGAATCCGAGCAGATAAAAAGGAGTTTCGGACATTCACCGGTGAATGTCGACATTTACCTGATTTTTGTCTTACACCGTAGCTTATACATAGGTCGGAAACATGCAGCCAGAAACCATATTTTAGGCAGCGGTAACCGGTTGGTTTCTGATAAATGTTAAAATGATTCGCTTCCGCAGTGGTCATAACCGACCGAGAAACCGGCCGCTCAAGAGGGTTTGGTTTTGTTTAGTTGGAAGATGGCGCTGATCAGGCGATCGAAGCCTTAAACGGTCAAGAGGTGCAGGGCCGGCCTCTTCGCGTGAATGAAGCGCAGAGCAAAGACCGTGGTGGTCGTGGCGGCGGTGGCGGCGGTGGCAACCGCGGCGGCGGTCGTCCTTTCTAGAACTGCCCGTCTAGAAGTAAAAATCCGGCAAGGTACCGGTCTACGCCAGGCGCAAGCCAGGTGGCAGATCGGTGTCTTTGCCTGACTACCCTTCCTGCAGTGTTCCTCCAGTTAGCGCTGCCACCGTCACCCGCTGTAGAGGTGACAGGCCACAGCATGATCCGCGCCTTCTCCCTGATTGCCGTTGACTGTCTTTACCGGCAGTAATTCCGGCGTAATTTGTCTGCATTGTTCCATTACTTTTGGACAGCGGTTGGCGAAGCGACAGCCGGCTGGAATGTTTACCGGTGATGGTATTTCGCCCTGGATGGTGGTGGAGATGCGCCCGCGTTCTATCTGCGGGTCCGGCTCGGGATTAGAGCCGACCAGTATTTCGGTGTAGGGATGTTGTGGATTGAAGAACACTTCGTCTGCCCGGCCTACCTCCACCAGGCTGCCAAGATACATCACTGCCATGCGGTCGCTTACGTAGCGAACCATGGACAGGTCATGTGCTATGAACAGCAAGGTCAGCCCCAGCTTGTCCTTCAACTCATCCAGCAGATTCACAACCTGGGCTTGAACAGATACGTCCAAAGCTGAAATCGGCTCGTCACAGACGACAAATTCAGGCTCCAGTATCAGCGCCCGTGCAATGCCGATGCGCTGACGCTGGCCGCCGGAAAATTCGTGCGGGTAGCGGGACATATGGTCGGCTTCCAGGCCGACCCGGCCGAGCCACTCCGCAACCTGATCACGCACCTGGCTGGTGGGCAGGTTGGCATGCAGTTTCAGCCCTTCGCCGACAATTTCGCCCACCGTCATGCGCGGGTTCAAGGACGAGTAGGGGTCCTGAAATATCATCTGCATGTGTGGCGCATACTTCTGAAAGTCCGCGGCGGTGTATCTGGCTGGCAGTGGCGACATGAAAAGCCCATCCTAGAGGCAGCATAAAACCAGATTTTTATTTATCTTTTTTTACAACTTCTATTTCGTGGCAGATTATTTTATGTTTTGGTAATAAGTACAACAAAACGACAAACCCAAGTCACTGGAATTCCGTAGTCTGATGCCAGGTGTTGAGTTTTTGGAAACATTACGGATATCAGCATATTCCAGGTCCCATGGATATGTAGCAGAACATACAATGATGCTGAAACAAAAATAATGGCCATTTATTACTGGTTAGCCTTTCAATAGATATAATTTCAATTAAATTATCATCCCCAGAAGGGATTAAATTATCATCCCCAGAGGGGATACTGGCAATGGAAGAGGAGATCTACGGTCTTTTAAACTAAGGACTTTGAAAGGTGTCACATGTAAATCGTTGCATAGCAGTGTATCAGTAACATTTATTGGACTATCAAATTCTTACGCTTAAAAATGATTTTTTTTTTTACATTATATAAGTGTATACATTTGTGTAAGCAAGAGATATTTCAAAGTGTCTACTGCCACCCCTTCCATACAAAGTGTCTTTGAAAAAACAAGAATAAATCATATAGTTCGCGGTAACGAGCTGTAAGTAAGGAGCGGTGCGGCTCAATAGTAACCGAAACTCTAAAAAACGGAATCAAAGGCTATGAATCTGCCTGAACAAAATTTTCCTGATTTTCGAAAAAGGGGGGAGACACCCCTAAGAGTTGAGAAGCTTCAATAAAATTCAAATCATCAGATTCAGCGTACCAAAGAACCTTATTTCAGAGATTTCAGCCTCCTATCTGCAAAAATGTGGAATTTTCTAGTTTGCTGGAAGAAATTTCACAGATGCGTGTTTATTTGCTTGTTTTTTTCTCCGCAGAGGCGGTCATATCGACTCAGGACTCAATCGAGCAGAAATCGAACGTTCTAGTGCTCTTATTAAGCGACCAAAAACATTGGAGGGCAACTAGGCCCCCTTCCCACTCTTTTTCCCAAAAAGGTCCGATAGAAATTTTGAGATAGCCATTTTTTCATCATAGTTGAAAAGCCTAATAACTATGCCTTTGGATATAACATGAACCCCCACAGACCCAGAGGAAAGGTTTTAAGTTATAAAGCCCCGTGCGGTTTTTCATCGACATCCTGTTGCCGATGTCGCGCACGAACATCGCCGCGCTGTTTGTCATCCTCTTCATCTACGGCTGGAACCAATATCTCTGGCCGCTGCTGATCACCACGGATCCGGACATGAACACCATCGTCATGGGCATCAAGCAGATGTTCCCGTCGGGCGATGACATCGCCGACTGGCCAGTGATCATGGCGACGGCGATCCTGGCCATGCTGCCGCCGGTGCTCGGGAATGTGATGTTCCTGGAAATCTGCGATGGCGGAGAGGATTTCCGCTATCTGCATTACGGGGCCGAAATCGCCTGGCGGATGGGCAAGGATTATACCGGGCGCCGGGTCTCGGAGATCATGACCCACCCGTTGATGCCGCATTTCTTCAACACCACCTATCGGGCCGCGATCGCCGACCGGGTCGCGATCCTGACCGAGCATATGGCGCCCTCTCATGTGGATGTGGATCGCTGGCGGCGGCTGGTGCTTCCGGTCTGCGACGCATCCGGCGCGGTGACGCGGATCCTCGCCGGCAACATCCCCTATCCGGAGATGCGCGCGATCGGATAGGCTGCGTTCGGACCGGCGCTCAGCCGGGCAGCGCGGCCAGAATCCCCCGCGTCGTGTTGGCGCGCGGGGACCAGATCCCGCGCCGGATCGCCTCCCGGAATCGCGCGGTCATGGCCGTCAGAGCCTCGGGATTGGCCGCGCCGAGGAAACCGCGCACGGTCTCATCCCCGAGATAGGCCGCGAAGAGCCGATCGAAACAGCGCCCCGGCGCCGCGTCGGTCAGCGCCGCGAAGGCGAACAGGTAATCCACCGTCGCCGCCATCTCGGTCGCGCCGGCATGGCCGTGGCGCATCGCCCCCGCGATCCATTTCGGATTGGCGGCGCGCGATCGGGTCACGCGGGCGATTTCCTCCTCAAGGGTGCGGATGACCGGACGGCCGGGCCGCGCGTGATCCACATGATAGACGGCCGGCGTCCCGCCGTCCGGCCCCCGGGCCGCCGCGGCCAGCCCGCCGCCTTCTTCGGCGTAGCCATCCGTATCGAGCAGGTCGTGCTCCCGGTTGTCCTGGGTCTGGATCACCGCGTCGACCGCGCCCAGCCGGGCAAAATAAGGCAAATTTTCTCAGCCTCCTAACTTTTGATGGGTAAGATTAAACTTGAAATAAACTTGATAAACATGAAACTTATAAATTTGAAATCAGCATAAAAATATAGTTCTTTTGATGTATCTATTGGTATCAAAATTCCGTTTTTTAGAGTTTCAGTTACTATTGAGCCGGGTCGCTCCTTACAGTTCGTTACCACGAACTGGTTGATACGCTGAATTTCATGGGGTAATTTTCATCAAGCTTATTCTACATTTTGAGGGGTATTTTCCCTTGGTAAATTCAAAGACTTATATATAAGAGGGATCCGGCAAAATAAACAAAAATTGAAAATGTAAATGGACGGAATTAGGACAACAAGTGACAAAAGCAAGAGGAATTAAAAATGAAAATGACTGGTTTAGAATACATGCTAGAAAGATCACTGAAGCCACGGATTGGATAAAAAAATACTTTAGTCTATTTTCCTTTCTTTCCTCAACCCTGATAGGAATAAAACTCAAAGAGTTTATCTCTATTCTAAATCACATGCCTAACCAGTAGTCAATCCTCCATCCCAAAGTTTCATCAAAACTCCATCCCCCATGTTTCATTATTGAGCAGCTCATAGCTCGCTGACAAGCGGATAGGCTATAGTTTGAACCGTACTACGGTCTAGGATTTTAACTCCACTCAAGACTCACTCAGATTATCAGTAAATGCGTCACATCAGCCGTGATCTACAAAGGCAGTTGGTGGTCTGTTTGGATAATCTCCTTTTCATTTGCGGGTGACTAAGGGAAAAAAGGTCACCAGCCGATTGAAAGAATTTCTAAGCACACAGGTTGAAGGTTCTTAATCTACAACTGCTGTATAGCCTAGCTAATTCTCCACTGTTTCAGCATTATACACCAATAAAAGACAATACTTCAGAATAAACTAAATACTCGTCTACCTAAATTACCAAAAAGATAATAAACGTTATAATATTCCATGCTTTAGCTTTTTTTGAAATTTTCACTTATCTTTACAATCTTCAAAGTAATTGGTCAAACTCTTGGATTTGACATGGGCCAACGCTCAACAACGTTGAACATTGACATAAGTTCTGTGTCAGAACACAGCCTTGATTAAACAAAGCCCTACGAGGCCTTTATGGGCTCAGTCGGCGTACTGCCGGGTGAGCCCGAAGTGGAGACTTTGCTAGCCCGCGAATCTGCGCTCGGCGCGGCCGGGGGCATCGCCCTGCCGCCCCAGCCGGTGGGCGCATTGCCGAGCGCGGTCTGCGGCCCGGAGGGGAGCGCCAAGGACCGCTGCCTGCGCACCATTCCGCCGCGTGAGAACGGCGGCAACATGGACGTGCAGCAGATGCAGGTGGGCACGACATTGCTGCTGCCCTGTTTCGTCGACGGCTGTGGCCTCTTCGTCGGCGACGTGCACTACGCACAGGGCGACGGCGAGGTCTCCGGCACGGCGATCGAGACCGGTGCCGTGGTCACGGTGACCACCGAGATCCGCAAGGGCCAGGGCGCCCACATCAAGGGTCCGGAGGTCGAGGGCGGAACCCAGATCAAGGAGATCGAGCCCTCCAAGTTTTACCAGACCATCGGCCTGCCGCTGAAGGCCGCGGGCGAGGTGCCGGCCCCGCATGCCTACCTGGAGAGCCAGAAGATCAAGGACCTGACGAACCTGTCCGAGGATTTGACCCTGGCCGCGCGGGACGCGCTGATCAAGATGATCGCCTACATCCAGCGTGAACACGGCCTCGATCGGGAGCAGGCCTACATCCTGGCCAGCATCGCGGTCGATCTGCGGGTCGGGCAGGTGTTCGACGTGCCCAACTACGTGGTCACGGCGGTATTGAACGAGGACGTCTTCGCCGAGTGAAGCGTCGTCACCTTCTGGGCCAGGCCCTACGGCTTTCCGGCGGAGCGGCGGCCGCCGTGCTGCTGGGCGGCCACACGCCCTACGGCCAGTGGGTGGTCTATCGCAAGAAGCACCTGCTGATCGGCTGCCACAAGGGAGATCCCGCGACCTACGACCTGGCCAAGCGGGTGGTAGCGGTGCTGGCCGAGCACCCGGCAGGCCCGGCGTTCGGAGATGCCGAGTGTCTGGCGCACATGCTCCAGGCATTCGCGGCGTCGTGAAGGGCTTAGGGGCTCCGCCCGTTCAGGGCTGAAACGGTCGCCCGGACCGTTTCCGAGATGCCCTTCACTCACTGGGCAGCCTCCGTCAGTATCAGCTTCTCGAGCGTCAGGTGAAGCATGCCCTAAATTATGCTCATAGGTAATAAGCATGCCCTACAGAGTCTGGCTACGGCATTGATAATCACAATCAATACCACATGGAATGGGTATCAAGACACCAAACAGTGCATTGTTAAGTTGTTGAAGAGAGGTATTATCTCGTGACGTACGAACGATCAGAGAAGAACAGTGTTGTTTTGCAAGATGTACTCTAGAGATAGTCAAACTAAAAGCACTTGTGTTCCGTCAAGATTAAAAAGTACGAATAAAAAGATGAACAGGCCACCGGAAAATTATAGTAGATAAAAAAGTCAAATGAGGAAACTTTATTGGAAACGTTTCGTTATCTGAAAGACGTCTTCAGGTCCATTACAGATTTTTACTGAAAATTGGTTTAACTGAACTCAGAGACCTGGAATACAGATGTTAAACCTAAACTCGAATTGCAATTGCCTTTCTATCATATGATAATCAGGGACGGGGGTACAGGGGGGATCGGGAAGAGGGTGCCATGGCTTTCCAAAGACTTGCCAAATCTCAATATTTTTTTCGTGACCACTTTTCACCTTTATCAAAATTAAAATTGATCGCGACAGACATTGTTACATTCACAGCAAGATATGTATATTGACACGAAACACCCCTTTCCACACAATGACCAAAGGCACCTTATTGCAATGTGGAAAATAAATTTGAGTCTAGCCTACTTGCCCCCCCCCCCCCAATCCGCCTCACCTTCCCCCGTCGCTGATAATAACTGTTGAACTGAGTGACAGATTTATTATTCCAAATATTCTTGCCAGTCACTGGTCACACCAATCGTTTGTAAGAACCCTTTTTACGTTACGTCGCTCCTAGGACGCGACCAAGGTTAAAGAGTAGGCTTTATAGTACTGTGACTCACTCCAAAGGTATTCTTTATGTCATTTAAAATTTGGGACCATAGTTTTACCATTTAATGTTAAGTCTATTGTTGACGAACATTGTTTGCTTTCGTTAGCCATTTTGATTAAAATCAGAGGGGTCAGTACTAGGTTGGTAAGCTTATGTACAAGGCAGTGTCCAACAAAATCGCAAAACGGCTTTTCAAGTATTTATGCACCTAAGAAACCAAAGAAGGATCATTGTGGCCAGCCAAGAAGTGCAATGGGGGGTTTGGGGCCAGCCATCCTGTGTTTTCGCACACTCTTCCTGTTTACCTTCCCCATATTTCTCCAGGTACCCATTTAGAGCCCAGTTACCATTGACTGGGCTTAGAGTCACGTTACTGACCCCCGTTCCAAATCAAATAGCCGGAAACCTCAGGTCTCGAACGCATGTCCTCATGGAGAAGAAATGTCGAAGTCTAGCGTGCCAACCACTAGCCTAAGACAAATAGTTGGCAAATTACCAATTAATGGTAATTAAATAATGGTACATGGCCCCAAGCAAATTTTAAGGACGCGATCCACAAGAGAAATTACAACACGTTTTTAACCTGTAAGAACGGTTCGACAAAACGAATTGTGAGTGGGTTTGTGGGTAACAGTAACCTATCATATGGTAATGGTGTTTTTTTTGCATTGTATTTTTTAATTGTAGTAATGGTAATTATGGTGATGATAGTACAATGACAATAACGGTATTAGTGGTAGTGCTGGTAACTCTGAGTTCTTCATTTAACAATACACTCATTATTATCATTAAAAGTTACCATTTAATGATAATTTGATGACAGTAAATGGTCCTGTCAATTGAGGACACAATCGAAAAGAGAAATTGTAACACCTCAGAATCCACATGTTTTCAGCAACCTATAGTATATTCAAGCATCCCTTATCCAATTTGTCGGTTTAAAACTAACTTCCTCGGATGTAATATGTACAAATTACAATACATAATTACCTGGCAACTTGTCAACTGAAACCCTAAAGACAACTAGGCGACTAAACTTTATTCACGTGCACTTCAATTTAAACATTCCTTAATTACAAATCCCTGAAGGTTTGTCCCATTCATGATTGCTATCGCTTTCCGTTTTCTATGTATAGGTTTTTCCGAACAGCGAATCCAAATCGTTTCATGTAGTAGTGCTCTTAACTTCTGACATAATTTAGGTCTCATGAAACCTTAAGGATAAGTAATCGGGTTTGTCAGATAAGTAATTTTGGCATGTTTGAATGCATTAATAGTGTCCTGTAAATGCAGTTTAGCTTATAATGAACATTCATTTTAAAACTTCTTACCCAATTATCAAGTTTCCGCTAATTAGAAGAGTTCGACTAAGGTTAAGGACGTCATCTGCATAGCATATCAAGGAAAGGTTTACAGAGGACAAAATAATTTTTGCAATCAGGAGGTCCACTGAAGCGGGTTGTCGGATTTAAGCAAAATTTGGCAGAAGGAGAAAACTAATTTCCTCGTTTTGTCTTTTTGGAATCTGAGTTATTGAGGAATGCCTCCATTTTTGTCATCAGGACAAGGACTTATCCAGGATTTTTGTTGGAGGGACAAAAAACTTAAAAAAACGCATCAAACCTTTGTTTATATGCATTTTTGTTAAGTTTTTACAAGTTGGGCAATATTTTTGGGGGAGAGGTTCAAACCCGGTACTCTTTCCCTGGATAAGGTTTTGCATCAGGAAATTTTAGATGGGTTTTCCCGCTCTTAACCAAACTCATCGGACGGCAAAGGTTCCTGTCCTAATTCGTCTTTTAGGAATTTATGTCTGATCCAACTTCTGTTGTGGAAAGGGATCCCTAAATTGTTGTCACTATGTTATCTACCAAAACAAGTCGTTAGATTTCAACTCCGGTTTGACCCCTGTGGGGGAGAGGGGTATCTAAAACTAAAAGTTATCAGCATATCAACCAAAGAGAATATCAACCAAGCTTAGTCAATTGTTACAGTTGTTGCCCTCTTAAAAGAGGAGATGAAATGGGTTGTCTGTATTCTTGTTGACATTAGATCTACTAGAAAGAGACGTTGGTTTCCAACCAAACTTCAAGGGAAGTAATAGCCAGGTTCTTTGTTTTGCCTTTCTAGGTTTGGTAGAATCTAGCCTATGTTTGGAGGGGGATGTAATTTTCAAGTTAACTTGCTACAAGACCCAGGGGATTAGCAGGGAGAGGGGAGGGGCTCAGCCAAACCTGGTTAATAGTTTTGATCCCCGTGCTCGATCTAACATTTGTGAAAGAAGACCGCATTGTTGTCACGCGCGTTCATTCTATTGTATTTAAATATTGTAGGAATTTTGGCAGTTAGGGTTTAGCTGCATCTTAATGGGGTTCAAGTCCTATGTGATTAGTTATAGGAATAGTTTCCAAAATGGTGCCAGGTACAGAATATGAGGTAAAACAGTAGCGTTATATAGGCTGGCAAGGAGGGGGTCATTGTCTGTCTTCTGGCAACAATACAAAATTCCGCATTTTTGTAGATAGGAGCTTAAAACTTCTGCAGTAGAGTTCTCTGAAGATGTGACTGATTTGCGATTTTGTGAAACACAATGAATTTCAATCCATCAGTTTTATATTTGCATTGTCCCAACTTATGAACCGACTTTAAAAATCAAAAAATGAGTGTTGTTGCTAATACACACGACATCTTGGTATTCATGTAGTCACAGGCATCACAAATGCTGACAAGGAAAGAATTGATAGGAAAATAAAATGACTTTCCATGAAATTGCAGTTTCAGATCCCTGTACATTGTTCAAACATAAATTATTCCATATATGAGGAGGCTGCGCTTTCCTGAACCCCCACTATTTATGCTAAAACTTAACATTTTGTTCCAACTATTTAAGATCGAGTTCTGAAGTAGAAGGGCCGTTGAATTCGAATGAGAAATATTTGTACAGAATTTTAAGACTTTAGCGTAAAGAGCAAGGGCTGCAAATTGGGCAAACCCCTCATATACGAAATAGTTTATTTTTTTAATGTTGTCCCTTACTTTCAGTTGAAATTCTTTTTTTATTTAATTGCGTAAACAAGTCAGTAAAACTCTGGGCCAGTAATAAACCTTTGACGAAACAAAGAGTCTCATAAATGTTACTATTGGCTTCCAGACTGCTGGATAGGCCACTGAGTGGGTGTACCTTGTAAACACTAATCCAAAGACAAAGGAATTTGAATGGCAACGCAAACCACTCCAGGGGATTTGAATGTTCCAAAAATACTCCCAACGTCTGAAACAGATATTTCACTGTGCTCTGGACCCTTGGTTACAGCTCACCAAGCTGGCCCTGAGCTAACACCAAGAAAAAAGATTGCTGTCCTTTGAGAGCGATTTATTGTGCCGTATTGTAAACTTGGGCACAAAAGTTCCGAACTGGACAAAGCGAGTAACGTGCGAAACTGTGATAGAGCTCAAGTTTTCACCATTAAATAGCAACGTAAGCAAATATCACAAAGGGACCTGCTTATTTCACACCTTACGATTTCCCGAAACCCGACTTCCTAAGGCTAATCTCCTGGGGTAGCCTGTTGGATTCAGACGAAAAGACACACCTTGTAAATTAATCAACTTTTGTCAACAATTGACATTTAAAGCATTGAAAATAGACTTAAAATTTCTCCTTCTCCTGACTTTAATCTAAAGCTAACGGTCGTATTTCTCTTATCATATTCTGTATAATTAATTCATAATTCCTTTCATTGTCAAAGAGGTGTTTGACATGGATGTATAATGTCTCTAGATCCCTTCAGTTTGTACTGACAATGGAATGACATTGAGAAAAATATCAAGAGTATATAGGAATTCAGAGAGGGGGAGGGATTTTTATAATCTTCGTCCATCTATTGACAGTCTTGATGTGTAATAAAGTAGAGAAGGTAAGATCTGATAGATTTAGTAGTTGGAGCTAGTTACAATACAGGGATACAATTATATACCAATAATACAGCTTGCTTGGTAATATCCGCCGAGGATCAAATTTTAAAGAGAAATACCTCAAAAATTAGAAGCAAAAAAGAAAAAGTTTAACAAATTGTGATAGTAGGTGTAGCAGTAAGATAAATCAAAAAGAAAAGTAGCTGCAAGTTCATTTCAAACTCACATGCAATCTTATGCAACAGGGCCACATCAATAGACCATTGCAGTGTCATGGCATTTATGTATATGGTTCTGAAAGCTTGTCAATTGATAAAACAACAAACTCAAAATATTGGAAGTGTAATAAATCAGGATAATGTTGAATGCTTCGTGTATCGCTGACCGTGGATGAAGTACTGCAGCAAGCTTAAAACTCATTAAAAAAATAACTTGGAACCTTGATGAGTGGCACTTGCCAAGCAGGCATTTGGAAAACCTTCGTCAGTTTTTAAATCACATCTTTTCAGTTATTTCATTCATTCCGATGAAATATTTATTTTGTTGCTTATGAAGAGTAGTGAATATGATCATCTAAACGAGCCCAAAAATATTTCACTCGTTTTGACACCAACCACAGCAGCAGCAGAAACACTGATTTAATTAAGTCACATCTGTAAGTAGGTCTATTGACAAAGCTAGTCTGTATATAAATTTGTCATTGAGCAGGATTTAGAGGGTTGACAAGATGTTTCAAAGCACCTGTATTCAAAGCTGGAAATTTATCCAATACCACAATAAAGTAAAAAGTACTTCTTCCCCACACAAATTTTTCTACATAATGGCTGAAAATATTGGAGCTGAAAGGCAGCCCCCTATACCCCATACTTGATGCTCCTGTCAGCAACTTCTGTGTAAATCTGCTAGAGGATGAATCATGAACAATCCCAAACTTACTTTTTTTACATTACATTCGTCGAATTCAAAATCAAAGTAGTAGTCTGTTTGGCCAAATCTTCCTTCTTGAAAGCATTTCTCACTTCGTCCGTAGAAAGATCCGCGTGTGTAAATTACACCATCGAAGTCGTTTTCTGTTACAACAGCGACTGATATCGAATTATCATTGCAGTTGAGTTGGACTCTATGGTAACCATCAGTTGGCGCACCAATATTGATTCTGTTACTGAGATCTTCTCGCCAAATACCTGAAAGGTGGAAAATGTGTAACCTTGCGTTTCGGTTATGTAAGGACAAAAAAAAAACCCAAAGACTTTGGTATTTATTTATCACCCTGAGCAGGGTCATGTTTTCATAATAATGACCTGATTAATTATTGCCTAGACAGACACCTCCTAATGTTTCTTTTTAGTTGTAGACCTTACAGTAAGTTGTATCTGCTTATTCAGTTATCTTCAACGATGGCCATCCTTATTTCTGCA
>JAAAKM020073195.1:124718660-124739533 GCA_010016025.2 Alatinidae sp. Z8VKAUB7J3 | reverse complement strand
CTTAGGCTACTTATTTCTGATTATTAACTAAAATAATTCCTTTTGTAGTAAACTACAGAAAAAGCAAAGACACACAAATGCGGCCATTGGGAGATGATGCAAAGACTAAATTAAAGTTGTTAACAAGAAATCATAAATTAACAGTTATAACAATGTTTTAAATGGTTTTAATTATGTTAGCTACTTGGAATAACTATAGAAAATACGCTCATGGTTCGCCTACAAAGTAATTCAAACATTTTGTCGTTTCGCTACTTCATACGTCAAAAGGAATGTAAAGATAATATCCCTGTCCTTTTAATGTAAATTTATATCAGGCCAAGCACAGGTGGAGGAATGCTAAAACGCGATCAACGTTGTCTAAAACTGAGAACTGTGGTTAAGCAACACATATTTGATGATCATTCAAACCTAGCCATAAATGTAATACACCTTAATTTTTAAAAAACTCTATATCTCAATGCAAACCTTTATTATGTTTCTTTCAAAACAGTCACAATATCAGACGCGGAATCTAAACCCTCCCCTTTCGTACAAGTAGATTATTAAATAACATTTAATATTAGAAAAGAATTACGGAAATACAAAGAAAGTAAAGTTAGGTCTTATTAAAAACTCTTGAAAACCTTTTTTTTACCTTTGCTTTGTGTTGGAATTAGAGTGTGAAATAAGAAATAAGACCTTTAAATAGAATAAGACTGTTTTGTTGTGAAAAGGTAATCAACTGCACCCGAAGGCGTAGTGGCTCACTCCAGGCCTATCCTCACTGAACCGAAACCACCTCCATGCGCAAGTGTGTAGTAGGACATTTTTTGGGTGTGGGGGGGGATTCGAAAAAAAAACCTTAGAAGTGATAAATTTTACCCAGTCCGATTTCCGTTCTCATCTTTCGAACCACAATTCACTTTTGTGTCATAGCTTGTGTTAGACTTTTCTTTGAAATTATCCATTTCCAAAAGTTTGCATGAATCCTAAAAATATTCTTGACCATAATGAATAAGTAACTGGAAATTTTTAATGCCCATAAGAACACACGAGACTTATAATGGAGAGAAAAGGAAAAATGCAATATACATACAAGAACACAAATATAAGATAAACTAGCTCTCAGTCATTGCCGGGGAAAACATATGAGACTGATCTAGCCTTTCGAAAAATCTTTTACGGTGACTTTCAGCTGTAGCCAGAGTTTAAACCAAATTACAAGTGTCGATTAGCTGCCTATTTCCAAACCATAGGGGAATTTTGAAGAGAAATTTCGTATATCTACAATATATAGACCTTATAATTTTTGTCGGTACAAGTAAAGATGTTCTAGCTAGGGAAAAGAGCAATGACATGCGAAAAGAGAATGAGTTGTAGATGATTTGCAGCAAACAATAAGCCCAAATACTTTTTGTAACTTTTCATTGAAACACTTAAGCATGAGGGAGACTTTTGATTTAACGGTGGTATCGATTGGAAGGCCAAGATACTTAATGCTTTCAGACGGTGAAACATTTTGACTTCGTAGCCTTAAATTGACAAACAATAAAATATCACTTAGATGCGTTGAGTTGAAAGACAAAACTTTTTACCGTATTCGTGTGACTAAGCACGGAAATTTTTTTCGTAATTGATGACAACTTATTTAATATTTTGCAAAATACCCACCCTTTTGTTGCATGTTCCCATATGGGAACGTTGCCAGCTAAAAGGTTAATCAAAGTACGATCAGCCAAGAACTTTTCCTTATTTCGGGAAACCAAAACGAGATTAACGGATAAAATGATGTGCAATCTCCTAATTTGTCCCCAAAAAGGAGAAGTCTACAAAGACATTTCTTCGGAAAAGTCGCCATCCGAATTTTGGATAGTACAGAGGACAATTGGAGACAACTTTATTTTGGGTCTATTAACACTGTGATGGATTGCATGAAGTCCTATTTTGATCAAATGGATTATTCCAAATGTTATGCCAAAATGGAAAACATATTACTGTCCGCAAATAAAGTTGAGCAGTCAAACAATAAAGTAAACTTCGTTTGTGACTATTTTGGTAATGATTTCTACACGTTTAACCTGCAAACGCAATTGAAATTGATATTAAAGATTGTTGGACCCGACGTTATTGAAGGATTCCGTCAGTTGACCAAACTACAAAGGGTTCTATTTTCACATTACTTCTGTTTGAAACAGCAACAATTGCAACCAGTGAGCGCTCGGATTCCACTCTTAGAAGGATTCAAACCTATCTTCGCAATTGTAAGAACCATTCCTACATTGTTAACCTTGCGGCCAACATTTTGATATTATGGGTTTGAATTTGTGCAGAGTTATCACAAACAGTTGTTCAAAATGTCTGACGCAGCAGCTCCACCAAAAGGGGGGAAACGGGCGCCCAAAGTAGACAATCGATCGCTTCTCGGCCTTTTGTCAAGGAATGGATGTGGTATCTGTTCTCATTGATGACAGATGCTTTCCATAATCCGCGAGAGGTGGTTCTACTAGGCAGTTGAGCCTGCTTCATAGCTTGCTTCTCTCCCCGGTAGCACAGATTGAGGGGCGTCGCCCTTGGACGCTCCAGCTGCCATTTATTTATGAGTTAGCCCGTTTGGTAGTTTTTCTGTTGATTTAGGGAAGTTTCAATGTCGGGCAATCTCTAAATCAAAGACCCCTGATGAGCAGTAGGCCCGACATTGAAACTACCCTAAATAAACAGAACAACCACCAAACAGGCTAACTAATAAATAAAGGGCAGCTGGGGGTGGAGTAGTAATAGTAATAGTAATAGTAATAGTAATAGTAGCAGTAGTAGTAGTAGTAGTAGTAGTAGTAGTAGTAGTAGTAGTAGTAGTAGTAGTAGTAGTGGAGTAGTAATAGTAATGGTAATAGTAGTAGTAGTTTTAGTATAGGTAGTAGTAGTATTCGAAGACGTAACAGTGTTATCTGTTCTACCAGAAGTAGTAATGCTGCTCAAAGCAGAATTTCTGCATTTCTTACAATATAAATAAACATTAATCTTGTTGCTTTCATATGTCCCCCTCAATGGTTGCCTTAATTCTTCCTCTTAATTGTTTCCTTTTAAATCATACCATTAAATCGTTTCCCGGCAAAGAAACAAACCTGCTGATGCCAGTATTAACTTTGTTCTTATGAAGTTGTTAGCAGCTGTTTCATCAGGATTATCCTAAAACTGATAACAACGTATCTGTTGCACCTAGAAATTCAACGATGTTTACAAACTTACCCTTGTTGAAGATTACGAATCTTCGAATACCTGTCACCACAAGTAACGAGGACTGTAGACATCTGGTTTAGCTAATGCGAATTGTCACTGAATTACTACAGTAAAAAGATGACATTTACGATACTAGTAATAAACTAACGATATCGTTAGATAGTAGGTGCGATAAATATAGGATTAAATGTCCAAGCTTGTCAAAGGACACATGCTGCAACTGCCGGATGTGAATGACATTACCTTAGCCATCATAAAAAGTATGAGCTTTGTCATGTTAAACAGTTTACTACTTTACGCTCAAAATAGTTATATATTTTTAGAGCAATCTTTGTATCTTTTCTGTTTCTTGAATATTGTATTTTCAAGTTGTTTTTTGTGTTTTTTTGTTTTGATTCTTGTGGGTTTTTTTGCTTTTTCGCTTTACATTTGTTTTTGTTTCTGGTTTTGATCATATACATATATATATATCTACTCAAACAGCATATGCGTATAATTTTATATATAATTCATAAAATACAAAATTTTGTTGACGTTTGGATATGATCTTTTTCGAAAGTTCGAAATATTATTTTTGAAAAAGATAATATCGAAACGTCAACGAAATTTTGTATTTTATGAATGATATAGATTTATAAATATATAGGTGCGCGTACGGCGAAAACCAAAGTAACAGTTCGATTCCTCAAGAGAAAACGAACAAAATATCAAAAAATTTCTGAGCACTGGAGGTACACTTTAAAGAAGTCCTGAAATGAGACGAAACGTTGTCGAAATAAGTTGTCTGATGGGCCTTGGCCAAAAAGTTTGACCTCCATCCAGTTTCCTACTCCAGCAAAATTTTGGCATGGTTTAACATACCCACACAGTTCCATCACTCTTACACTACTCCAATGTCTCGTTAACTCCTCTGTCAAAGGCCACGCAAGGCAGGGGTGGGTGAAAGTCCCCTGAAAATTATCTTAGCTAATTGTTATCGTTCTCAATATAAAGATAAATCATACGCTGATCAGAAAAATGGTATTAAATTGGGACTCGTTTAGTAATATCGTATTTAAATCGGGTAGTAAGTAATGCTTTCTCTTAGTCATGTCGTGCAGTACCATCACATCAAAATTGTCATTTGGACGTCAAATAATTTTAGCCATGGTATAGCAATGCTTTTGCCCTAGTCGAGTATGCATCAAACTTGTTTTATTTACAATTCCCTCATTTAAGGGCTTAACTGACCCTGCCGGATTGAACTTTCTGTTACTTCCTATCAAAGTTGAGACTTTTTAACCTCTATTGTACTTTTTGGTGTTAAGATAAAACCCTGAACAAGCCTTTAAAAATAAAAGTGGGAGCTTAGACAGCTTGCAAGTCGTTGGTTCTTTACACAGACGTACCTCGAGGCGACGTGGTCGCTTTTCTCTTACAAAACCTTAACCTAAAATGAAACTGTAAATACTGCAACAGTTACGTTGATTACTTTCATTTGTATACTTCCTACTGGATTGAGTAGATGGTGCCATAGCCTCTCCTTTGGACCTAGGACAGCAAATGAAAGATGGTGGGCAAATGGGAAAAAGAGTGAACTGTTCACGACGTAGAATGATGGTATCGCAGCACATCCCTGCTAAATCTGACGCAAGCTGACAAGCCCCTCTCTCCTTCCTCCGCTCCCAGCCCCTTAAAAAATATCAGCACATCACTTATCCTTCACCATTCGGAGCTACAGTACTTGTAGCATGCCGTACATATCCACTCAAGTCTCTTGTTCAACTATCAAATCATAAAACCCAATGAAATGGTGAACATAGACAATAAATGGAGAAAGTAGAGTAAGTAGTGTGAGTAGAGTAAGCAAGTAAGTAAATAAGTAAATAAGTAAGTAAGTAAGTAAGTAATTAAGTAAGTAAGTAAGTAAGCAAGGAAGTAAGTAAGTAATTAAGTAATTAAGTAAGTAAGCAAGGAAGTAAGTAAGTAAGTAAGTAAGTAAATAATTAAGTAAGTAAGTAAGTAAGTAAGTAAGTAAGTAAGTAAGTAAGTAATTACGTGAGTAAGCAAGGAAGTAAGTAATCAATTAAGTAAGTAAGCTATTAAGTAAGTAAGCAAGGAAGTAAGTAAGTAAGTAAGTAATTAAGTAATTAAGTAAATAATTAAGTAAGTAAGCAAGGAAGTAAGTTATCAATTAAGTAAGTAAGCTATTAAGTAAGTAAGCAAGGAAGTAAGTAAGGAAGTAATTAAGTAAGTAATTAAGTAAGCAATTAAGTAAGTAAGCTATTAAGTAAGGAAGTAAGTAAGGAAGTAAGTAATTAAGTAAGTAATTAAGTAAGTAAGTAAGTAAGCAAGGAAGTAAGTAAGTAAGCAAGGAAGTAAGTAAGCAAGGAAGTAAGTAAGTAAGCAAGGAAGTAAGTAATTAAGTAAGTAATTAAGTAAGTAAACTATTAAGTAAGTATGCAAGGAAGTAAGTAAGCAAGGAAGTAAGTAATTAAGGAAGTAAGTGGAGAGTGAGTAAATAAGTAAGCTATTAAGTAAGTAAGCAAGGAAGTAAGTAAGGAAGTAAGTAAGGAAGTAATTAAGTAAGTAAGCAAGGAAGTAAGTAATCAATTAAGTAAGTAAGCTATTAAGTAAGTAAGCAAGGAAGCAAGGAAGGAAGTAAGTAAGTAAGTAAGTAAGTAAGTAAGCAAGGAAGTAAGTAAGTAATTAAGTATGTACGCAAGGAAGTTAGTAAGTAAGTAATTAAGTAAGTAAGCAAGGATGTACTTAATTACTTACTTAATTACTTACTTAATTACTTGCTTACTTACATCCTTGCTTACTTACTTACTACCTTACTTACTTCCTTGCTTACTTACTATAAATTATCTCAGAGACAGGCAATTCTGTACTGATTTTATTAAGTATCCCTAAAACTGACTATAATTTCCAACAATGTTATCTAAGTGCCTGGTTTTTAGGTTATCTTCAGGAGATTATACTCTAATTTTGCAGAATACATTGGAAAGCATTAGTTTAATATTTGTGTAGGACTTAATGAGTTTTATGTTGAGGCATATGCCATAGTTAAGATACAGTGTACCTGAAATTGATAGTGAAGGCTTTTCATGCATTTGAATAATATTGAGATGTTTCATAGCGTCATGCTTGGTACTTGCATTTACATCAAATCATACCGATAAGCAACGATGAAGATGGGGGTAGACCTTAGAAAAACCCAAGGCAGCTACCTTGCTAAGATCATCTGGTCTCTTGGAATGTGTTTCAGGTTTGCACGTACTCATAGACATAAACTAAAAACATATGCAACCTTTGATCTGCTAGTTATCCAAATAACAAAACAATACTCCAAGCTACCGTTGAAGATATAACCTAGCAATATAAGGAAATAACAGCAAAGTAAATACTTTCTTGATTAAAAAAAATGTTGATGGATCCAAATCAATAAATCCAGTTGGCATAACACAAATAGAGGTCAGAATGACTGACATGTTAAACTTTATCAGGCCATGAAATGGGACAAAAAGTTGAAAACTTACCAATTTTGATATAGCGGCAAGGGAACATCTTGCCTTCCAATTTATGCCGAAGCGGAAATGTTTCCCGGACATTGTCATTTTTTAAACCCCTGAAAGTTAACAACATACACTTTTATACATCTGACTTGTCAGTTATGAATAGAACACTAGAGAAATAGAAAAGTATGTCACCACCGGGGATCGAACCCGTGACCCATGCTTTTGCGGTGTGCGCTCTACCAACTGAGCTAGGTGACCTCCGATGTAAACACACTTTTTATTTCTCTAGTCTCTTCTCGATGATACATCTGACTTGATAAATATAATAATCATAACTTCAACCATCATCAGCACCTGTTACATAAAAAAGTCTCCTAACTATGCTAAAGTGGTTAAGAACAGACCACATGGTATCATGTGACCTCGAAAAATAAATATAGTAAAGCATAATGTTAATGACATTGTCACTAACAAGGAGAGGAACTACAAAGAGTATCAAGTTCCAATATCATAAAAGACCACATAGGTCATAAATTAACATCATCATGAAAATTGAGAAAAATATTTATATTCATACAAATGGATTGCAAACTGATAAGCTAACATTCCCTGCCTATCCACGTCCCTACGAAGCATACATGTCACACTGGTGTATCGTAATGATTCAAAATAATTGTGCTGGAAATATTGTTGGCAAAAATTGGAGGGCGTTTAAAAGAGAGGCCCTTTAAAAGAAACAATATTTGGGTTTTAACATGTTGCTGCCAATAACATTTGCAAGGGTTTTGCAAATGAGAGCCAATCCTCTTTTAAATTCCCTTGGCTTAAAATTCTCATTGCATTTTCCTTAACATTCAACACGGCTACCAATAAAACATAAAACAACAATTGCTTCAAAAATTTTGTTTTTGTTGTTGCCCAGTTGAGTGGATTACACCGCAAGTCGATATGTGACCTTTAACGTAAATGAACATACTCATTCTTGAAAAAATAGACTAGTTTTAATAAGTTTTGTCGATTAGCTCGCTAACAATGAATATACAAATAAATGCGCCCTAGTTTGAAAAAAAAATCAAAGTAAAGCAAAACTCCACTGCCTTGCGAACTTAAGCTCACCGGACCGTATCCAATTCGAATTTTGTTAAGAGTGCAAGTGCGCTCATGACAGGTTCAGTAAAGCTAGAGTTTTTGCAGTTACTAGGGGCTTTGGTTAGTTTTGGTTATGTTTGTAATCGGTTAGTACCCATGTGCATTAATGTGTATGCATTCATGTATGCATGTATGCATGCATGTATGTATGCATATGTGTATGCGTGCGTGAAAGCGCGCGGTTGTTTGTCTCTTGTTATTAGACCTTAAATAGCTGGAGTAGAGAGCGTAGAGTTCTGCACGCGGGATAGCCCAAAACATCCATCCCACCATCAACTACTGTCCTCTCTACGGAGCCCCTTCGGTCGTGGATGGCATTCTCCACCTGCTCAATGAAAGAGCCAATTATCTCTGACACAGACGTCAATGGTTAGAGTCTAGTCTATCAAACGAACGACTACGACACATGTCCATACCAATAACATCTTCAACACCGCCAATAAATCCCTTGTGTGTGGTAGTACATACAGTAACATATGAGTTTCCTCCCTAGAGCCAGCCATAAAAATATGTTTCAGGGTGGCAGGTGCAGCAGTAAAAAGAAACAAATTTTGTCTGATAATTTTTATAAGATGCTCCCAGAAATTCCAGGCAATTTAGGAATAGTAATAGTTGGGCCCTTAGCTCACTCCCTTCTCTGTATTTGTCCCTGAAATGCTTAGGAAGGGAACATACTTGTTTTGGAAGAAAGTAGGAATGTTTCCAATAGACAGAGTGTAAAGAAAACTACTTCCTCACTTCTAAGAGACAGGCATGGATGTTTCTGGGCTCTACAGTCACTTCTTGAGCTTGGTTATCAATTTCCCCTCTTTTTTAGTGCGTCCCCCCTTCCTTTTTTGTAAATGATCCCTTTGCAACCCTAAAAAGGTAAGTAATATTATTTGACTAATGTGCCTTGAATGAGCTAAAATAAGAAATGCTGCAAGAAAGTAATTCTTTATTAGATCCTTGAAATAATCATCCAATGTTTCCAAAACAAAATGAATTGTAATAGTTACAAAAGAAAGTTGAAAGGTGACATTAAAAAAAAAATGTGTGTTTCCTAGTTTTTTTTTTTATTATTATAAAAATGATGTTGCTTGTATGATATACCCCCCACCACTCAAGTTGTTCATGCATTGTAACGTTCCTTTTGCTAGTTTTTTGTTTTCACCTTAGCATGAGAAAAGACAAAGAGAAGTGACAGAATAGATGGGAAATAAATAGTTTGGGATATATACTTGCACAATAGGAGGGGTCAGGGTAAAATTTTTTGACAGTTTGTAGTCAGAAAACAATTCTTGCTTCATTATATTCAGAATAATTGTAGCTAACATATTTTGCAGGCAGACCCACTGTAGTTTACCCTCACCCCCTTACTGTGCAAATATATAGCCCAAATTTGTTTCTCAATTACCTTAAATTGCAGCTTGGAGCAATCTAAGGATTTTTCCTTGTAGAAACTCCAGAGTTGATAATATATGAGACATAGTTGAATCCCTACACTTGACTAGTTGTTTGATGTTGCTGATTCAAGTGCTTCCCAGTTATACTTCCATTCTTTTTTTGACCATTCGTTGTCAAGATGGTTCTTAAAGCTGTCTGTGGTTTGAATATCCTTCGATCCCCTTGCACATTCAGCCATCAGTCTTCGTCTCTTATCCATTCTATGCTCGTGTCCAGATTTTTATTTTTATCCATTTTGAACTTTTGGCTACAAGGCTACTTTTTAATATGTCATTGGGAATAGACAGATAGCTAAAGCTGTGTTTCCACATATCTTCAACAGGTGTTTCCATTTTCGTGAAATAGGGGAAAGTTCTATGTTCGTTGAAAAACCTTTGCAGCAATCAAAGATGTATTAGGCCATTTTTGCAGATATATACTGAACCGGCTGAAGATAAATAATTTTTGTTTGTTTTAAGTTTCAACTTTGCTCTTTATATTCATCTGAAAGCTTTGCTTTTTGTTGTTAATTGGGTAAATCACTTACGAATAATTGATCAAATTGACCGGTATACTTAAAAAAAAGAGTAAAAAAAGAAAAAAGAAGGGAAAGCGAATGAGGGCACAAGAAAAATCTTGGGGGCCTAAGGCCCCCCATCCCCCTGGATCCACCCCTGCTGTATGTAAACAATGGTAAAAGTTTGTAACTTGCAGCCCCTCTCCCGGGGACTGTGGGGGGGGGGGTTTAAATCGTCCCCAAACAAGTATTTATTAAATATTCGACTTCGTTGAACATAATGGCCATCTCAAATTATGATCTGGTGACTCTGGTGAAAAAATGAACGTGGAAGGGGGCCTAGGTGCCCTCCGATTTTTTGGTCACTTAAAAAGGGCAGTAGAAATTTTAATTTCCGTTAGGATGAGCCCTTTTGCGACATTCTAGGACCACTTGGTCGATATGATCACCCTTGGGAAAAAAAAAAAAAACAAATAAACACGCATCCATGATCTGTCTTCTGGCCAAAAATGCAAAATTCCACATTTTTGTAGATATGAGCTTGAAACTTCTACAGTAGGGTTCTCTGATACGCTGAATAGTGGGTGTTTCCTCCTATTTTCTAGAATAAATCAAATTTTCTCAGGCTAGTAACTTTTGATGGGTAAGACTAAACCTGACGAAATTTATATATATCTAAAATCAGCATTACAATACAATTCTTTTGATGTAACTACTGGTATCAAAATTTCGTTTTTTAGAATTTGGGTTACTATTGAGTCGGGTTGCGAGAAAGAGTGGTCTAGACTGTGTCTACCAACGGTTGATTTAGTTATAGGTGAGTGGATTCCGCGTCTGTTTTCTTTTCACCCGGCATTTTCATATGTGGCAAGACTCGAGGAAACTAGCGAAAAACGATTTAAAGGATTTTGTTTTCTTATCAGGACATATTATTTCTATCAGTAAGCGAGGAATAACTGTAATGCTTAAAAGTTAATAGGTAGGCTTTTAGGAAACAGACTTGGTCTACAGCTACTCAAAGAGTGAAATCGCGATACATTGTGCAAGTTTTGCTACCAAGAACAACTGATACGCGTAATTTGGGCATGTAGTGAATTTTCGCAGACGTTACTAAATACAAGATTCATTGAAGTTATATAAATCGCCGAAAAATTGTCGTAGTTGGATTACTTAAAAGGGAAACGTGCCAGTTTAAATGTCGCTTCTCGGCCTTTTGGCAAGGAATGGATGTAGTTTGCAGGTTTGGTAACTGTTGAATAACTCTAGTTGGTTATGGTAGCATAGAGAACGTCAAATCATTGCTCCCTACCACAAGCAATCCAGTGCTTTAATTCGTCAAATCGTCATAGTAAAGCAACTTGCGAACAAAATTTCTTTCCGACTGCCGTTGCATCACACCAACTCCGGGAGCGATCATTTTCCAAAAGGATTAGTTTAAAACAGCATCCTAACGAAGAATGAAATAAAGTGAGAGGAAGTTGATTTGAATATGTTTTGGCCGTATTTTACGTAATCTAAATAATACAATCTTACAGTATATTCCAAAAATAATAATGGTGGTACCAATAATAAATACATATAAGTAAATACATGAGAAACTTATAATTTGTTAATATATTACATGTTTTAAAGATAGTTTACATCATCAGTGGTGATTTTGACAACCCCTGCAATACCTTTTATGCGGATATCTAACTAAAAAAATACCTCCATGGGTAGTTTAAAGGTATAAATGGAACTGTAGGAACAAAAAGAAAAAGAACTACAAAGATTTTTATTTGCAAAGGATGTGTAGGCAAAGAACGTATCGTTCTACTGCAGATTATCTGCAGGAATGCCGAGATTATGTGGAACTTTCATTCCGTTTTTAGAACTTTATTGTTGAGGGAGTGTTACAGTTTATTCTGAAGTTATGGTCAATGAATCAGAAAACACAGTTGTTTAATAAAATAAACGTCGAAGGTAGATGCCAGTACGCAGAAAATACGGACCATGCAGCCCTTTTAACAACAAACTATTTTACTCTGAAAACGTTTTCAGGGTGTCTGCCAAATGTGGAAGACGAATTTTCCAGACATTTCCCTGACAAATATCTCTTTCCCCTGACATATTTCATTAATTGTCATCCACTAGAACAAAAATTAATGACTTACGAGTCAAATTATCAAGCCAAGCGAAGAAGAAACATTACATCAGCAAGTTTGAAAAATTTAAACTTTGGTACTCCTTTGACCTTTCAACTTTTCCTAGATTATGGCACAAGGATGAAAAATTATGGTTTAAGTATGTTGCACCATTCTTGTATGTCAGTGAAAGGGGTCAAATTTTCCTGACATTTCCTAAACATTGCAAAAAAGTAGCAAATTTCACTGACATTTCCCTGACATTTCCCTGATTTCCCTGACATGGCAGACACCCTGTCTTTACAATCCATATGGCTAATGAAATAATCTGATAATTAGATCCATTCATACGTTAAAAGGCACTTGCGTCTTATTTTGTGCTGTGCACTGAAGTTGAAGTTTCAATGACAGAAAAGAAGTCAATGGTTCTCAACAACTGACTTTCAATTGAAAGAACTGCCAAGGATGTCAGCCCCGTCCCACGGAGTCATTCAATATTAGCTTGAGCTTTTAAAATGAACGCTCTCCTTTGCAATTTGTGACGAACATACACAGGTATAATTTTAGTGAGATCAACAAATTGGCAAATAGTTCATTGTCAAAGATCAAGAGATACATGTCGTTTTCGGTAATTTTGCCGTCCGAAAGAGCTCCCCCTTTACGCAAACTTTTCAAAAATGCATTGAAATGCACTAGTTCGGCCTGAAATTAGACATGTATTTAAAGTTCTTGCTGACTTTATTCGCATCTTTATGCGTGCGTAAAAATTACCCCAAAACGTCGTTTAATTCGTCAGCACGTAAAATGTTTTTTATTCCTTTTGTTATGGTAGGGATATAGAAAAACCAGTATGGGTATAGTAGGTATATGAGGCAGTTATTACGCCGTTGCAAGGCTGACTTTATAGACATGGGTATTTCTATCATTGCAATAAACATGAGTAAAACTTCGAAATATGACAGAACAGTTTTATCAGAATGATGGTGATAGATTTTTTGTTGTATTGTGCAATCTTTCACGGGCAGTTGATCGTGAAATAGGAACATCTAGTGCTAACTCATTTATGAATCGATCTTGTTTCTCCGATCTCTAAAGCTTATTTCCAACTAAGTTACTAAACTTCATCCCACACAAAGTCACATGCAAGCAAAGATTGTCATAACCACGCTACTCAAATCATGGGGTGCATTCCGTTGCACTTAGCAGGAGGCCAACTGATCCTGTCTTTCAATTATTAAAATTGCAGTGCCCTCTGTTTTTATATGCGGTTTGGTGTATGAAGATCTTTTTATAATACTGTATCATTTTTCTTGTTAAATCGTGGTCAGAATTATTTGCCGTGAGCAGTCGTGCACGGACACTTGTAGGCGTGCGTGCGTTACGGACAACCCCAGTTTAACCCAGCAAGTCAACCATGGCCATCTAAAGAGAAGTACTGAGATATTCTGTGTGCATCTTTTGCATGGAATAAGAGGTTTGATGTTTTGATCAAGCCATTGGTGTTCATTAACACCCCTCGAGTCATGACCGCCACAGTCGTAATCATATGCGCGTGTGATCAGATTTTGTTTTTGGCTGCGGTCATTCCTGAAGTAGAAAGCCAAGGAAAGGGGAGCCCAAATTTGTCCTCGTATTTTTTTCTGGCGTACACGGCAAGGTGCATTGAAGAAATTTAGCCAACAGTATTTGTCCAGGCGCACGCACGTAAAATGTTAAACCCAGCAAGGAATTTTTTTGCACGTACATAAATTGTAAAAAGTATAAAATGTAGAGTAGAGTAATTGTCAGGTCGTATTGTGTGGTGTAACAGTGGCGACTTTTCCTTCTAATACAGCAGCACAACATGTATTTCATCTTGTTACTGATTTCACTTCAATCTTCACATATTATTCTTGTCCTGGTAGCTTGAATGATACTTGTAACCTGGAATAACATACTAGGAGCGTAAGAGATTTTTCATATATTGCGTTAAAGCGATTCCCCTAACTTATCGGTTGTCCATATAATGAACATGCATACCACAGTGTTTCCAAATGTCTCTAACACTACAACTATATTAACTAACAAAATTATGCTAAATATCATAACAGTTTACATGCCATCTATACGAGAGAATAGAGGTTCAATTCCCTGAAGGACAATTGGTGGTTGAAGGAAGGGGATCTGGTTGTAATTTGCTCTACGCTCCAGTGAAAGTCCTATATACGTGGACACCTCCCTAGTCCCTGTAAAGGGGAATGCAAGGCACAAAACCCAATCGTCATTCACAAATGTTAAACTATAAATTATTAGAGAATGGGTCTATAAAGGCTTTTAGAACTATCTTTTATATGTTGTGGAGATATGGATGCCCTGTTATCCTCAACCTCTGGACAAATCCTGATGAAGCTACAGATTACTTAGCATAATCCAGTCATCTGTTTTCTAAAAGCATGTAAGCTCTTTTGTAACAAAACTCAACAAAACTCAGGAGGACGTAAATTTTCAGGAATCATGACTAGGAGGAGTTGTTATTATTCATACCTTTATCTAGTCTAATTGTTTGAAAATGATGACATCTACAATGATGTTAATCATAAATTTCTTTTTTGGTAGACATAGTGTAAGACAAAGGCTTTCAAGTTACAATTCTAGTTGAAAACTTTAAGGTATTTTGCATTTACTTCAAATGTTTCTCAGGGATAGTAATTCTCCATTAAAGCTTTTAGAGGAAATATAGCACGGCAAGAAAGGGGAGATTTGTGTTACAAAGTCATGGTGTTACTGAATGCATGGTGGCTATTCCCTCCTATCCTTCCTTTCATCCATATTCTGTGTCAATCCTGTCTTGATACAGCTCCATCATGAGTTTAACTTTGTAATGTACTCATTCCATGTTGGTATGTTTAGATTTTTTAAGTTATCCCATAGTCCTAGGCGACCAACAAATCATTTCAGGGTTGTTAATGTAAATTAATTTTGTTTGCAGTACATATTTGTTGTCTTTAAATCTTAAAAATAGGTTCTGTTGGCTTTATCTGGAGGATCAGCATCATCCTGCCTATTGGATCTTGTCAAGGAGGTAACATAACCAGAAAATAACATGTTGTTTTCTACATCATAAAAGGGTATGCATGTAAATACTGAAACATGTTTGGGGTTACAACCCATATAGATATGATATAAATAAAGTAATGTAACACGATACGATGTCTATACTTCGCGCCCGATTTTCTCATTTCTATCATGGAAGCTTGGAAATAACACCGCCTTCTACGTAATACAAAACTTGTTAACAACCCTACGTACAAATGTACATGGCGAAACAATTCAAATTAAATCCCTAGACAATATCAAATCTTAGTATTTATCAAGTAAGGGCGCCAATTGTCTAGATACTTTCAAGGAAGCAAAAGCATTTAAAGCTTCTAGAAGACTTATCTACAAGCAGATCGCATTTTACACCTCTGCTGTAAAAAAATATAAAGTTTCACATTAAAAAATTCCAGGTTCTCCCTACAGTCATGTAGTTATACATACAGGCTCTTCAGTCATGTAGGTATTTATTTACCACATTTTCCATTGATCTACTAAGTTGCTTAATTTTTCAATTCGAATCCTCAATGCATTTCAAGGCATCTTCTTGTAAGAATTTCCATCTAAGCCCTACGATGATTAAGTGCAGCGAGCTACCGGGTGTCGCAAAGTAAACAAATTATACTTCCAAAACAGTGGCGAAAATTTAGTCAGTCATTACGGAATTCTCAACTGTCAGTCGCGTCAATAAGGACATACACCACTGTCTAAGCAAAAAGGAATAAATACGGTAAATATTGTTATTCAGCCGTCGACGCAATCTTTCCTTCTTCTACTAACAAGCACATTAATCCATCCATGAATTACTAATTCCAAACTCCTAAGTCAAATACTTGATCTCCTAATGCAAAGCCAGCATTCTGCCATAACTACTGGGTACCTCGCGAATTCCCGTTTGCGGTCCGGAGCTAAAGCATCATCAGAACAAGCGACGTTCATGTAAAATTTAATATATTCTTTGACATTTTAGTTGCTAACCATAAAACTCATCAAGGTGAGGCTATTTCGTGATTTGTGAAGTGACCTGGCTCTTCTGTTTGTAGAAGTGAAACCAAGACTTCCTTCCTGAACCTTTTGAGCTAAGACCAGCGGAAGCTTCATCAACAATGCACCATTGTGCACATGTTATCATAACACCGAGTGATGTAGTCAGAAGGGGATCCACCTTACACCCTTGATTACGTAAATTCGTCCAAGACTTCCTATATATTGGAACACTTTAAAGATAACATAGACTTCTAATAGACTTTAGGAAGTATTGGATACAGTTCCCGACGTTACTTGAATTAAACTCACGAATAAATCACAATTAGCATCATGTTTACAAGATGCTACTTGTGTAAAACCCTCACGAGTGTCTTTGCACCACTTTATCTAAATTGGTATGGTTGCAGTTAATTTGGAATGGCTTTTTAAATGTTGAAATCGGTCGTAAAGCATCGGGCCCCATCCTTGATTATGGCCTCTTTCTCACTTTTCACATTCAATGCTGGAGACCTTGAGAAAACAATTTCTCATACAGGTATTTCTGATTTAGTTTCTGGATAACGTAGAGTCCTTTCGCTTAGGTATCCCCTTGTTATTTGTAGGGATTCCCCTTGTGCTTTAGTGATTCCCCTATACTTTGTGTTGAAAAAGGAATTGTTACTACTTGAGTAGTTCCTCGTATTCACGAGTTGCCTTGATTCACCCCATATTTCTATGTTTGTATGCAGTATTTCTGTATAGATTTTATTTTAAAAGCTCCCGATCTACACTTCTGTCTGAAGATGCCAGCAGATAGTTAGCAAATGCGCGAAGATATGCAAATACGTTGGAGTTGTGTTATATTTATTCATCTTCAGGAAACAAACAATATTTTGTCTATAATTTCTCCTCCGGTGAAAAGAAACTTTGCCACTTAAATGTGCAATCATAATTGGAAGAATAAACTCTATTATTCTTCCAACTATTCTTCCAACTATGGTGCAATTGACAGTTTTGTAGAGCTAAATAGTTGAAAGGAGCCGGCATGTTTGTTGGAAACGTTCGCCGGGCTTCGGTTTGAATGACTGTTCCCATGTCTTCTTTAGTGTAAGTCAGGGCTAAAGTCTGCCTTTTACATTTCAAGATATGAATATCTGATTCCGCATTCCATCTTTTGAAACTAGATAGGCCTAATCGTTTTTTATCTAAACAAATCCCAATTCTATGATATTGTCTAAGATAGAACCCCGACTGAAGAAATTAGAAAGGTTACTTAATATGGTTTCTGCTCGAAGCGAACAAGGAAGTGGATAGTTTTTTTCGTTTTGACTGCAATCAGTGATGAAAAGGTATTGGTGTAAACTATAAACGTAATGATGAAAAGTATAAATGTACTTTAGTAGTTTTTCTTGAAACTCTATATGCTCCTTTTTCTTGAAAACTTTGTTCTGGAAATTAAAGACCCCCTGTAATTATAGACCCCCTGTAATTATAGACCCGCCTTTTGGTGCCCTCTATTGATTATAGAGGGGTTTATAATTAGAGGAAATATGATACTGTTTTTTACAAACACAACACTCAAGTCTGGACAGTAGATCGATGTGAAAATGAACAAAGAAGACTGTAAATGATGAGAGTGTTGAATTGAAAAGAGGTAAATGGGAAATCACAACAGATAAGATATACTTGTCTGAGAACATTTCCTTCCAATATCAACCAGAATGAAATCAGATATTGGCATTTAGTATGAAGAAAAAAGTATACCTTGTCAAACTAATGATACCACATAAGCATAATATAGATGCTGCCAAAGTTCCAAAAGTGATTAATATGAACAACTTTTAGAGCAATGTGGAGAAAAAGGTCGGACACAATCACTTTTCTGTTGAAGTTGGATGTAAAGGTTTTTTAGGCACTGCCAAGCAGAAGAGATCTCTATAAGCTGTATTTTAAAAGTCAGTAATTGGATTTGGCTTAGGAGAAACAATGGTAGGTGACTAGAGAAGTGAAGGTCATTGGAAATCAAGTTGTTTTTTGAATAGCCAAGCAGTCAAGAAGTTGGGGTCAAAGATAATCTTGAAGGAGGTTGAGGTATGTGAGCAAAGAAACTGTCAAGAGGAAGGCACAAAATGGTGTGCATCCTCCCCTGGTGATCCCATGTAACTTCCAGTATCCGGTACATATGAAGAGTTTACTTCCTAGATACAGGCAGGAGGATACTTATGGCACCATCAAATCAGTCCAGTGGCACAAAGAAAAGGCATTGGTCATGGGTATAAGGCAGCATAAAAACTAACATTAAACAATTAAGCAAATTGGGTACTTACAGTGTAATTATGGTATAAAAGTGCCCTTGGATATGTTGAGCATTAAGGCTTGTATGGTTGCTTGTTTGGTGAAGTGATCTATCTCCAAGATTACATAAACAACAATGAGGCAGTCCTCAATGTCGCCCAGGCACATCTTTCACGGTCTACCTCTTGATCTATGTCTATTTAGCTGTCCTTCGATTACCAATAATGGTAACTCTTCTTCTGAGCCTCTAATAAAATAACCAGCGTACTCTTGGGTGCCTAATAGACGTCCCCCCGCTAATTAATTTTTCAAAATATTTTCCACCCAGGACATTCTTATTCCAGCCCCCAGCCTATTAATTTTTACGTAATCTCCCACCCTTGACAATTTTTTGAGGAGGTACTTTGGCGGGCAGGAAAATGTCTTTATTAAAATATGACAATCACACATTAAAAGACGACGGTGGCCTTTTACGAGGCTCGAAGAACTGTCAAGACGCACAGTACAGATGTTAGCAGAAAGACTGTCATTGAGTAGGAAGATGAGGAGAACATTTTTAAAATCTTGGAAGGCGTGTGGAAGACTATCATGACTTCGAATAACTAACTACTGTTTGTGTTGTATTACTCTACGTTTAGGAATCTGCAGTTGATTATAAACGTTGATTCTTGACTTCATTTTTTACCCTTTTTGTCCAGGCCCCCCGTCTATTACATCTTTAGTTATTTTCCACACACTCTCCGTCTATTCCAACCCCCCATTTATTAAGTTTTGAGGATTTTTCCAACCCTCTCGTTTATTCCAACCCCCCTTCTATTAGGCACCCAAGAGTAGGCTGTTTTTCTTCTTGCGATCTCCCCAACAGTTTCCTCTCTCCATCATTCTACTTAGTACTTCCTAGTTTTATATTCGTTCTATTCATGACATTTCCAATACTCTCCTTCAGCCCAACATTTCAAAAGCTCCTATTCGCCTCTTCAAATCTTTATTCTGTGTCCATGCTTCCGAGCTATCCGTAAGTATTGGAACCACATAGCTAAAGATGATACTCGGATTAAGGGGATATGAAAATGATCTGTAACTAGTAGAAAACTTTTCCCTGGAAAACGTTATTGTCGGGAAAATGTTGGAAAGGAAATAACTTACAACGCCCCCTATTTTACTTGAAATTTAATCGACACCCGGGGCATTTATTTCAAGCTTTATGGCAAATTGGGTATCAATAGGGAGAAGATTCTTTCAGGAGGAGGCAACACATTTGTGACACTTGCATGTGCGACATTGGATTTCGTGGACCCACATGCAACGAAACAGAGATTCGAGGTAAGTGACTACTTTAAGAGCAATTTCGTAAATAGATTGTAGCGTTATGGCTGCTGTTATCGAACTCTCAACACCGGAGAAGGAACACAAGCTCAACGCTACTTAAAAATTCTGTATTAGTTTTTTTTGAAAGCTGTTGTTATTATAAACATGGTTGATCCACGTCTCGAAGTAAGAAAATATCCAAGCAACCTCTGCCCCTTCCACAAATTTGGCCCCGCGACTACGCTCCACACGCTCTAGCATTTCTCAGTAGAAAGTTCGAGTGGTAAATTGCTATACCCGGCTCTCTAAAACCCACGAGTGCGTTCTACCTGTACTGGCAACTCCTAATAGTTTTGGTACTATCATTTCGACCACGTTGGCGTGCATTAAGGACAAACAGGCGAACGGCCTCCGCTGACCCTTGGGAAACGAGCACATCGGTTAATGATGACGCAGCTCAGACTTTAAAATGTAGACCCTAAACAGTGGGGACCATTGTCGGACAAATAAACAGAAATACGGAATAAAGTATGCTTTTGTGGTTACTTGAGTATTTTTATCGGTTCGGATCTTTGTGGATACAGAACTCTGCGAGTTACTTGAATCAGCCAAAGCAGTGGTAGATGCACTGACATAGAAAATGGTCCAGTACGAACAATAAGTGACTACGACCATCGTGTCCCTTTTAGGACCAAAATAGGCAATGAATAAAGATTATGTTATGTTTACCTAATAGTGGTAGTTTTTGCGTTTTGTTACATCTGTACTAGTTTGAATACAACCTCAAGTGTTTATACGAGGCCTTCTTAAGGTCCGGTCTAAACTGGTCCACTTTCGAAATCAGTTCAGAAAAGGTACGGACACCAGATCCGTATAACTGCGGATCAAACAGGTCCCGTGTAATGGCATCACCGATCCGTTTAAGTTCTCATACGGGTTCAATGAATTCGTACTCTTTTAAGCAGGGTATTAGGCGCTAGCTACGGAGAGATTGAAATTTATGCACGAAACAGCACAACACTGTGACAGTCATTGGCCCAAAAGAACCTGCATGACCGCCTTCGTATTCCTTTGCTTGACTGCGAGGTTGGTCTTCCCTTTGCAATATTTACCTCTACCATGAAAAAGCAAAATAACAATTAGAAACAAATTGGTACCTTTAGTGACAGTGCCTTGCGAATTCCCGAGGCATGGATGCATACGCGATACGCGATAATGTGCACTGGTGCACTGGTGCATTGGTGCATTGGTTCATTGGGGCATTGGTGCATTGGTGCATTTGGTGCATTGGGGGAT
>JAAAKM020073195.1:124626597-124718560 GCA_010016025.2 Alatinidae sp. Z8VKAUB7J3 | reverse complement strand
TGGTGCATTGGTGCATTGGTGCATTGGTGCATTGGTGCATTGGTGCATTGGTGCATTGGTGCATTGGTGCATTGGTGCATTGGTGAATTGGTGCATTAGTGAATTGGTACATTGGTGCATTGGTGCATTGGTGCATTGTTAGTCGTTGTGTTTTACTGGTTTGTGCTTTTCTCACTTCCACATATCCAGTTAATTTGTGCGCCGGTTAATTAGGTTTGACATTGACGTTTCTACTTTCCTGTACATTTAACCGCCGTAAATTATTCGTTTCAAATCATCGTAACAGATATTTCAAAAGATCTAGAGTAAGAGTGAAGGCTGTTGAAAATAGCTTGATTATTTTTATGCTTTGTCTGTTGTTCTTCAGAGGTACAGGACATCAGAATAACTACTTAATGCACACACGTTTTTATATCCAGCTGAGTTTTGGAAGTGATTAATCACAATCCTAAGAGCATGAATGACGTTGTGTTTTTTTTAATCATATTTTTAAGAGGTGCAAAACAGCAGAATAACTGCTGAGAGGATACAAGTTTTCTGTACCCAGGTGACTTTTGGAAGCAATCAACACAAACCAAAGAGCTACAAGGTACAAATTTAGGTGTAAAGTACAGTAATCTAGATCAGTGTTCTGGACAGGGAGCCGGGAACCCCCATAGGGGATTTTGAGAGTGAAAAGAGGTAAAATTAAAGCAAGTGGTATAGGGGGGATCAACGGTTAATACCATTGTCCAGTGGTTTTCGTACATGAAGATTCTAAAGGGAACAACAAATACTGTCTCTGTTTACTCTCACTTTTTCAAATTTCGCATAAAATAAAACATTAAATAGAAGTGCTGGAGGCCCCATGATATCACAATCTGGTCGGGGTCACTAGGACGTGCACTCCCTGAACCCCGCCTGTTACGCGGCTGCTTTGTACATATAATATGTAGGATTGTGACTACGAAGGGTCGTGGAACAATTATTCCGCTGTTTAAGAGATCGGCTAAGGCAGAGCTTAACCCAAGCAATGTTTCTCAATGGGGAACAAGGGACCCCTAGCCGGTACTTGAGATTTTAAGGGTGGTCAAGTTGAGATGAAGGGTACTGGGGTGTTCAAAGTGTACTAAGTGGCATTTAAAAGATGCAACACTTGTGTATTTCAATTCACTTATGCAATGAGATAAGGAAGACAAGAAGTCTAAGTCTCTCAAATGCAATTTTGAGTCTACTAGGGACTGCAAAAATTCAAAATTTACCCAGCCTATAAAACCGTGGTGGGCTGGCTTGGAAGGAAGGAGGGGAGGGAAGAGGTTTTGTTTTGAATCCCCCCCTCCCCCCATCAAAATTTGACTGGCTGCGTGGCTGCAATTCATAAACTGCGCATTGTTGCTTAACAATGGAGAGCATGAGCTTTCTCGTGTCTTGAGGTCAGCAGTTAATTTAAGGCTGGCAAACGCAGGCGGAATGGTTGTTAAACAGAGATGTTTGACTAATTTCTACTCTCGTATCCGGAATAAACCGGGTGGCTGGAATAAACAGGGTGGGTGGAAATTTTGTTCAAAATAAATAAACGGGGTGGATGGAATAAACGGGGTGGATGGAAATTCTGCTTTAAATAATAAACGAGGTGTGTGGAAAATTTATCTCTTAGTATGTTGAACTCTATGTAACAGTAGTGTTTCTAAGGGCTTTTGTTTTAATGGCTCGTGTATAAACGAATGAAACCTACGTAAAAGGTATAAAACTGCATCTAAGTAATATACAAGAAGTCTTTAAAGTCTGTAGTCTGTAGAATCCTGATCTTTAAGAGGAAGATGAACCTAATAGGGCTTTCGGTTACTTATGGAGTCCTTAGTGGTTCTTTATCGATAATTTTGCTGCTAATGACGTTCTTAATAACAACATTGATAAGGTACAGAGAATGTTTCACTCTCACGCTCCATCAACACAATATACCTTTTTCTCACCTAAAGAAAGAGTTTTTAAGTCAGTAGTTAACATCTGAAATTTGTTCAGCAGTTTGCACAATCTTGTCGAGAAATTTAAAAACACAACTAAAAGGACCATTCCACCAAAATTGTAGCAACACTTTTGAAAAAGAGATTGTAAGTAAATTATGCTGAATTTTCTTACATATGTGTTTGACGAAAGCTATACTAATAGTATGCATCAGCGCGTAATCGAATCTCGGTATCCTGTGTGGGAGGCGAGAATCCTAATACTGAACCACCAATGTTGCTCCTCGATCTTTCATAAAGCCATATGGTTGACTTGCCATCTCATGTTGTATTTTTCGACGGATTTGCTTAAGTACGATTTTAAGACGTAATTTGAGGGTGTGACTCATTAGATATTTCCGTCCTGTGGTTCCCACAGTCGAGAGTTTTTGGTTTCTTTGGGAAGGCAAAAAAGACTGCTTTCAGCATATCTTCTGGAATTTCTCCTGTTTCGCAGATATTATTGATTAACTTTCACGGGCATTCTATTCTTTCCGCACCTAATGCTTTGAGCATTTCGGTGACGTCATCATCTGAATCAGCTTCTTCGCCAAATTTGATTTTGAGCAGGGTCCATCTGACTTTATCCCTCACTTTCTCAGGGCCAGAGAGATCCGTCGTCAAAAAGAGTAGTGATGTACTCAATCCATTTATTCGAAACTTCGTCCGGGTCATAAAAGATGTGACCTGATGAAGATTTAATACACTTTGATGCGGGCTTAGATCTTATTCCGCATGATTCTCGGATTTTCTTAAACATGCCATTGCGGTCGGTTTCCTTGCGGGCCTTAACTTCTTGGCACTTCTGCTCTGGTCAGATTTCTTTTATACTGATGCATTTTCAATAGATCTCATGATTCAGAAGATTGTATCGTACAGGGTCGTTTCTGGATGATCTTCGTTCCGTCGTAAGGTCTTTAATTTCTTGCGTCATCCAGCCGGTCTGTCATCTGGGTTCCTCTTCGGGGATATTTTATCGGTGGAGTCTAGAATGCTAGCTTTCAAGGTTTCCAACAGTTGCACAACATCTGTGACATCCTCAGATCCTTGGAAAGACACCTGATGAGCAGTGGGACCAATTTTTACACTACCCGAAATGAACACTAAAACCACCAAATAGGCTAACTCTGAAAGAAAGGGCAGCTGGGACATCCAAGGAGAGGCAACGCTCCTAAATTTAGGCTACCGGGCAGAGAAGAAAGCCACGATGCAGGCTCAACTGCCAAGTAGTACCGACGTTCATTGATTATGGAAGAATCTGTAATCAATGAGAACAGATACTACTGCAATTTTATGGCAAAGACCCACAAACGCGCTGCTGGCGTCGTCCTAAAAAATAAGTTCATCAGTTTAAACAGGGTCTTTGTAAAGTAGGCTCCATCGGCTTTGGTTTAAAGTAATCGTGTATTTCGGTCTTTACTCCGAAGTTACATTTTCTGGCCACTGTCACGTATTCTCTCACGTTCTTACGCTTCCTGGAGTTCCACTTCCGCAGTTCTTAGCAAAACGATAATGGACAATGAAGTTCTTGGGCCTCGGAACGCAGAGAGTTTCCTTTTTAAAGAGTCGAGTGTATGCATTACACGACAGAGGCAATGACGGCGAATCAATTGTACGTCTCCGTTTCGCATTAGTTTCAAATCTAAAATGCCTTCCTGATGGTGAAACGCAACCGCTTTGGTCTCAGACAACAAAGTATCCCCTGTTACCTTTATTACTGCACAAATTATCTAATTTATAAAGATATCCTGGCTATATTGACACGCTAAGGGGCCATGACAGAATGTCAATCCTGACAAGAGGTTTTGAGAAAACAGTTGTCCCTTTTAATGTTATGAAGGAGCAGAACGCATCGGAAAATTTGGATCTTAGCTTTAGTGCATGAGCTGTGTAATCAAATAGGATTGATGGGTACATATAGGATTACTCAAGTTCGCTCGTTCTCTATAGAACTCTTTGCTAAAACTTCATACCTCGCCCTAAATTATTATTTTAACCAGTGTCGGGCAAAAATGCTTAGCTAAATAAATCCGCTATGCAACGCAATATTCAAATTTTATACCCCAAACCAATCTTTTAAATTGTTGAAGAGGCTTTGCCGGTATTACCTATGGCTCACCTCTTGGTTGGGGACTTCAGCTCCGATGAAAAGGGGGTCTTTTTGTAGTTATATAATTTTAATAAACATGATTTAGTGAGCTCTTGATAGTATTATATATATATATATATATATATATATATATATATATAAATAGAAGTAGTCAATGTATATATATACAGATCCCCTTTGATACCTACATTACCAAAGGTATTTCAAAATTATATACGCCCCAGTGTTTACTGGCCACAGTCAATGACATTTCTGTTGCAGATATGAGCTGATCGACACACATAAATACTACTAAAGAACAAATAAATGACACAAACAACAGTTTTGAAGGTTTTGGAAGAGTTCTCTGAAGATGCATCATTAGGTAGAGGTGTATAGCAGGGATGCATAATGACACCAGTAGTATATATATATATTCCATTTGTATGCAAATTAGTATGGGAAAACTGAGATCAAGGATTAAAAGTTAAAGGTGACAGAGTGAAATCAGACAGATGTGGCTTGAATCAGAAATGCAGAGGGCAGTTTACAAAACCTTGCAAGCACACTAAAAAAGCAGCACACTTTGGAAAGTAAATGGAAATCTAGAATGCTTAACAGTTGAAGCTTAGCATACAAAAACAAGTGTCAAATTTTGATCTTGCATAGGAAGAAAAGCTTAAATTCCTTGGTATACAGTGGTTCACTGGCCGATGCAAGGTCTACCAAAGAAACAAAAGCTAGAATAGGAATGGTTAACATAACTCTTTAACAAAGATGAACTCAACAAAAAATTGGAAAAAAAATAGCAGTGATAAGATTAGCGAAATGTTGGCTTGGAGTCTTGCTATCCACTGGGCTGAGAACCATAGACTAGAGGGTAAGAAGAGTATGGAAAGCCTGGATATGTGGATATGGAGGAGAATAGAACTTTCTGGTAAGGCAAGTGGGAAGAACACAAATAAAGCAGTGATTAACCTTGTTAGGAAAAATAAGACACATTGCAATTATATATAATTCTCAAGGAGTGGAGCATTACCACAATAGCTTGCAATTATGCTGAGAATATGTATATGTCTGGCACTGATGAAGGCTCGAAGCCGAAACACAATAAATATTGATGAATTAACTTCCCCGTACCCACTGACTGGAGGAGAATTCGCGAAAGATTGACACTAAAATCTTCACCTTAGCTTTTGAAATATGCAAGAGATAAGGCCGAATGATTACTGCTAGGTTACTTTGCTTTTGGTTATACTCCTTCACCTGATAATATCTGTTCTATATTCTGACAATCATGTACGTATCTTATTAATTTACGATTATGGCCATCATTTACGTAATTGTTAGTCATGATAATAATAGAGGGGTATTCCTCAGGTTGTTCATGGTAACCTATAGAATACAGCAGATGGTTAAGAGGCCCACCTCGTCACAAAGAAAGTTCACAGTGGAACAATGATGTAACTATGCTGTAAAAAAAGCATAGATTGTGGAAGCTGAGAAAGGTAGATAAAAGTGTGTACCTTGAAGCTGAGAGGAAATAAAAGAAACCAATCATGTATAAAGCCAAATTTGAAGCTGAAATGAAAAGATTCACAGATGTTGGGAGAAGTGATGATCAGAGAAATGAAGTGTTTGAGATAGGTTAAGACTAATCAAGACATCATTGGTGAGCAATTTATCAGAAACAATTAGGGGAAGTGGGCAGTAAATGATACAGATAAAGAGCAAGTGTGGAGAGGTTACTACATATGAGAAGCTATTGAACACAGTGCTTCCTTGGGAGAGAAACAGTTTGTCACAGATACATGCTGTGAGTAGCTCAGCTATGGTACCCTCTGTGAGGATTTCTTTGTAAATCTGGGTCTTCATCAGTTTGAGGCCTGGGCTCTCTATCGTGGTGTTGGGGTATTTGTTGGTTGGGTTCAGAACAGGGTGTCTAGAGGAGGTGCTCTATGCTAATGACTTAATTTTAGTGAGTGAAACACTTGTTGGCTTAATTAAAAAGCTGGAAATATAGAAGAGTGAGATTGAGTCAAAAAGTCTAAGAGTTAACTTTACAAAGACTCGAGTCATGGTGAGCAGTTACACTGCTGGAGAATCCAAAGGATGATACTCATGTACAGTTTGCAGGAAAGGTGTTGGCAGTGATTCTATCTACTTTAAATTTAGCTAGTATTGGGTTCATATAAAATGCAGCAGCATAAAAGGAAGACAGGTAGCAGGCCAAGTGTTCAAGTGCATCAAGTGTTTAACAGTTGCATTACAAAAAGAAGAAGATCAAGATATTGTGATACATTGTGATGACCAAAGAATCAAAAGGCCAGGAAAATCCACCGGAAAATCATGATCTAAAATTAGATATCCATGATAATCCTCTTGAAAGACAGACTGTAACAGAATCCGCACTAGGTGCATCATTTGTGACGCGTACCATGTATGGAATGCGGCATCTGACGCACCTGTCGCATCTGTCGCACGTGTCGTACCTGACGCAACTGACGCAACTGACGCAAGTGATGCAACTGATGCAAGTGACGCAACTGGCGCAAGGGACGCAAGTGACGCAACTGACGCACCCTACCCCTCAGCTTTGCTGCTTGTTTCCTTAACGAGTCAAAATTGAAAATGCAAGTTTGCAGGCCCGTGACGCATTGGAATGGTAGTAAAAGCGTAAAAGTAGGGTTAGTTTTGATTCAAAATGGCGCCGAACAACAGTGCAATGGAATGGTTGAATGATACATTGAAGAAGTATTCAGTTCCATTTGGCGCAAGAAGTGGATAATAAAAGCTGGAGGAAATGAATAGGAGAAATTGATGATGTCCTTTGGAGAGTCCAGAATCCTAACATTCTGTTACATATTTAGTAGGTAGCCGATATTAATTTACTGTTGTAGTCTGCACACAACGATACCTACTAGAAGGTATGTCAGTACAAGGCAACCTAAACAAGCATACACGAAGTAAGCAGGTATTTATTTCAAAGTAACAAGAACATTTAAAGTTATACTACATTTTTGTGCTACGTGGATTGCAGAGAGGGAAGGGAATTTCTCATTGTCTTTGTGTTGACACTATAATTTTAATGTATTTGTAAGCAAGTAATTACAATTTCCTTCATTAGATTTATTGATTCATAAGTTTTATCGGTGCTGTTCAAAGAGATAGCTGTGGATTGATCTTGTGAAAACAGTACCGGAATTCGGAAGCTTGAAAGTTTGTATCCCTTGAATCTAGCCCTAATTCCTTGCAAATTGATCTCACTTTTTATGACTTAATGGGCCATCAAAGTAAATCAGCCAACTGATCGGATTCTTTGGTAGAGATGTCTCGCGCAAATCCATAATTCGTGCCTATGAGACTCCGATCCATGGTAATGGGCTGCTCTGTGATGCACTGTTTGACAACACATTTAGTGTGTTTTCGTCTCTATTTTCAAGCAAGTGCTGCCCTATGGCAGAGTCACATTGCTTAGTGGTGTTTTTGGTCTTTGAAACTCGAGGTGGTTGTTTACTTTTAGGAGTTGATGTTCGGTGAATAAACGATGGTACATGGTGCTTAATTCTGTCAACCAACTTCAAAGTCGTGCGGCCAACATAGGCAGCCTCGCACTGGCATGAAAATTGATAAACTGCGGAGCTAGAATTTGTAGAAGGTACACGATCTTTGTGGTTGGTTGATCATGCTTTTTTGGTTGTATAAACTACGAATGGAGCGACAGCGCCAAAACACTTCCTTATGGCCTTTTTGATCTGGTTTTTCAAAACGAACGTTTCCATGTCACGGTAGTTTTAAGCATACAGGACATTTTTAGGTCCGAAGCGTTTTTCTTTAGAGAACTGTGAAAGTTCAAATCTGATAGTGCTGTCAACGATGTTTTCGGGATAGCCATTAGAAAGAAAAGTTGGCTTTAGAACATTGAGTTCCGATTCTAATTTTATATCGGAGCAAATAATGTGAGCCCGGTGAATTAAAGTTTTGATGAGGTTAATCTTCCGTGTTCTGGGGCAGAATGAATTCCAGGAGATGTATTGGCCGGAAAATGTAGGTTTTCTATACACGCTGATACGGAATTTAGCACCCTCTTTTTCGATTACAACATCAAGGAACAGTAGTGAGTTGTTGTGTTCCTTCTCAGAAGTAAATTTTAGAGCTTTGTGTAAGCTGTTTAGGTGTTTGAGGAATTCGTCACATTCGGACTCCCTTTCAAATATTGCAAATGTTTCAAAATACAATTGGCTATACTCTTTCACACATTCCATTTTGGTGATTCTGAGGTTAGTACTTTGAGGAGTGTCAGACGAAAAACGGTTTTCAGTACATAATATTTTCGCTATTTGGTGGAGTAAGAATGTGTAATCGAAAGCACCTCCCACCCCTCCTTCAGTTACATCAAGCTATAGTACGTATCCTTGTTAAAGTTATTAAAAGAAATGCATTTCGTTCTATTTTAGTTTTGAAAAGAACACTAGAGAAGTAGAAAATATGTCACCACCGATGATATTTTTTTTCTATTTTTAAAATACCGGTAAATTTTTTCCGTATGCCGTTTTGCCAATCTCCCTCCCCCTATATTCAAAAGAATTTGTGCCACATACTAGCCCACGAAGAATTCGTATAGAGCAGCATTTCCCCTGGAACAAGTGTGCTTACAGCAATGTCATTTTCTTTGCAAGTAGAATGTCATTGGTTGTCATTAAGAAATTCAGAGTGGTCCATGATCCACGAAACGTCCCTAAGGGTTAACAACATTTCGTGGCTTTCTTCTCTCTTTCAAATGAGAATTCAAGTCCCACTGCATTAGACTTTGTAGCACTAGGTTACTGCACTAAACAATGCTTAATTAGCGACTGGGAAGGTTAAGTCACCTCGATCTGGCACTCGAAAATCTGATTAGTGCCGGGTTAACTATTAGGCATATAAAGCACGAGCAATGAGACTATCGGAGCACTCAAGTTTAAAAAAGTAAAAGAATCATGATAGGTAATCAAAGAAGTATACATTTTTATGTAAATGGACAGTAAGCTACTCTTTCGTCCTCAAAGGGTTTCATACTCTGTGTTGCCTGGATCTGGATGGAATACATTTTTCATGCAAGAAAAGATAAGAGGAAATTAAGTAGAAGTGACAAATATGGTGAACTTAAACAATAATAGAGTGAGAGCAGACTGGTAAATGTTTAATCGGGCTTTAGTTTAGAACTAGGAAGACTGTTCCGGATAGACAGTTCCAGTCCCGAGGATTAGAAGGACAAACGTCGAAACAGTCGAAAGAGAGACCGTCTCCAACGCTCTTACGGTGCTCTTAAGCAGCGGAGTAAGACAGACTCTTGAGATGTTCCCCGTTGAGGCCGTGGTTCTGAGATTATCACAGATACGAATATGCAAATGGCTGCGTGTCTGCTCCAAATGAAACCCCTACAGATTAAAAAAGTCTGGGATCCGATTCTTACAAGGAGAAAGTTTCGAAGACGACGACTGACCTAAAACATGTCCACGGTCTACTTGTGAATAGGCCACATTCAACAATATCAAAACTTAAGAAACTCACATATGTCAATATTTTGAAAGGATCACTATGAGTATGATGCAATAAGGAGAGCAAAATTTCATAATTATGTAATTTAGTACCACTGCAATACGAAGAAGGGATGAATTAGTATCGTTGCATACGTTTACTTCAACAAAACTGACTTGAGTTCTATGAAAGGCAGACAAAATTTTCCCAAGAAAGCAATAGTTGAAGATGATAGTACAATAGTAGTGGTACGTGCACAACAAGTTAAAGAAACAAACACGAGTTAAAGAAACAAAATTTACACCAAGTGAACAGCATAAAAGTGGAGAAATAAAGACCTAACAGTAATCTCATGCATACATAGGCCTACATACCCTTTTTTTTGTCTGTATTTCCACGAAAAGAATTTCATAAACAACTAAACTCAAAGTGAAAAAATATCTTAGAAACTCCAGTACTGGGATTTTTGTCCATTAAGCAACTCAATCTTATCAACTGTGTATATATTATTTAAATTAAATGGCTTTCTCTCAACGGCTACCATAAACAAATTCAGACGTAACACTACACAAGTCCTCATGTACATCAAAATTTTTACATACTGAAAAGAGCTATGTCTTGCAAAAACTTGAAATGAGAGGGAGAGAGTTTGCAAAACTTTGGGGGCTTTTCTATATTAAACTGTGGTACCCTTCATATATGGAAGATTGATAGATGATAGTTTGCACCCATCAACCCCCTCAACCTGGTACCAGCAATATCCCCACCATCTGCCTTCTTCCCACCATTTTAGGTCCATATTTGTGGTCCCCCAGAACTCAAAATTTTATTCCCCCAACTTCCTTGGGGTGAGGCTGCTATTCTACAGTACTACTCATATGTTGCAATGAAAATGACTATCTGGGCACTTTAATCTTTGTGTTCCTCTTCAAAGTGTTTATAGCATCTCCTCCAAACTTTTGCAATTTAACACTGGGGATACGGGACTAGCTATTTACTGCTTGAGCTCCTTTTTGCAGACTACAAAATAAATCAGGAAGGGTGGCTGATATAAAGTGCTCAATTTGCAAAGTGCCACTTGGCAGATGTAAAGAAGAGAGTAATGTGAATGAACTGCCAAATACTTAATTTCATATATCTCACTTTCCCAAAAAATCTTGGAAGTAACATTAGCACTACTATATTTTTGTCCAAATCAGGCTATTGGCATCATAGTCACACAAAATTTGACATTTCACTACTGGCAACATAAGCTGCCTAGTGTATTTATCTAAAGCATTTTATGGTTTGTTTTCTTTTATAGCTTTGCCTAAGGGTTACTATTCTGATCATAATATTGTGCTAATTCAGCCCCTGATGGTATCTGGCTGTTACAGGTTTTAGCTGAATTTTTGGGATCGCATCCAGTGCTGCAATGACCATGGGAGTTACTCGTACTTCCCTACAATTCAAGACCTTTCTAAATTTCCATTTCAGATCCTGGTATCTATCAACTTTTTCTCTATTTCTGTAACATTCTTGTATTGAATGTACATGAAATGTCAATGATTTTGTATGTTATTGTTTCCCTTCCCTGAACTACTATGCCTGGTTTAATGTGTTCCAAGACCAATCAGTCTGAATTCTCATGCTTCATAGTGGCTTGATCTTTCATATTCCATTATAGATGGAGCTCTGTAGCTTTAACAAGTTAATAGGTGTTCCACTTCATACATTTGACAAAAGTGCCTATGTATAGCTCGGGCATGCCATGGCTTAAATTGTTTTTTGGTAAGACCTTATTAAGGCAACAGTCTCGTCTCCTTCTCCACAAAATCTACATAAGGGAGATACTGCTTTTTTGTCGATGCGATGTTGAATTATCATTATAATTATCATATACAACAAGTCTTAAACAAAGGAAGTATGATCAAGGAGCTCAGTAACAACAACTGGTCTTGTACCACACGAAGAATTCTGACCGTGTGGTACAAGATGTGTCAACAATTCTGGTCCCCACTTGCATTTTTAAGTCCCTATTTTAAATTGTTGGGCATACTTTCCAAAGCACCAATTACTATGGGATTACCTCCACATGCATACTCAATTTTTTAGTTCCCTTGCAAGTGTTTGGGTAACGTTTTCTCTTCTCTCGATACTTGACTGCTACTCTAGTATCGTAGGTGACTGCAACGTCCAAGGCAAAACCAACATAAAAATGAGCTAAAGTAGGTCCTTGGAGACTCCCCATACTAACGCCGTCAGTTTGTAAGTATAGGTCACCCTTCAGTAGAGGTTTGGGTGTGCAAATCAGTAGGAGTTTTAGATTATTTTGATCAGTGTTAGTTTGAATGAATGACGGTGAAATTAGAGACTGGTTATTTGTTTAGTACAGTCGATCAATCAAAATATTTTCTACCATCTATTGGTATGAACAGTTGGCAGAGTTTCACAGGAAGGTTCCTTATGATGGCGTGTGGATCGTAAGTTAAATACAATACATCTTTGTTATTGTAAGTTCATGAGGTGTATTATTATTGGCTACGATGGAATGTATGCATTTGACAACAGTGTAGTAGTGATTTTTATTTAAGGTATTTCGTTGATGAACTCGGCCCGAGCTGTGTACAGTATTATTAGGCGAAAAATGTGTTGGTCTCAGGTTGGACTTCTTTTCTGTGCATTGACTGTTGTCGCAACACCTTCTTCCACTGTTCTGTGTTTGCTTGCTGCAGTCTCGTCAGACACCACTTCTTCCTGTCCTTGAGGGAGTATTCAAAATAGAACAGAGTACAAGGCTAGATGGGATTTGACGTAAGGCAGTGGAAATATGTCGAACGAACACTAGATGATATGTAAATACGGCAAGGATCCCAATTGTTTGGAGAGAACTACGAGAAACATGTTATACCTAATTTAAAACCACAGCTAACAACGAAATCGGTTCTTGAAAGAACTAATCACACATTAATCTTATCAACTATTTTGACCTAAACAGTGTTTTTACAGCATGGAGCTCTCGTACTACCACACATCATCACAAAATGGTGCACTCCTTTCCCCTACGGTATTTCATCTTAGTTTTGTATACAAAAGAGAAACTGTCAAGAGAAAGTGACAAAAAAGCAAATGTTTGTAATCTTGAACCGAAAGAACTTTTGTTTCGCTTCCCAGTTAATAGTGATTAAATATACTGTTTACGTAAGCGATGTCTTATGAAGCAGAAGGAAACGTCTAGTCGGCAATGTTGACCATGGGACATGACTTAGATTTTTGGAAATCGTGACAAAACGGATTCATATCCTCCTTCCAAATGCAATGTTCACAAAGTGCAACGTTTTTATTGTTGTTAGTCCTTCCATGGAGCCTCGTGCCGCTGTTGGATGCCTTAAACCAGGTAATTCCGAGGTAGTTTATCTTCCATTGATTTACGTCATGTTATTGCCTGTTCCCCCCTTTTTGTAGGACATGAACGAGCCAAGTAATTTTCTTGGTGGATATGGAGAGTGTCCAAAATCCGAGTACGAGTCACCTATCATCATCATCATAATCATCATCATCGTCATCATCACCATCATCATTGTCATCATGACCACCACCATCATCATCATCATCATCATCATCGCCACCATCATCATCATCATCATCATCATCATCATCATCACCATCATCGTTGTCCTGATCACCATCACTATCGTCATCATTATCAGCAGCAGCAGCACAAACAGCCGTTCACGCAAATACTGGGAGCAGCTGGGAGATGACTTTCACAATCTTATCCACTCAATAATGTTCTGTGCCGTTTGAATCCAGGTGGTGCCAGTTTGTCCTTCTATCTATGAATAGCAAACAAGGGGAGTCAATATAAGCAGGAAGTCATAAACAAATAACATAGTGAATAAATCCAGAGTCAGTATAGATAGGGGGTGGGTTCATGTGCATATCAAGGACAGAGGTGCCACCACACCCACTACTATACCCCTTTTATGTTGTTATGGAAGAGATCGTTTTAATTCAAGTGCTGATATTCGTACCTCTTGAAAATGTTCTAGGAGACATTATAACTCTCGTGTCCGGAATAAACGTCGCGGGCTCATTAATTTACAAGAAAACTTCCACCCAAGACATGCTTATTTCAGCCACCCCGTTTATTTGTTTTTGAAACTTATTTCACCCACACCGTTTATTTCAGACGCTTTTTTTCTCTTCCGGAACATAAAATTATGAAGAAATAAAAAATTTCTCTTTAATTACAGACTGTAAAGACTTCCTGTATATTACTTAGATGCAGTTTTACACCTTATACCTATGTTTGATTCGTTTATACAACGAGCCCCTAAAACAAAAGCCCGCAGAAACACTATTGTGATACGGAGTTCCACATATTTTATAAAAATTTCGAGATATATTTTTCCACACACCTCGTTTATTTATTTTAAGCAGAATGTACATTCACCCCGTTTATTTATTTTGAGCAAAATTTCCACCCACCCTGTTTATTCCGGCCACCCCGTTTATTTCGGACACGAGAGAACATGATAAACTATATCAAAACAATTTAACGTAAACAGAGACATAAATGTAGGGATATTGCACGAAATAGCGTAAACATTGTGTACTTAAAAGCTTTTTTCGTCTGACACTCCTCAGAGTTACCACTAGGCTGATTTGGTGTCCACTGGGCATTTGCATTTGTATCATTCATGGTACAATGTCTTGCCTTTACCTTTCCGTCTTGCAATACCACTAGGCTGATTTGGTGTCCACTGGGCATTTGCATTTGTATCAATCATGGTACAATGCCTTGCCTTTACCTTTTCGAATTGCATTTGCATTCGTATCATTCATGGTACAATCTCTTGCCTGTACCTTTCCTTCTTGCAATACATTATTCTGTTTTGTTTTAACCTATCCTGCTCTGGTCTGCCGAATTTATTCCATTTCTTTCATTTCCCCTCCACTAAAAACCTAGTGGCTCAAAATCTACCTACCCGACATACTTTTTTAATATCATGCGATTCCATTACGGATAATCGGTGCATCAGTTTAATAACTGCTATATTACACTTAGTGGGATAGGACAGCCTCCCATGTAATCACATGTTTGGTTACCAAGTGAACACATTGTTTAATCACATCTCATACTGGTGAGTCTCAGTTGAGTCTCTCACAGTTCCCACTTCAACTGGGTACGATAAGCTCCAATGCGCTGCCACGTTGGATAAACAATGGAGTTCATTGTGTGACTAGTCCCCACCTGGCTTCCCCGATTGGCCTTTGGGTCATCTTTACGTAAACAGTCCTTTAGAACGTCACGACATTGATATGCATCTATGCAGTGATCGACATTTTCATCAAAGTCTAAATTCCAAACAAAATGTTCGTCTCATTGAATCTTTGTCGTAAACTCTTAACAGTTTGTTTCGTCAAACTTTACACAATCATATATATGTTTAATTGCAAGCTATTTTGATAATGCCCTACTCTTTGAGAATTATATACAACTGCAATGTGTCTGCTGAGAATAAGTATATGTCTGGTACTGACCAGGGCTCAAGGCCGCAACACAATTAATGTTAATTGATTAATTTCCCCGTACCCACTGACTGGAGGAGAATTCGCAGAAGATTGAAACTAAAATTCTCCGCCTTAGCTTTTGAGCCTGACGGCTCCATGGTTGAGGCGTTGGTTTAGGAATCATGAGGTCGTGGGTTCGAATCCGGTCAGCGCCGTTAAATTACAAGCTATTGTGGTAATGCTCCACTCTTTGAGCAGTTTTATCAGGTACAACAATAGTCGTTTACTAGTTACATCAGGGCAATTAAATTGATGAAGAAAAACCACAGATCGGGTAATCTGGAACTGAGAATTACATAGTTTAAATAGCGTTTGAGTTAACATTTTCCAAAAGTGCTTCGCAAGGGGGCAATGGATAAAATATGATCTACATCCTCGAAACCCTTACAATAGGAACATTTAATAGGGGCATTGGAGAGGCCCCAACGTCTCAAAACCGATGCCGTTTTGAGCACCCCGTGAATAATTTTAAATGAGACATCATTTTCATATCCGGTAGAAATATCATCGAATACACTTGACCAAATGATTGTCCAATAAGAGGGCGAGGGATTGTGTAAACGCCATAAAGAGAGAGCACGAATTTGAGAGTTGGAATGAGCTGATAGTAATGAGTAAAATATCTTTGTGGGGTACTTTAGTTTGATAATAGTGGGAAGCGAAGCTTGGAGAACTTTCATATTTTCTCCAATTAAAGCATAGAAATTTGGAGTTTTGAAGAAGGAATGTCTCCGAACGATCTTCACGAGTTTTCTTTTGGTAAAGAATCCCGCAGCGCCTAAGTATACTGGAAACATTTAATACATTTTCTTCCAAACAACGAATGTACTGTACAGCAGCATGAAACAGCAAATTTACAAATAATAATCTCTGCTGTGACTTGCAAAGTTTCATAATCCAGGAGCTTGCTCCGAACACAGAAATCGCAAGTTGAAATTTTCATATTTTACATTGTAAAAATAGGAAATAGCTTCTGCAGAGCATGAAGACGGTTTGACTCAGAAAAAGCACCGAAACAACTATCAAGTCTACTTGCAAGCGTTCCTGCTACGTCGTGAGATAAGCAAAGGGGATGACCAATAAACGCCGCCTATTATATGTTGTTTTCCACACCCTTCACTTCAAATGAAATTTATGAAATTAAGACCTTTTATAAATTAGTTCTCACTTCGCAATCATTTCTCACCTTGATGAACACTTATTAGAACGCTGAATGTAATATTTGACAAAGTTTCCTTTGACAATTTGATTGTGCATTATGAGATTCTTACGAAACTAATATGCCAAAGTGCAAGAGTGGGTAAAGTAGATCTATGCTATGATGGGACATCGACCAGCAAAAATTATTATGGACAGGTTAGATAAAAAGTTATTTTCAAAAGAAAACTAGAGAAATGGAAAATATGTCACCACCTCGATGATGAAAAATTCTTGTAAATTGCCATTATTAAAAGAAGCTCATACTGCCAACAGGCCAATCAGGCTGTCCAAAGCCCATAAAAGTATTGATGATACTTTATGGCTGGCAGTGGAGCTTGAGCAGCATGACGGGCCGGTAAGCAGTTCTTCCATGGCCACGTGGCACAGACGCGGTAGCCTCCAATTGCGTGGAGTTGGATGTCGAGGTCTACTGGCAGTTGAGCTGGAACTAAGGTAGCACCTAGAGGAACTTTGACTTGACCTGACTATGCTAGAGAAATAGACTATTTTAACATCGGATGTCGCCTGTCTCCGTTGGTGGAGCTGACGCCGCAAACGATTGCACCACGAGATCCAGACCCCGTGGTGACATATCCTCTACTTCTATCCTGTCGTCTATGCTGTCGTCTATGCTTTTACATCCTCTGTTCTCGATTATACTTTCAAACTTTCAGTGGGCTTAGACAACCAGACGGGGCGGATGGCAGTCCTTCTTTGCGTTGAGTTGGGTATCGATGTCGACTGGACGAATAGACTATTTTAACATCAGGAGTCACCTGTCTCGGTTGGTTGAGTGGATACCACAAATGCATGCGCCACGAGTTCGAGTCTCGGTTGGTGAAACATTTTCTATTTATCTAGTGTCTTTTATAGACTGATATCAAATCTTACTTTATTGATGATACTTTTTTATGATATTTTTTTGTGGAGTATGAATGTTTTGATTATAATCAAGCTTTATTATTCTATCCATTATGTAAATAATTTAATATAATTTGTATTTCATGGCAATATCAATTTAAGATATGTATAAATTTCTGTTGTAATTAGGTCTGTTTTGAGAAAAGACGTCGGATGACCATTCGACAACACTGTACGTTTTACAATTTTCTTCCAGGTATGCAATAGATATCAAGAACTAATAGTCTGGTCAGTTCTCTCCAATAAGAAAGACTTCGCATTTATATTTTGGAAATTGGACGAGGAAAATTCATTGCCAAACTGCATGATAATACCCGTTCTTTGACTCCAGTACATGTTTATATTTCTTTACCCTCGAGCTATTGTATTAGGATATTCTTTCTCTATTGTATTAGGAAGTCTCTCTGGATTTCAATTCCTCCGTGCACATTTCACATTCCCTTCCCAAATTCTTCTACCAGCGTCATCGTCCCTTAGGTGCGCAGTTCCTTGCTCAGCTTAATGTTTGCAACCAATCACATACCTAGCTTAAAATATTTTGTAAATGTTAATCCCTTTCTCATTTTTACCATTGTTATAATTATGACGCCAGGTTCTGATGAAATTCATACGAAAATAGCTTTTCAACCTGAATAACAATGGGTCACTTACTGATTTTCATCATCATTTTCATGATCAAAGTATGTGAAAGCTAAATGTAAAAATGTCCTTTACCAATAAGGAAGCGTATCTAAACTAGTACGTGAGACAAATCCGAGGATACAATAATAAGCGATAAGAACATATATTGGCCGCATGGCAAGCCCTGGCTTTAATACATGGAATTCCTGTTACATTCCCTTAAAATATGTGGCTGTATTCGTAATCTGGTTCCTTGCTTCTGTGCTAATAAACTGCTCCGGTTTCTAAATATAACGAAAGACTTTCTAGAGAAATATGTATTGTAATATTGGTCAGACAACACGATAGTTTTTGACACGCTTACGTGAACACCTTCGCTCAGATAAAGATTTACAAATATTCAAAAACCTTAGAACATCGTTCGTATGCAAGTGCCTGCTCAAGTGGCTTCTTAAAAATCATCGATGAAACTACTTTTAAGTTTAGCCTTAATATAAAGAAAGTTCTATACATTCAATAACATCATATGAACATCAACTACTGTATTTGTTATATACTGTAGTGCATTTATCTTTTGTTTGCATTGACAATGAAATCTGTACTAGGCTTTATGTTTTTATACTGAAAATGGCACTTGATAGGCCTACTGTCGAAACATGTTAGAAGGTAAAAAACGCAGTAGTTATTGTAAGCAATGTCGTAGTTTTACTAAGTAAATTAAAATCAATACTTACGTAACCGCTTAAGTCGGTGTCGTTATTGGTCAACTTTAACTTATCAAATGATATAATTTGCTTTTCCCATAATGATCGAGATATCAAATCTGCACACCTAGATCTGTTCATGTCTTGTCCCTTCACGTTAGTGCCCTCAAAATGATTCTAAAATTATTCTAAAATGCAGAGATATATCGACAAACGTTGCACCAAATTTAAAAGGGTTCACCGAGTTTCCAGAAGGGGTTACACTAAAATTACCTTAATTGGTGAACAAGAAGGCCCTTACGCCTTAACTTTATGAAGCATACCCTGAAATATGCTTATAGGTTATAAGCATGCCCTATGGAGATGGCTACGGCACTGCCTACTACTACTTGTCGTACTAGATCGCGTTGAAAAATAAACATAATTGTACAGATCCGTCCGGCATTCATAGAAAGAAAACAACAATGGTGTCATTAAGTGCAAGGGGAGGATCCAGGTGATGATAACATTGATTTATCGGTATGATAATTTCAAAGGTGCATAATTTAGAGACGTTTGCACACGTCGTCTTAACTCTATACTTGACTCTGCTTTCAAAATGACGTATTATGAATTCAATAGAATGATCAATGGCATGGCATTCAAGAGAACACATGTAAAGCGGTATCTTGCAAATCTGCTATTGATTTTTAATCAACAAGCTGATCTAACTTTCCTTTGCAACAGAACATTGAAAACGAGGCTTTGAATATTATTAGCTACAACAGAAAGGTTTACGTTCAAATAACGTAACCCGTTTTGTAAAGGATAAGTTGAAATGTTGTAGATTTCATGAATAAAACGATAATATGGTAAAGGTACCCTACAAGTCATCCTTCCCCTTCCAAGATGTGAATACCGTAAATGACCGATTAAGCGCCCTGGGCGCTTATTTAAAAACAAAGGTTTTTTGGTGGGCGCTTATTCGGACCTGGGCGCTTATTAAGGAAAGGAAAAACAGATAACTAAAGTTACATGATCTTTCTATAGAATAGATTGAAACATGACGCTCAATCAATCGGTCTATCAATCAATCAATACATTTTCATCGTCCTCCGTATCATCATCTAAAAGCGTAAACTCTGGAGCTGCTGCATCCACTTCTTTGCTGTCCAGACCTGGGCGCTTATTTGGACCTGGGCGCTTGTGAGAAATATTTTCCCAAACTGGGCGCTTATTTGAGCATGATAGAGTCATGTGAGTACTAAGGGAGCGGCAACACAAATAAGCTTGGGGATCACTCGCCTAGGAAACGGTTCTTCATGTTTCAAGCCTCGGGTTAAGGTTTCCTAATAATAGAAGCTAGAGGAACGAGACGGTTGCCTGTCTGTGGCTTTCTCTCTTAGTATGTACTGAATCATTGGTACAGGAAAAACTAAGGGAAGCAACTGTTCCAGCAACAAAGGAATAAAAACAATAATGAAAACTAGCATCAGTAAGAATGGATAAATTGGCATCAGCTGAAAAACAGGAGGAAGAGGCATTGAATTTGCATTCACATTAAACGCCTCTCTGTTGCTAGAATGGAAACCGGGTAAATCAAGGGGTATGGTCAAGATTGTTGCGTTTGCGGGATTGATCGCGTTTGTGAAAGCGAGGTTAATGAGAAATACTTCGAAAATATTGGGGTGTGGTCAAGATTGTTGTGTTTGCGGGATAAATCGTGTTAGTGAAAGCGAGGTTAATGAGGAATACTTTGAAAATATTGGGGTGTGGTCAAGATTGTTGCGTTTATTGGATTGATCGTGTTAGTGAAAGCGAGGTTAATGAGGAATACTTTGAAAACATTGGGGTGTGGTCAAGATTGTTGCGTTTGCGGAATTGATCGTGTTAGTAAAAGTGAGGTTAATGAGGAATACTTTGAAAATATTGGGGTGTGGTCAAGATTGTTGCATTTGCGGAATTGATCGTGTTAGTGAAAGTGAGGTTAATGAGGAATACTTTGAAAATATTGGGGTGTGGTCAAGATTGTTGCGTTTGCGGAATTGATCGTGTTAGTGAAAGCGAGGTTAATGAGGAATACTTTGAAAATATTGGGGTGTGTTCAAGATTGTTGCGTTTGCGGAATTGATCGTGTTAGTGAAAGCGAGGTTAATGAGGAATACTTTGAAAATATTGGGGTGTGTTCAAGATTGTTGCGTTTGCGGAATTGATCGTGTTAGTGAAAGCGAGGTTAATGAGGAATACTTTGAAAATATTGGGGTGTGTTCAAGATTGTTGCGTTTATTGGATTGATCGTGTTAGTGAAAGCGAGGTTAATGAGGAATACTTTGAAAATATTGGGGTGTGGTCAAGATTGTTGCGTATCACTTACAAAATTTCATAAATTGTGTAAAAAGGCCTTTAATCAAACCTTTTAAAATTACATAGTGATTTTTGTATCTCTAGGGTTTTTCAGCATGTGTAAGTTGTATTTAAGCAAGATACTTTAGATTTTGGGGAAATTATTTTCCAAAATGTATGAGTTTTTAAGCTACCGAAATGGTGTCTTACTTATAATTCACCCGTTTTTTGTTCATTTTGAACATTTTGAGTAAAAACTATTCTCCAAAAATTTAAAAATATAACTCTTAATTCACTGTTGGTACAAAATTCCTCTAAAGATGTGACTTTCTTATAATTATTTCGCATATAATATTATATAAGGTTCTCTAGCAAACTTCACTTTATTGGACAACATATATTTTCACTTTTTTGCAATATTTCAACAAACTCTGCATTTGTCACTTATAAAATATGAGACTACTAGATCGTCGGTACAAACTCAGGAAAGAAGATCTACGCTTAAAGGTATAATAATCATGTTTTGCAAAGAAAAGTAACAAGACGAAAAGGTGAAAAACTCCAGTATAGGTCAACAAATCGCCAATATCGCAAAAGTAAAAACAAAAACAAAAAATATTTTATTCATCAAAAGCATTCTCAGTAGAAGTTAGGAAAAGTCATACAATATCATATCAATCCTGCCAGGCGTTAAAAAGTTATGAGCTGAAATATGTAGCCGTGGGCCTACTAGCGCCCCCCACTCCAATGTAAGGTAGGGTTAAGCTTCCGATTTAAGTAATTATGAATGTATATATGTATTTATGTATGTATATATCTATTAATTTTGCTATTTACAAAAGCTTGAAATTATAGATATATGAAATCAAGACTACTTTGTAATATACAACAGAATAATTTAAGAGGCAAAAAGATGCATCTAAGGATCAAACAAACATATTCAAATATTTGAGACATTAATGTACATACCATTAGCCACTTGCAAATCTTCAGTACATCTTTCTTTTTGCAAATGCAACAGCTTTAGATTTGAGGCTTTTATGACAAGTTGGGTTTTACAAAAAATTGTATGAACGTTTGAAAAGGAAACAAAAATATTATAAAACCCTAACTACCGCACCTTTTCTCTAGTATCTGAATCGACCATCTCAATTCTCATGGAAAAGAGCCTAAGGATGTACTATCCCTTTCTTATCTCCCAGGATTGAGCGGGAAAGTCCACAAAATTATACCTGATAATTTCAATATAATTGGGGAGCAATGAGGATCATAAAAGAGTGTTTTCCTGAAAACTAATGATCTCATGTAGAGATCCTAAATCACTTAAAGAAAAACTGGTTTATTCGAGAGTTAAAAATGTTCAGGATAGCGAGATGAATGGTTGCACACCCTGTGGTAGGAGAATAGTGATGTGTGTAATTATATAATTACAAGCATAACATTTGATGGGACCATCATCAAAGATGCTTCATAAAACAGCATCATAATCATCACTTTTATATCATTATCATTACCAACCTTATCGTGATGATGATCATCATCATAATCATAACTATCATTGCTATCAACAGCAGCAGAAATCACACCATCACTATTATGTTTCCCATTGTTGACGAAGTATTTACTCTCATCATCATTGAGGGGAGCAGTTACTTGATGTTTGGCATATGCCATTTTTGGACTAATCATGTCAACTGAATCTTTACCTTAGCCATACTGATTTTCTTACTTCTATCCATATCAAGTCCTTTCATGTCATTTTATATCCTAATTTTTTTTACCCTAGCCAACACATTTAACCTCTACTCCAGAGCTCCTTGCACATGCTGATTTGAAATGCTCCAGACCTCCTTGCACACTTGCTCATTTCTCCACAGCTCTGTTCCATATGATTTTACAAGCCAGTCCATCTCTCAGAGGCACTTTTCTGTTGCAGTTACCTTTAGCTACAGTCTTTCAAGGAATGAGTGCCTCATTCATGTACTCAAATTTTTAAAGACATTCTCCGAACTATAGAGCTATACCTGAGAACTTAAATTGTATGGTCACTCTTAAAGAAGCACAAGTAAACGCCCTTGACATGCATCATGGGTAACCAGTTAACTTTTTTTTTCTGAACTTAAAAATTGTAGGATGCATAAATGGAAAATAAATTCTTTAGATTTTGTAAGATGTCTGTTATGATCATTTAAATCAAAAGATGTTGGATTTGTATGTTTGCTAATTATCACTACCTTGACATAGACATACTTATGCACCTTAGATAGTATGGTTTTCCTATAAAATACATCAAAGGCAGATGATTAATGTATCAATGAACCACTTGATCAAGTTGTTGGTGATACAGAATTTAAAAATACTCCGACAAAGAAATCTGCTTTTGTTAGTGAAGCTTTTAGACAATTTTTGGAGTTGGGATTTGGCAATACTGACATCAATAGTATTAAAGTCATTGTGAATGTATCTAATAGGAGTTTATCCGACATAGAAAAGGATGTGTTAGGACGTGGTTTACGGTTTTGTATTCCTCAACGCAGTATTTCGAAGGAGGATTTTGCGGAATTTGAAAATTTGCAGCCTCAACTTTTTCACCTTAAGCCAAACAAAAAATAAGAATCATGTCGGGCTCATTTAATGGATGTTGCTAACGCAAACTGTAAATCGCCATCCGGAAATAATCATTTCCCTTTCCAAGTAGATCACTACAGGGCGTTACTTGCTTTGCAGCGGGGTTGTTGCATTCTCATTCTCTCTCTCGGTGTGCCATAGTTGTTGTCAACCATCGGCGACTCATGATGGCCGGAAAACATGGGATCTGTCTCTGGCGTGATCCCAAAGGCTCCTTGATGTTGGTTGCCCTGCGTTGATTTTGACTTGGTTGAGGAACAAAAGTCTTTGTCCCCCTCTTGCCTTTCTTCCTGGGACTTTACCGGCGAGGCTGAGTTCTTTAAGTTGGCCTTTCCTGATGACATGGCCGACGAAGTCCACTTGTCGCTTCTTGATGATGTTAAGAATCTAGCGTTGTTGGCCAGCTCGTTGAAGAACACTCTTATTGGTTTCGTGAGCGGTGTACGAGACGCGTAACGTTCGCCTGTACATCTACATTTCTGTTGCCTCAAGAGATTTGGTCATGCCTGCGGATAGGGTCCAAGACTCACATCCGTACATGAGAACCGGCCAAATGAACCGGCATTCTCATTACTCGTCCAGAAAAAGGCTCAGGAGTTGTGATCATAGACAACGGTTACTATTAAACAAGATAGATGACGTTTTTAATGACAACAACAAGTTTCGAACCCTGTGCCCTGTTGCAGAGAATGATTTTACTGATACTGTTGAAAGGAAGCTTCAAACATGGCTGTTACGTCTAAAGAAAAATAGTATAGTTATCTTTCAGTTGAGCTGTGTTTCGATGTTTTGACCCAGTACACTGCAATACTTTGCAAGAGAAAATAAAGTTAATTACATGAGAAGTAATAGTTCCGGGGACTTCCAGTCATTGTTGCGCCTATTAAAGACAAAGTAAGATGTTCTGATGGCTGCTTCCGAACACTGCATCATAAGCCTGTTTGCAACTAGGTCTAAACTTTTTACAAATATTATAAACTCGAATAAATTCTTTGTAAAACCCAAAGTTGAAATTTAATAGAAATATAACTCTCATTGCACTTCCGTATAATAATAATGGTAGAAATAATAATAATAACAACAATAAACAGGAGCTTTCCAAATTACATTGGCTCTTCATTTCCCTTAATGAATAAAAGTAGGTATAAGCAAATAATAAAACAAGAATTCCTGCCTAAACTCGAAAGCGATATTTCAGCAATTGTCAAGATACCCCCTTGCAAAGCTGGAGTCACATCCATCAAACCCTTCTTACATGAAGGTCCATAATCTTATCAACTACACAAAGTTAGCGGTGTTTCCGGTCACCATAATCACGATGGTCACATATGTGCTGTGGGCTGCAAGAGTGGCTACAAAACTTCAAGTGATAGATGTATTTAGACATTATGTGGGTGTCTTGACATTTTGTAATTTTTTACCTTGGAACAACTAGTTGTTAGAACATTGAATGTATGCTCTTATTGAAAAGTCTAGAATTTCTAAGTTCTTCCAGTAATGCAGCTGTCGGACTCAGGGATTGCATATGTAGAGAGTAAAAGGTGCTTGTAGCTAAAGAAGCTCGTAACGTGCCGTAAAAATAAGATACTGAAGCTTTTTAATGCAGTTTGAACCCTGGACGGATCAAACCTTTAGCCTACAGTATTAATTAACTGCAGAGTACAGCATTGTCACAAGTAATGTCGCAAACTGCAACTGCAGCATTTAGTTGTTCCGGACAGCTACAGATTGTGTAACAGCTGAAAGTGAAAATGAGAGGTCCATCCTCTTCCACATTATAGATGCCATAGATTCAATGTACCCCAGCATCAGCAAGTGTAGCTGATTCAATATGTAGGTTTTAAAGGCTTTGAGAATGGTGTAATGTACTTTTCAAAAAATGCGTAGAATCCGTAGATGCGCTTTGGTTAATATGTTGAACACCTTTTTTCTATCAGCAGTTTTCAACTTTTAGGTTTAATACTTAGAGAATTACAAGAAGTTTTGCAATCATTTTTATATCAATATTTCGTATCTTCACTACCTTTAAGGTTGAATTTCTGTTTTCATAGACTTCAAGAAGGCTTGTACTGCATTAGGGTGTCAGCCTCGGATTCATATCATGAAATCATAATGGCTCTGATTTCTTCACAAAAATGTTTGTGCAAAAGATCATGCGAATATGCGTGACGACACATGTACATAGTTTGTGGCTAAGTTTTGTAACATTAAAACAATATTAGGACACAAGTTTTTCAAGTTTTACGACACCATGTGAGTTGTCTTTGACGCAAGGTTACCCAAAATATAGCTGGGCTCGTGAAATCTACATGCACGGCATCTAATTTTGTCACGACAAGTTCATGCTTCTCAGACTGATCTTGGCCCAGAGCTGGAGGCACACACCAGCCGTAGCTCAAGCCACTGGTGTTGTGAACTTGTATCGTAGTTTTACGAAAAGTACCGCGTACAGTCACGTTTTAAGTGATATCAACATGTCGGAGAAAGAATCTGGTTACATGAGTAAAGAGGAAGTGCAGGCCATGCGACTTGATTATGGAGATCAAAAATTTGACGAAGATGCTTTACCGGCGCGTGAACCAATTGCAGTTTTTGATTCATGGTTCAAAGAAGCTACCAACACGAAAAGCATTGGAGAACCAAATGCGATGACAATTGCTACGTGCTCAAGGTAATGCTTGTTTTCGGTTAAACGCTTTTGAATTTTCGTCGCGGCTTAAAGATGGGACCCGGGAGGGAAAACTTCACTTCGGGTTCTGAAAAGAACCCGAGAGAAATAGAAAATATGTCACGGCCGGGGAGCGAACCCGTGACCCACGTTGCTCACCGCTTTGATCCCCGATGGTAACATATTTTCATTTTCTCAAGTGTTCTTTTCAAAACTGACATTTCAAATCCTCTCTTCTCGATGGTAAGTTTTGGTTCTGTAATAGTTGTTGTCACCACGAGCATGTGGTCTTGCGTCAGATTGCATTTTTTGAAATTTTTCGTGAAGCCCGCAGTCTCAGAATATAGTGATATTCACAATATTATTGCTTTCTGTCGCAATAATACCCTTATCATCCAATTCAAGTTTTCCCTCTGGATGCTAACCTGTTTAACAGCCTTACTTCCAAACTGGACGGTCTCATCAACGACCACTGATGTTTGTTTAAAACCTTGATATTGTTTCAGCAAAATATCAAAGCTTGAAAAACTTTGAATAAAATTAGATCCGACCGCCTTCTGACATACAAAGTCATCCTTTTGTACCACCATTCCTGTTTTCTGTATTGTTAGAGTCACCGGGGTCCTTTTCGTTAGAAAAAAATATCTGCACAAGGCAACATCACCTAGCATGATACATTAATCGAAAAAATTACATGTTCCTCACGCGGTAAAATGCGACGACACCGTCGAGGAATGCATAATCAAAGCAACCCATCTCATTTTGTTCCTTTTGTTCATTTTAATAATAAACCAAAGGGATAATTTCCAGTTTCCATGTCTTGTCTTGTCCATAAAAGCTGTTTCTGCATTAAATTCTGAATGATTCTGTGGTGGCAAACATTACAGTACAAGCGAGATGATGTGCGTCTCACAGTATACAAGACCTACTTCTACGCCTCATAGATAGCTCCCTCGGAATGCGCACTGTCAAGAATGAAGGCAAGGTGGACTCTCTTTACCCTTTTCCAAGTAAGGGGCCATCACTTGTCCATCTCGTGTCCGCCCACTTTCTGAAGCGAACTGGATCATCTTCAGATATAGAATGGCCTCGTTTCCTTTCAAGATCTCGCATTCAAAGACCCTCACGAGCAGTGGGGCCCAATATTGGATATCGAATTTACCTTTAACGAAGGGTAAACCCAGAAACCAGGCTAACTGCTTGGGCGTCCAAGGGTAACGCAACTCAATTTTGGCTACAAGCTATGAGGCAGGTTCGTCCATCCAGTAGAGCCGTTTGTTACGGATCATGAGCAGAATCTGTTATCAATGAAATCAGATATTACAGCTAATTCTGCCACAAGTCTAAGAAGCGGTGACATACTGTTCTTCTCCGACCTGAACAAGCAAGCACTAGCAATCTCTCAGTGCAGCCCCTTGATAAGCAGTGTAGCCACGTCACGATAATGATTTTTGATTTTCATTCCCAAAGTTTATGGATATGAAATTGTGAGTAGTGATTTTATGAAACACTGTCATACCACACCCAGTCTCTTCTTTCAGCTACTTTGCATCCTTATGTGCCAGATGGGGGTTTGCATCCTGTTGAAAGTGATTCCTTATAGTCTATGCTGCAATAAAATCACCAGCTCAGTCAGCAGCTTTTCTACCAGTTCTGTTTTGAAGCACTCTTATGTTTGCCTATTTTCTGAGAAAATCGCAAAACATTGTCAAACTGTCACAGAAATATAAAGAGTATTCATTGGTACCCGACTTTGGCAGGCCACCAAATTTGGTAGGATAAAGCTTTTTGGCTGATTTTTTTTGCAAATGTTCAGAAATATCCCAAATTTTATAATTATCCCTGCCAAAAGTGTCCTCTCGATATGTCAAAAAATAATTTTTCCCACCCCTGGGTCCGCTCTGCATTGTTTAATAAAATATTATTCTGTCAAGGATTTTTTTGACAACTATAATGTGTATAATAAATTGTATATAATTAAGTTACTAAGAGAACTAAACCACTAAACCATTTGAACACTTGATTCTTTGTAGCCCATCGCTGTTCCCATGCAAATGTATACTCCACAGCAGTATATATTGTCTGGTCTTGCTGACCTTGCCCTGCAGTCACCATTTTGATTTGTGTATCTATCTGTATAAGTTTATTCTATCCAAAAGTTGATTTGGTGTCAACTTTTAGAAGCTTTATACTAAACCATAATGGAGAAGGTGTAGCTATCCCTTTGGGCATACTGCATGGTATGATTTGTATGGATATGGATTTAACTTTTCAAGTGAAAATCAACCTTATGGATGTAGTAGGTAAGCAAATTGTTGTAAAGACACAGTCTACTCACAAAGTCCTGTTATCAATAGCTTATAGTTTCTTTAATTTATATTTATGCGTATAGAGATACTCTGCTATAATTTTTAGCTACATACTTTAAATTTTCAGTTTGGTTTTAGATGCCAAGGTCAATTTGCATTTAATAATATGGACACTGAACAGTTTTTTGACAGAACTTAGCCCGTACTAATAAAATCATTTTTATTTCAATAAAGGTAATTCCATCATTACAGAGGAAGAATCTTAATCTTAACTAATATATTTTGTAATTTTTCAAGTTGATATGACTGCACTAATGGTCTTCCTCTCAGCTTTATTTATCTCTTATTGGTAGAAGAGTAGATAAAAGTGGAAAGTTAACTGCGGTTGATCATATTTAAGAACTCTAGTTGGAACACGACGTTTCTGCCTCAAAACACGGGCATTACTTTTGACAATGACAATAACAAATGTGTTTAGGTGAAACTTGGTATAACTTTTATCATCGCTGAACTCTCAAAACGTTTAACTTACATACAAAACTTTCGATTAGTTTTAATTATTCGAAATTATTTTGAAAAGAGTCTTCTGGTAGTATCTGATGAAATATAAGGACTGTCAATTTAGGGCCCGTGAAATCATTAGATTGTACTTTCCCGTAAAATTATGCTATTCAAAACTGCGATTTAATGAAGTTCTTTCTTGTGAGTTGAAGTGTCGAACAGGATGAACAGTCTTGTAGGTAAAACGCCAACAGGGAAATTACAATTTCGACAACAATTCGTCGTATTGCAAGAATTGTGTTGTGTTGTGTAGTTTCCTTGGTGGCCTCGCACGTACAACCTGTCAGTGTTGTATTAAGGATAATATGAGGGTTGATCAACAGTGCAAATGTTGGTGGCAAGTTATCATATTTTATCTTATTATATTACATAGAATGTTATATAGCAAATTACATAAAATGTTATATAGCAAATTACATAGAATATAGGGGAGATCTCAATTTTGTAAGGTTTACTGCTGTTCTACACATCTTCCTTAGGTACGGAAGACAGATCGCTTATCCACTGAACTTTACTAGTTTCAATTTAGTTTTAACACAGTCATATTATTTGTTTTTACAGGTCACGTGGGCTGATCTCTTCTTTATGGCGATTGTAGAACACTGGCCGCCAGAAACTTTGGATGAATATCCTTTATTAAAAGCCCTGAATGCTCGTGTCCGAGAGTTGCCTGGCATCAAGAAACACTTGGAAACAAGACCAGCTACGGCTCATTAGCCAATGCAACAAGAAAAACTCTCAACAGTATAGCCGTTTGCAATCTTTTAGTCTCAGACCTTTGTAATCGTAACGTTATCCGAAAATAATCTGCGTCTGCTGCAGATGCACTTCATTGAGCTACGACTTCATTGCAGAATGGGGGCCTCTCAAAAATATGGTAATGTAACACGTGAACCATTTTAAGCTTCAAAAAATAACTTTAAACGCTGTAACCCAGGAGTAGACATGTAACTACCGTATCACTGACCATTTCTTAAATCAAGTTTCTTATTCAAACTATTTGCTTCCGTTTCTGTACACACTACAAACACATTAATCCCGCGGATTATTCTCTCAGGGCCACTACGTACCGAACGCCATCCATAGTTACCAAATTGGGGAATCTAAGAGAGAAACGTTTCATGCAATATTGGAGCCTAACCTATGCCAAACTGACACATCTAAGACGAGCATGAACAGTACAGTTCTCTGTTGTATACTCAGTGACTACTTGAGATTTGAAAGGATCGGAATTATAGGCCTAGCAAAGCAACACAAAACATCCAATGACTAGTTAACCATGTGATAAATCAGTAAACGATAAGTCAGAATAAACAATTCAATTAAACATACTGATGCTTGTCGTGGTCCCTGTGCCTAGTATGCCTCCTTTTAGAATGCCGATCTCTTCCACTTCGAGACAATGCATCCTTCACTTCCCGCCTAGAATCTTTTTCTTTGCGACCGTCTCTGCTATCATGACTGTCTTTGGTCACATCTGCCGGAAACTGATCCGTAATACTCGAGTCTGGATTGGTGCTGGTATCTTGACTTCCGCCGCCACCATCTTGAGTTCCATCTTCCCTATCAATACCATCTCTGACGTCAATTACTCTTCGGTCCTTTGGATTCGGATTGACTTCAATCCATTCCTCTACAAACTCATTATCATTGACCTCCAGTTCGATACCATCTTTTTCCTAAACAGTAGTCCAAATGCATATAGGATATCAGTCTATTCTTGTACGGATCTTATCAAATTCACGACAATAAGAAAATCATGGCATTTGCTTTTCATAACCAGCATAAGAATTCTAATAGAACGGCAGGGGGGGGGGGGGGGGAGTAATTTTTAAAAATTAGAAAAATTTTAAAAAATGAATATTCTTAGAATTTTATGGCACCACCAGTGCAATCCTTAAATACTATAAACACCGTGATAAATAGCGTCTCCAGTTTTTGTATTGTTTCTGAGCGAGTGCACTGCACTCGGTGGCAATATGACTGATGGTTTCGTCTCTTTCTCCACACATCCTGCACTTTGGTGAGATGTCAGCTTTATCAATGTACTTCCGGATGGCATTGGTCCTCAGGGCTTGGTGTATTATTATTATTATTATTATTATTATTATTATTATAATTATTACATTAACATTGGACAGGCCCAGAAAATCTAAACTACCATTAAATTAGGACATTATCTTGTTGATGTTGTTATTATTGTTATAATCGTTATTATTGTAATTATCCACTTCAATTAATTTCACTGTCCCCATTATGCCGGGTGAAAACAGTGAGAATTTTATATCTTGTAAACATTACTACTGTTACTGTAAATTTACAGAAAGAATAAATGGCATTGAAGTTAAAAAAAACCAAAAAACTACCCAGGAACCAACTCTTATAGAGTGCTTAAGAGTGACGCCGCAGTTTAATAAATTTCATAAGTCTGATAGTATAATATATATTGAATTCTTCTTGTTGATATAGCTCAGGTGACCGGATTTGAGATCGATATCTCGAGCAATTGTCGAGACACACTCTTTCCGACTTTTAATCACGCTTTTCAAAACCTTGTCATTTGAACCCAGTTCATAATTAACAGTATATACTTAAGACCTTTCGTCAATCCAAAGAGTAGCTTCTTAGCTGTTGATACGGGACTTGAAAGCTATATTTTGTATACGGGCATTCCGTAGCAGGGTTACAACTTAAACGAACTTTTATTGGGATTTCTTGAAAAAACTTTTCTCTGATATGTCATCACTTTAGTACTCTATAAGTAAATAAATTAGGTAGCAGGTGATGTAGAACACGTGGACATCCAATTAACGATCAGTATCGTCTTCAAGAAGGTGAGGCATAAAATAATGAGGCTCAGGAAGAAAGAAAGCAGGTAATGAGAAGTAAACGAAGTTGATGAAGACATAATTAAGGTCAAAATAGAAGGATAAATTGATAATGGGAGCGGGAAGCTAAGTGCGAAAAGGTGAGAGATAAGGACAAAGATAATGAGGATGATTTTCAATAGAAGTTCACGCAAATCATTCGTACTTTCTAGCTGTAAATTGTCCCTCCTGAATTTGAGGCCTCGAGTTGCTTAGCTTGTTGCTTAGATTTTGGACCAAATCGAGGCCTCACATCCAAGCAACTGAGTAAGAAAATTACCTGTGTACACTACAGGCTTTTGATCTCTTAGTGTAGCCCCCTGATAAGCAGTGGGGCCATTCCCAAGGGTGTCTCTTTCCAAAAGGGAAACAGCGCCTCCTCATTGGAGGGTATCATCATTGAGATCATGTGAGTTTAACTATATTTGTAATTCCATGTAGTACACTACAGGCTTTCCCCCCTAGGCGATGGTAACGTCTACGACTAGTAAAGCTGTGCTCAGGGCAAATAATTCAAGAATTCTATCTCATTAGCGTCAATTTTCTTTTCAGAATAACAAAACGTAGGATTACCTGAATAAGGTGCAAAAATATTATGTTCTGTCAAAAACTGTTACGATATTAACGGCAGTGTGTACGTAAGGCCTCTAATTAGCAGTTCAAAACCTTAGTTCTCACAAAGACTATAAAGCAAGGTTGTACGTAAGTCCTGGAAGGTGTCCTGTAAGTCCTGGAAGGTGTCCGCCACAGCAATGAGTACCGACGGTAGTGGAAGCAATTCTTGCAATGAATGAATGATTTTCGACCTTGGAGGAGAATGTAAAGAAATCCCAAAACATCACATGAACATTTTATTATATTACAAAAAGTGGAAATCAACTTCTCAATTTATGCTTAGTGCTTCACCTCTCGCAGATCATGGAAGGAGTCTGTAATCAGTGAAAACAGACACCTACATCCATTCCTGGCCAAAAGAACTAGAAGCGATCACTAAAAACAAAAGGACGCGACAGCTAATCCCCCGCAGTCGCGGCGTGGCAGGGGGCACGCCCCTAGACAGCCGTATTTGTGGAAAAGGGGGGCGCCAAAAAACAAAAGCTCTTGGAAAAAATCTGCTGTACACGAAAACAAAAATACCCAGAAATTTGTAAGATAGGAAGGAACTCTTTACTCAGTTAAATGGAAGCCCTAATTTTTGAAAATCACAAAAATACTCGTCACAGTGTGTCTCCTCTTGGCATTTTTAAACAAATCCTATTATACCAATAGGGTCCAGAGGGCGCCACACAGGATCTTGTCTGTAATTGAGCTAGTCAAAGCAACCTCTCAGAAGATAAGAAGTATCCTTGTTAATCAAAGGCTGTCACCTAGACTGTGAGAACGGTCTTCCTATCATACGTTGTGCCTTTAATAACATATGGATGCTTTTTTTTTAAAAACTTCTGGACAAATGGAACATTAATAAACAACAAAAACAAAAGCTAGGGGGTCTTTAGGTACAAAATGATACATAACAATGAGGGCGGGTTGTGTTATTTATGTTAAAATGCATTACAAGAGGCAAGAATAGGCGATAAATAGCAAACTTGGGCATTACACTTTTGTTGGTCCCTTAAAATGGCTCAAAAATTATATTTGGAAGAATAGACAATGCTGTATGTGGACTGAAAATGTGTACGTGAGGAAAACAATAGGTACAAAAATTGGGGTCTCAAAAGACTCATCCTAGCTACTTTCAGTTGATTAAATGAAAAATCAAAATTTCCTAACTAGCAAATACTTAAGGTAATAATTTTAGTAGAGAAAAGAGTTATATGCAAAACTTTTCATCACAAAAATATTTAATTTCTTTCAGTTAAGATCTTTTTATACAAAAGTGCTGTGGCAGTAAGTGTGTGAGTTTGTGACAGTATGCTAAACTTTAGCATTAAAAAAAAGATATGTGGGTTCACTGATGGATCCAGGGGGTACTCAGGTCATGACCCTTTTCAAATATCCTCCTTAACTCTTGGCCTTTTTCGTTCCAACTAAACATAGGCTAAATAGATAGTTCAGTTGGTTTTAGAATGTTCATTAATGACAACAACAAAGTAGACGTGCATGATCAAGAAAGTATAGGCTGGTTTATAGTCCTGCTGTGCAGCATGATTTTACAGCATGCAACATGGTCATTCCCCACATTGTCGGATGATGTCATCCATACAGCAATATTAAAGTTCCGGGTACATCAGGATTTTAGCTGCGCAGCAAGCATTTCCGTGTTGAAAAAATCAAACACAAAATCCTTGCTGTGCAGCAAATTGCATAAAATAGTGTAAGAGTCCAGTGATTACAGTGAGTGACTGATCGAAGTGAGAGTTTGTAAGCTGACATGGCAATTTTACAAACTGATTTCATTCGTGAGTCACTCTTGGCAATCAAAGTATGCGTGTTGTTTAATTTAATCTATCAAAAATCTTAAATAGATCTCGCATGATACCTCCTACGATACGGATATTTTTTGCCGCTGCATTTACAAAAGTTTAAATTATACATATCGTTACTAGCACGTAACCAAGGTCGTTATGGCCTGATAAACTTTTTGACTTGTTCAAGTATTGTGATCACTTATCGTTCACTTTAGTATGTAGGTGGATTTATTTTTTCGCGCTACAGTAGATGGCATCTCTACGGATCTGAAACTTGGACCCTGACGAGGACATTAGGAGGCGAAGTTAACGACTGTTACGCACGTATGCTCCGATACGTCCAAAACATCGATTGGAAGAACACATCACTAAATAGAGAGTTATACGGAAACCTCGTCAAAGTAATAGAACTATTAGAGTACGTCGACTACAGCTTGCTGGACACTGCTTCAGAAGCGCAGAACCTGCCGTACTCCCTTTGTGGTGGGAAAAATGAAATGGCTTTTGAAATGCCAGCCGACCTGCAGTGGACTAATGAGCAACCCTTCTCCAGAAAGACACAGTTTTTCAAATATCCAATTATGAATTCGGGTGCGCCAGACTGATGGTGATGATAATTATGATTATGATGATGATGATGATGATGATGATGTACGTGAACTCATTGATGAGACATTTATCTCAGCCTTTTTATTCTGAATTTACTGATGAATAAAACTCTGAGGATTTTTTTACCGTAAGATTTCGAATAAACGCAATTGGCTTTTATTGATTTTTCGGCAAAAAAGGAGAGAGGGGTGTTTATCCCAGGAAGGAGTTTAAAAGACGATATGTCTATTGAATTATTGCCTTTTCAACCTTTTGCTGTCAATACGCTCCTAAACCCGGAGGCAGGACGGCCCTGGTTACGCGATGACAACGACGCACTAAACATAGCATTTTCTACAAGATGTTAAAAATATTACTACAGGTTTCGAGTTATTACATGTACAAAGATTCCCACGACCAAACTATTTGTAGTCTGATTTGATTTACCGAAAATCTTAAACGAATGTTGAGTGATAAATCCAATAGTATAGATATTTTCGCAGAGGCATTAAGAAAACACTGTATTGAGCATGTCGTTGCACAGACACACAAATTTTGCCTACCACAATCTGAGAAACCCATAGCTAAGCAGAAACTGGTTGATAACATCAGCTTAAACCATAAAATTAATTTCAGCTGCAACTTCGTCTTGTACACTCGGAGGTCTTCTTAGCTTTTAAATGACAGGAGCAGAATTGTGTGAATGGTGGCTGGTTCTAATAGCAGATTTTACTTTCTGTCAGTATAGTTTGAACATGTGCCATGTTTCAGGTGCCCTGGAGTTTCTGACTTTAGTATATAATTTGTCCCTTTTTCATTAGTTTTTCCACACCTGGTGTTATCCACGAGAAAGATGTTTTAACGTAATTTTGGATGGTATATATTTATCAATAATATTTTTTATTCCTTCTTCTAACAGCAAATTGCTTGAGTATTTTCAAGAAGAAATCTTATTTCTGCTTAGTATAAGCTTAAAAGTTGATAAGATGATATTGTTGTCTGACATACCTGGTAGAAAATGTACTGCTATAACTGCATCTTGTCTGTTAGTAATGTAAGGGCGGTGGCAGTCAGATGTAAAGAAGTCACACAACACGAGTTGCTGTTAGCTGTTAGTATTGCGAATTTGAGTTCAGTTCTGTTAATAATGATGTGGCCACAGTGTTCTGATGGTGATGATTTGAGAATTGTGTACAATTTTGACAAATCCTGAAAATGAGTTCAACACAAAATTCTCAGAGAGTTCCAGTTGCTACTTCTGACTGTTCAGTGTTACCTTAGCCATTCACAACTTAATATGCTTGGGAACACTACAGTATATATTAGATTTGCAATAGTCCGAGGAATACTGGATTAGCCAACTAGGCAAGAAATGAACGTCCTAATTTAGAAATAAATATGAACCTATGATGTTTATGAACCTAGGTTATTAGTCATTGTGTGCTGCCAGTTGCTGTGATGACGTAAACAAACCCTATGAAGAATGTGATTACCATTGCATAGGTATGTAATACCTCGTACATTAATGAATTCTAAACAATGCGATACTAATTGATGGACATCCTTGGCAGAGGTGTTTTCCTGGCAGAGGTGTTTTCCCCGTTAAACCAGACCAGAGTTACACGTAACTCCAAAAATAAATTACATGTCCCTTTCCGAGCTAAGTTAAAGAAATTATAACCTTTTCCATGGTTAACCTCATATGTTCTTCTAACACTAATATCTCCAAAGTTATCGTTTGTGCTACCAAAATGAAAACTTGACACGTTGTACGCCTACATATAAACCTACCGACTTTTCTTTATTCTATGTCATTTGGTAATCTGCCTCTCAGTTACCTATTGTTAGTTTCTTAGCCCTCCTAGATGCTAATATGATTCTTCTGCAAATACTTCCCTACATTCTTTAATATTTCCTTACACGATATTGAACCGGGTGATTACCCATCTAACCTCATTTATGTACTTTTATATATACATATATACAATCAAAAGCCTGCGTCCTCTATACGACAAAGAAGGTCCTTTCAACGTTTCTGTTTATCTTCGTCAGATATCTTTGTGACAGATCACCAATATAACAAACAGTTAAAAGAAGTAAGTGTTTGTACATGCTTAAGATAGTTGCAACTCGCCGATGTAACGAACAGTTAAAGTAAAAGCCTGCACACTGTTGGGGATAAATACAACTCACAAAAGTAATGAACACTTACATGAATCATAGGTACATTATACAATTGAACATTAATGTACTAACCCTATTGTTTGTTACTTAAGTGTTCGTTATTTTTCCGAGTCGTTATTAACCTCGAGGGTGTACGTGAGTTTACTTTGCTGACTTTTGGAATATTTAAGCAGATTGGTTTAAAAAGAATAATAACGGCGAACAAAGACAATATCAAAACGTTGATGAAAGTGTGTTTTTAGCTCTACATGTATACATATATTGCCATTGGATAATTATAAGTCACGAATATAACGAAAACTTACAAGAAACATAGATACTTTACACAATAGGACAATAATACACTAACTCTATTGTTTGTCTTGTTGGTTTTCGATATTTTTGTTATTTTCGTTACTTTTAATTATCTCTGTAAAGACGACTAATCGTTATTATGCAAAGAGCCTCCAATACTCTAAGATGAAAAGATGGTCTACCTTGGTAAGGCTCTTTCATCTTAGAGTATTGAAGGCTCTTCGCATCAAGCACTTTTTGCCTGAACTTTGCCGCCAAAAAGATTTTGTTTATGATATTTCTTTGTTTAAGTAGTGTCGTCTGGCTGACCAAAATATTTGAGTTTTCGTAATTTAATGGCATGTTTTGATAATTTACAGCTGTTTTTAAGATGTCGTCGTTACTCTCTCTGTCCTTCCAGCTTATTCTAAGCTTTCTCCTGTAGCACCAGAATTCAAAATTTAAAATCCTATTTACGTCGGTTTACGTCGTAAACCAGAGCTCGCTACCACATGTGGCAATTGGAAACACAGGCGACTCTAGCAGCTGAAACTGGACAACATAGCAGGCTTTGCTACTCCAAAACTCGTGCTAATCTCTTTGGTTTTATCGTCATCATGAGTGATATAACTTCCTATGTAACAGAAGCTGGAAACCTGCTCTAAGGCGACTTCGTCAGTCAGCTGTCTTTGGTTCTCGGGGTTTCATTTGGTTTTCATCTCTCGTAGGCACCGCAATCATCTTTTTCTTTCTGAAACGGAGTATCAATTGTGGTTCTGCGTTGGTGTTTTTTACTCTGATAGGCAAACTTTAAAGTTCTTCTATATATCTCCATCTGAAGACAACATCATCTGCATAATGTACGTTGCCATACATCCTTCCAGCAACTTTGAAGGATGCTTCAAATTCAGACTGAGAGTTTCCCATGGTACTCTCTGCGTAAAGACTAAAAAGGTACGGTGGTAGTCTGCAGCCCCGCCTTACACCCCACCTGATCCTAGCGGTAGTTTCTGCTGGTGCCATTTGATCCTGGCTATGACGTGCAGTACGTTCCATGGATGGTTGTGTGAAACTTTATCAAAAGATTTGCAGTAATCAATAAAACACAAAAAGAGAGGCCTATTTAAATCTCTCATCTTTTCAATAATCATTTGAAGGTAGAATGTTGCCTCTCTTGTCCATTTGCGGTTTTTACGTACAAGTAATTTTATCGTGAAATCTAAAACTCGAGAGGATGTCACCTTGGAAACATCATATCGTCCATGGATTTTTTTTATACAATATCATTTACACCAAATTCTGCTAGAAAAGATTTCGCTTAACATAGTTCCATGAGTATTTACGCTATATTTTGATTCTGCCGAAGACCCTGTTTACACGGGTACGGATCCAAACTGGTACGGATCCAAACTGGTACGGATCCAAATCGATCCCGTATAAGGTTTTGATTCTCTCCGAAAAGAGAATTGCCGCCGCAGGTAGCCGCTCGCTGCAACGCGGCGCCGCGGGTAGAGTTTAAAAGATCTTTACTTCAAAAATTAAACGTTGAGGCGCACAGCTTTCGTTTGTTTTGAGTGCGCGTGTTTTTTTTTGTTTTATTAGTTTGATTGTATTGATTTTGTTGTTGTTCTTTCTTGTAGTGGAGCAAATACCTATGAAGATTACAACTCCATGTTACTTGACATAAGTTTACATTGCCATTCATTATAATAAATTACTAGAGTATTGTAGTTCGCCTCCTAATCCTTCTCTTCACAAGAGCGCGGCGTGAGACCAGGTGTAGAACCGTTTACGAAGGACTGAGCTGATGGCACTGAAAGATGCTCGGATCTGTAACTTCAAAGTGGCACGGATTTTGTGGCATAACTGTACTGAAGTGGAAGGGTCATTAGCAAACAAGGTCTTACAACGGGCGTGTCAGACAGTACGGTTTGTCAGTTTTACAATGTGGCTAAAAAGGGAAGAATGTTGAGGGGTAACTGTTGAGGGGTAACTGTTGAGGGGAGCTGTAGCAAAATAATGCATTATGCACCCGGCAAAAACCGGTTGCCTTATACATGCCCAAGGAGGGGAGTTAAAAGCTGCCAAACCCCTGCGGCTGTGGGGCATGTAATGAGTGCATGCTCCCAGTCCTCAGGGGCCGAGCATACAGGACAGTTGGGCGAGGTTAACCGAATATTCCATTTTTTGAAGAAAGGAACAAGTTTTCAACACTTGGTGGACTGCGCGAATTTGTGTATCATTGTCTTTACCTGGTGAAAAGCTTGAGAAAATTGTTTTCCAAATTTGTTTCCATGTGGCGTCTTGTACATGGGGCCACAAACGCAGAAAACGTGAGGGTGTTAAATCGGCTTGCAGAATAGCCTGGTAGATACGTTTACTTTGGGTAGATTGAGGGGGATGATTCGTAAAGAACTCTGGGGTCTTCTTTACAGTCATAATGATATTTTCATAAAAAATTGGACGAGGAGTGTAAACAGTGGATGTCATGATGTCATAGTTTTCATTGCAGTTGTATTGTTTCCCTATGGTCTTTTCCTTTGTGTATATAAGCTATGTAATAACGATATACAGGAGCTTTCCAAATTACATTGGCTCTTCATCTCCCTTAATGAAAAAATGTAGATGTAAATAAACAACAAAAAGGTGACAAGTCTAGGCGACCAAAATATGAATATAGAAACTAGGTTATCCATGGCACTTGTCCCCTTATACATCATTTTCTATACATCATTTTCTACAGTCCACCCACCCACCCACTCCCCTGATGGGTGTGGCTGAATGTGGGCCAGATGCTACGACTAGGGCTCTTACCCTAGCGAGTAAATGGAGAGCAATAATACACCGTTCAACAGATGTTTATGTGTCTGAGATCTTGTTACTCGAAAACGAAGAACGAGTGATTTCTAGGGCCAGAATCACAGTTAAGATGAGCGATTAATCCTCAGGAAAGAGGATGAAGTTTCGATTCTTTCCAAATATTTGGCTTAGTTGTAAGTGGGTTAACGAATTATGAGCAGCACTGAATGTACACAAATAAGCGATTACTGACGTAAACACATGTTTTGAAGTGATGGGAAAGGAAAGCTTTGTTGATCGGATTTGTGAGAATGATGTCAGAGACTTGACTAGTCAAATCAGTCTCGAGTGCTTCCAAACGTTTAGCAATGGTATTGGAATCTCAAGAAGCTGGCAAGGATTAATGGTGGAGGCATCAATACAATTGCCTCAACAGAGTTTGCTGTGTTCTCTTGTTACATGCTGTCCTTCATTAGAATTATTGTATAGGGATAAGCAAGCGCAGACCTCACAGGGGGCAAAAGGGGGACAAGTCTTAGCTGTTTTGCAGAATGACGAAAACGTGTCCATATTATCAGAGTAAAACAGTTAAGACAAATGATTCAGGTATATCTGTGTCATAGTCAACACTTCCCTTTTGATTGTAACAACCTGATTTTTGACAACTGTCCTCTCTAGTTAAAAGATTTCCTGTTTGTGACGGCACATCACACATTGTCAGTGTTTCCAAACCTTGGGCCACGGACCCCTTGCGGTTAGCCAACGATATTCTGGGGGTCCGTAAACCATTTCTCAACGCGGATGGAATATGTTGCGAGATACTTGAGACGTCCTTCCAACATACCTAGCATCACACTGGCATCTAAATTCATAAATAACTCGAAGCAAACTTGCAAAGATAATCCCAAACGTTATCTGTAGGCCACGACTGCACATGTTTATAGTGAAGCCAGACATTAGTACAATCCATGACCAAAATGAGTCCTTTCCAGAGTTAGGTCCTTTTAATGTACTATGTATCATGTTCATCTTAAACTGGTCTTGGGAGCAATAATTCTACAAATCTCATATTATCAGCTGTGAGTTTTCTTTTCAGGGAACAGAAGTGTAAAACGTGGAATATATTTGATTGGAGAAAACAGGCTACCAAAGAAAGCTTTATTGGTATGTTTCGCCCGCTCTTATATTCACCACAATAGGCACTTGGGAGGAGCTATGTTTGTGGCTAGTGTGTAACCACGATTTTGTTGTTCCCATCGATTCCAGCTCAAGAGTTTTCTATTCTCGGGTCAACAAGCTTGCATTAACTAAACGCTAGAAAACTGAACTGGGCTTGAAATTTTATGCCTCGACGTTTTATACTGCTCTCAGTATACTACCTACATTCAGTTCTGACCGGTGTACGTGTCATCGCTAACTACTGATTTAAAATCAAGTTTGATTTGTACATTAACCACATCTCTCCTCCAGGTAACATGATCGAAGGGATCAAGCATAATCACTCAGAAACACGGCCAACCAGCTCGTATGTCGTTAAGGCAGATTTATCTCCCGCGCGCAGAATGACGAAATAGAATAACCTTTTCCTGCAATATAATATATCTCTCGTCCCCCTGTTCTATCACAAACGTACACATTAATGTCGCGGGAAAGGGCTATACTTTCAAGGAAATTGCTTCAAGCGGAAATGTACATCTATTCGCTGTTTGACCAGAGCATTTGCTTTGCTGGACAGCGCTCACCTGGTGCTATTCATTTGTTTGTGTCTGCGGTTGCCATGCAAATCCATAATCGTTCCATAAAGTCGGAACGGTCCCGATGGCTGACTGAAGGGCACTAGTACACATTTGCGCGTCCCCCCTTTATTTCCTATATTTCGGCTTTTCAGGCCAGAAAACATCGCGAGTGACTTATTCAATACTTTGAGCAATGTATTACCTAATTTCAAACGTATATAGTACAAATATTAACACAAAAAGTAGCTTTATTAGAATCAAGTTTCAGAAGGAAGCAAAGTCACAACTTTAAAATATCTGTAAGACGTTAAGATGGATATTTTTTTGCTTTCAGGAGAGTATATCTTAAATGGTGTTGCAAATTTACTAAAGAAAGTTTAACGCCACGATTCGATTACAAGGTGCATCATTTAAGATAACCCATGATAAATGTGTGGAACCAAAATATTGCTTTTCTGTGCAAAGGAATAAAGCCAAAAATAATAAAAGTTTTACTCTCATTACAAATTTCGATCTTCAGTATTTTACTAACCTCTGAAAGATCTTTTGCTTAATTCTTAAGGGGTTCGTGGACCCTTGCCTGTGGAACAATGGTCTAGGTTATCTGAATATGCAAAAGTGTTAGAAAGATCAAAGGCGTTTACACTTGCATCCAACAAATTTCTATTTCATTTTAGGTGCCATAACCGTTTCGTCTTCTTTAGTTTCCTTTTGTGCTGACCACTTTCCAACCTAAACGGTAATGCAGCCATATTATGAAAAAGATATTTCAGCTGGTGAATTTTTGTTACCGTGCCTAGATACATATCCTTAATTAACTCTTCCTATTCTATAAATTTATTTAGATAAATGTTTCGAGTCTAAATGCATACTTTTAAATATATTTACCTATACTATCTTTAAGAAGGCTTTTTTAACAGAAACGTCCTATCCATTTATTTCCCTAAGCTATTTTTTCTACTTAAAATTAAAACTACAAATCTCTTTGATTATAATTCGTTGACTTGAAATTTAGCTCGCTACAGCACTTGGGGTCACAGTTCTCTGAGCCTCATTCTAGGCAGCAATTCTTAAACGAACGCTTGTTGCTGAAGTTTCACTTGTTAAACTTTCCCATCTGTAGCTTTCTTTTGTAATAAACCAAACCATTTTCTTAAGGAAGGTTCAAGAAATTTGTTTAACTAAACGTTACTCCGACTGGCATTTATCTAGCTATTATCTGATGCTGCAATTTTTCAACTTAAACCTTTACCTTGCTTAAACTTAACGACTCAAGTTCCTCAAGGCCTTTCAATTGATAGCTGTTTAATAAAGTAAAGGCCTTGGAAAAATTGAGTAGTTATGTGATCGAACACACACCTTGTGCAGACAGAGGCATAGCTCAGTCGACCTCTCCAGGAGGTCCATAACCTGTCATCACAAAATCAGTGACAGCCTCCAATTACTGTTAGCTTGAGGGTGGAGCAGTGCCTCCCGAAAAGTAGTCCAGAAAAAGATTATATATGGTGACTTGATATACCCATCTGCACATACCCCTATTCCTTTGTTAAAATTTAGAATTGATGTAGCAGGAATTGATCGTCTTGCAGTGCACACTGTTTCTCAATTTGGCCAAAGTGTGGAAAATGTTTACTTGTTTACTATATAGAGAAGACGCAGGAAAAGGCTTATTCAAACATAGTTTACAAGCATAAGAATTTTCTAGGTGTTGGTAACTAAAATCAATATTACATAAATGGTTGTATCCAATGATAATGCTCATGATGATGACGGTGATGGTCAAGACGATAATAATGGTGACGATAGTGATCATGATGATGATGATGATGGTGTTGATGATGATGATTATGATGACGGCGACAATAATGATGATGGTACTGCTGCAAATATTAATAATTTATAATGATATAGATAATGGTAAAATACCAGACGTATTTAAATACTCTTTAACTTTTCGTGACTAACCAATGAAAGGCATAAAATCTCCCATATGTTTATCTTAGCAGGGCAAACTTTCTCGCCGACACCAGGATTCAGCCCCCCGCCAAATCAACAAGGTGCCACTGAAAGCCAAGGTAAGGAGGCCATTGGATCTTCGTGTTGTTTTGACTTTAGCTTCACAGTGAACAGTACTATGTGACTGCACTCACTCGTCGTTCCCTCCATTGTTGATGGATGGTCAGACTATTTGTGAGACATCAGTGACCGGCTCGTTTTTATTGTATGATAGTAATTGTATGTGTGAAATTGTTGGTGGCCGCGAGTGGCCACCTAAAGAAAGTTGTTATTTATGATGTATAAGGTAGTTGCTTTGCTTTTCTCTGTACTTAGAACATCATTGTCTAAAAGGCCTTGTTTCGTAATTAAACTGTTATTTGACTTCATCTTTAGGACGTTGGTCAGCAAGTGAAAGCAAATCTCCACAAGGACTACCGAAAGAAAATTGGGCGGATTTTTCAAAGACGTTTGCTGGTTCAGCTGATGACCTGGAAGATAGTGAAGCTAATAGCTGTGCCTTAGAAACGATAGACCGTTTTGCATTTATTTTGTCAGATAACGCGCGGGCCGGAATGAACAGCCTCATGAAGGGTGTGTGGGGTGTGCCCATGCCTCATATCAAAAGAATTGGGGGACTAAGTTCTCTTGGACGCCCCAACTGCCCTTTTTTATTTGTTAGCCTGTTTGGTATTTTTTCTGTTTATTTAGGGTAATTTCAATATCAGACCCAGTGCTCATCAGGGGTCTTTGATTGAGAGACTGTCTGAGTCCCCTACTGGTCCTTCCGGCTAGGTGCCTATGGAGCACCCTTGTTCGTGTATTAATTCCACAAGAATGAATATGTACCAGTATACCGTAAAATCACGAGTATAAGCCCTGGGCTTATAGAGCTCCAAAGGCCATTTTGATGGGCTTATATTCGCGGGGGCTTATATTTGGGGGAGCTTATATTCGGACAGATTTTTGGGATAACAAACCGCCTTAATGTCAAAAAATCTCGACATTCCTTTCCAAACAGAGCATCATGAGCAGAGAAATAGATTGAAATATTAACTACATAAATTAATTTTGTGTTTAAAGCATAGGCTGAATATAACACAGAGAACAAAGGCTACATGTCCTTCATTTATTGATTATCGTTTGACTCATCACTGTCACTTTCCTCGTCCATAGCTCCTTCGTTTTCTTCATTGGAATACACGAAGTAAATCCCGAATGTAAGCCCTGGGCTTATATTCGGGGGGGCTTATATTTGGGAGTTTGTTTGCGTTAGCAAACTGGGGGGCTTATATTTGGGGGAGCTTATACTCGGTATTATACGATATTTCTATAAAATCTGATGCATGGGAAAATATTGGAGCTGACATTCCCAACAACTCTTTGGGAATTCCTGCGTACGCCGCTGAATGAAAACTGTCCATTACCTAAGTTTCAACTACAAGATCTACTATCACGGAACAACTTATGGCTATTACCAATGGAAGTCACGGAAGTATCCAATTTCACTCAATTACAAAGACAAGAGGAAATTTGAGTTCATGTTTACAAAGCCAGTTGTTTCGTGTTGCAGCCATCTTTATTTGAACTCCCGTAATATGCTTTCCTAGTTCGTTTATTGTTGCAAAGCTGATGGTCTTGTGGTGGGGTTCCTTTGAAATTGTCAACATCTATTATCATAAAATAAATTCTAATGACCTAGATTCAATTTGAAAAGCCCCTGCTTTTAATACCTTTGGCCTCGTATCTATTATTCTATCGTTAAAATTAGGGTTGACATCGAATCTTGATCTGCTTCATTAGCTAAACCCATCTCGGGTGTCAAAAGTTCTCCTTGTCTTCCTTGCAGTAAACTAAAAGTATCACTTAGTTATTAAACGGTTTACTGTAATAGTCAAAAAAGTATTTCTACTTAGATTCTCTCAAATAAACCATCAGTCATCAGAAGATATAATTTAACCTTACCTAGCAAGGGCATTTAAGACTTAAGCAAACATTTGAGGTCCACTGTTAATTTCACTTGTACTACTGGTATAAAACTGTAATTGGCTGACAGATTAAATATAAGAATATATTGTCTCTTAAAAAAACATCATTCCTACTGGAAATAGACTTTAATAGAGTGTTCTCTATGAAGAATGAGAGTCGCTGGACTGGCTTTCCTTCTCGGTGTTTAACATTCCCAGATATAAAACTGTAATTAGCTAGCTTGTATTTTCAATGTTCAACATAAAAGAAAATACTTCTTTGACAAAAACATTAATTTTATGTAATGTTTGATTTAGTAATTTTGATTTCCGTATGACTGACATTAACTTATAATCTTTTTAACTAATGTGTACCCTGCCACTTAAGCACACGATAGTAAGAAGCACATTCTTTGTCATTAATTGGAATTGACTTATTGGCAAAAGGGGTGTTTGACGCAAAACATTCACCTTTGCATCAGCGTTAACAGTTGCTGCTTTATTTACCTTTTTCAGTTTTCTAGATTCGCACCAAGAGATAAGCATAACAATTAAAGTTACATACTTCTAAAGAGAATACAGTTGCTGAGAAGGTCGATATTGCAAACGTAAAGAAACAAGCCTCCGGGCTCCACTTCAATTTTTCAATACAGCATATCACGTGACATACCTAAATAAAATACTATTGGCTGCAGACAAAAATGGCCAATCAGCAACGCGCTTTTATCAATTGTGACGTCAAATGAATGGCCATTTAATAAAGTTTAATTTTCAATTGATTCTTGATCCGCATTCAAATCCTCTAAAGTTATATTAGCTCTTGAATGAGTAGCTACACTTGAAATCTGGCCCATGGTAGCTGCAGCTTAATCAGTTATAACACCACTCAGCTTGCTCCATTTGAATTCGTATTTCGTTTAAAAAATCAACATCTCATTAAAATATCTTCTACGTTAGTTGTATCCCCTATAGCCTGCAAAGTCATACCCTTTATAATATTGTAGTCTTTGTCTATCTCCTTACACAGAAAAGCTTGTTGTGCATGCTTAACGCCGTTGGCGGATTCGCCAAGAGCAATGGGAAAATAGTAAAGTTATTCGGATTCGACTTGTTTGACAATGCCAACACTTATTTCCCCTATTGCCAAGTTATTGTACACTAAAACAGAATGCCTTTTCTCACAGTGCTTACAAGAGCTGTTTTTGCCCAACGTTTCTAGAGCGCTGGTCATTAGGTCTTTCGCCAACTCACCCTCATTAATGGTTTCGTGCGCTTAGCGTTTCCTCTAACGACGATCGAAGTGGCTGCAAAAATCATGTCATGTACTGAAAATGCTTCAGGGAAAGTATTAACCTGTGATTGCAATTGCGTCTATAGGCATTATCTGCAAAACAAGCGTACTCAGTCTATTGTGTTTACTAGCTAACCGTCTCCCCTTAGACTTTCTACTGCCTCTCTCCATTGGACTGCCCTTATCATGACAAAGAGAAATAACTATCGTGCATCTATTTTGGAATCTTTTTGTATCAACATTACGTATTGTCCCACTCCTCTCCAAAATTTAGAAATTTTACAAAAGTTAATACCCATTCAGCAAGTACACAATGGAGCAGAGTCTGGGCAAGAGTTGACTGTACAACGCTTTTTTGAGCCAAACTATATTCTATTTATAGATTGGTCCGACCTACTACAGACGGAGCAAACACTGGCAGCAACAAGATGGGTTAACTGTAACGACGTATAATCTCTCGGATAACTATGAGTTATCTGGTTTTGGCAAGTGCACCAGCTGAGTCAGCTAAGGTCAGCCCTGCACCGGTAAAGCATTTCCTCGGAAGAGTGATTGCGGTACCTGTTAATAGCCGTGCATTGGGACTGTCTGCGTGTGATTCCACCTTCTCGCCGCACGACATTTTGGCGCAGTCGACAGGATCTGATTCGCCTTGATTCTTAAACATGCAAGAGAACAGGGAGTCAACAGTGTTACGGGAAGAGGATCGAGAGGCAACAGTGCCACGGGAAGGGTTTTCCGTATGCCCAACCGATTGACAATGCCTACAGATTTCCGAAAACATGGGCAAAGGTGCTTTTGTATGCGCCCGAGAAAGAGAGTCAACTAAAGTATGTGGTTAAATGCGGTAAATGTCTCTATCTTAATAAATAATGCAATTGATCAAATTTATTTGGTTCATTCTCCACTGTAGAACTTATGTTTTGTATACGTCTTCTCCTAAGTTTGTCGTCAGTCCATCTTGCTTGACGCCGTTAGTTCAAAGCCGTTCTTTGCAAAATCAATAAAAGCTCAATTGTTCATAAACTTGATCATTACCAGTACTGTTTAATTAGAGTTGCTCGCTTGTACAGATGGCCTTGCAGCATCTGTCTAAGCTTCTATCACGTTTAGCTTTTATGAGTTGAATTGCTGCTCAGTCCATCCTTCGAAATGAAGTTGTTTCATTTCGTAGGTTACGCAACGTGACAATTGAGCAAGTGATTCTAACGACGTTTGGCATTTGTTTCATGTCTACAATCGTTGACAAAAGTAATGTAAGTTTTTCTCCAAAACGTCAAATGGCTTAAAACACAAGCTGAAAGACAGAGGTAATTATTTCAGCTTATTACTTGGTTTTTGCCGCCCGTCTCGGAGCAGCACAGTCCTATGGTATATACCTTTAGAAAATTGCTGCTTTCAAATTCGGCGGTTGGGATTAACGGGGTTGGGCCTCTGTTTACATAAATTAAAGTCCACGATTGTAGTTTTACTATTTCACACATACATTGACGACTTTTGCTCCATCGATTTTTACATAAAGATAACTTACAGAACAGTGTTGAAGATCGACCTTCTACATATAGGTGCTAGGCAGTTGATTTCTTTTCCAGTTTCATCCAGGCTCACAAGTGCAAGTGCTCAGGAAGCTGGCCCTCTAAGAGAGTTTGGGATTTCCAAAATATCAAAGGAGGGGCAGGTCACAAGTTTCATCATTCTCCGCAAATAATCCTAAAAATAATATTTGATGGCATAACAGGAAACCTTTCGTTGCTTGCAGAATAAGATGGAATATTTAATCCTTGACCTGTGTTGCATTGCGCAATTTCATATGACATAACAAGTCGTAAACAAAGATGGTCTAAAAAGTTTTACAACTCGAATTTTAAGCCATCGGTATTACTGTAGTTGCATGATGTGTAAACCTCTTAAATAACGCAGTTATGATAGAGCGTAAAACAAAAAATAACTGTGCAGGCAAAGTTTAAATTTCATACAAAAGAGAAGTTTACTGATGTCATTGTCGTTTTACACTGTAATTTGTAACAGTAAATTAACCTAGGAATCCAAAACATCTAGATTATTTCTCTATCAAGTTATTGTTGATATAGACCCCAGGCAGAGCCATTCTCAAATATTTCATTTAATATATAACGTACGATTCTCCAAAGATCAAGCTATCCAAACGTTTGTAATGAAAGTGACACCCCCGTACATTCTTTCAGTTGATACTTCCACGGCCAATTTGTTATGGCTTCAATTTCTCTACGTGTGTTCTTCGGGTGCTATAGGGTCATTGTAAGTAAATGCCTCAAAGCCGCGAAGTCTCACAGTAAAAGGTTTCCAGGTACGTGTGTGGTATTTGCCAATAAAACAAGACTTTGCCGCATGGAAAGACCACCGCGCTTATCGCAGTTAGTCGTAGACGACCTCAAGGAGTCGCCATCGCCAACATGTAGTCACAACCGTGACAACAAAAGGAAAGGGGACAAAAATTGGAAAGTGGTACATTTTAGAAAAGTATATTTGACATTGGTACTACATTGTCGACAAGATTTTAAAAATCTGAAATATCAGCGAAACAATTGGAAAATTCCTTGTGCATTGGAGACAATTGCAGTATTCTGATAGAGTTGGTTTACCTCCAGTGTATCAGTACCATTCGCTATTAGTTGGTGTGGTATCGCATGAAGTTGCAAGGAGTTGAAAAGAACTTTGCTCTTTTCTGACTGTCTGCAATGGACGTTGCAATGTGTATAAGTGACTTGAAAACGTTGTGACAACTGAGGCCCAAGTCAAACGTCGCTCTTCTCATGCGCCGAACCTAATACAATTAGGTTCGACGATGGAGCGGCTTTGGAGCCCGTACTACGTAGTAAAGAACGCCATGGTTATTCCACATTTTACAGATTTAAAGAAAGCAGTCAAACTCATCAGACCCCAGTAGGGGTACTACGCTGGTCACTCCCACAAAAATCGATATAAAAGCATAGACCGACCTTTATCAAACTGAGCTATTTGTAAGAAAACAAATTTCGCTCCGATGAATAATCCACAACTGCGCTTTTTATTCCTTTCGCAGTCATACGCCTTTAATTGGGTAGATCTGATTCAGATAAGGAAAAATGTATATTTTGTTGCAGGTGCAAATTTACATTGATGAACAAATTTGAAAAATTAATAAAAGCGATCTTATTTTCAATTTCATAAGTCGCGTTGCATCTGCTACTGCTGGCCTTGACCTTTAAATTCTAAGTACATCGGATATCCTTGTCTTGTTTGATATGCTCAAATGTTCCACTTAAGGACAAAAATAAAAGGCAAAAGGGGTACCAATATTAGAAGGGGTTGGTTGACAGTATCTTTCAGCAGAGAAAGGTTTATACGCAAAACATAATAACTTTTCCATACGAAAGAGCGGATGCCACCATCAAGATACCAAAAGGGACAGGCGCCACGTGTTGCTCTACCAATTGGGCTACGGTAACTCCCAATGACAACATGATACCTTTGTCAGTCGCCTCATTAGCTTCAGATTCTCCATCGGTGAACATCACATTCACCTCTACAACTTTCTAGAGACACACTTCTCGCAGCCCAGGGGTGGATCTGGGGATTTTCGACGGGGGTTCATACCTTGAGTGTCGAAAGCAGCCTCACTAGCGATGTAGGCGCGAGACGCCCAATGAAGAGCCGGAGGTTCTCCCAAGAAAAATTTTGGAAGTTGTCATTGAATTTCAGCAGATTGAAGGCTGTTTCTGTATCAAATTAATTCATGTTGATTATCTACTGACTTTTAAAATCGTATGATCCCATAAAATGCAGGTGAATAGTCACACCCCAGTATCCTCCTGTGTAGCCATATGACTTGAACAAGAGAGGATCGCCATCCACCAAATCAAAATGTTTCACTTCCTTTAGTTAATCATTCCACTATTGACAACAATATCCACTATTGACAATTATATCCACTATTGACAATGTTTCATTTTAACTAAAGAGAACAAAATGATTAGATGTAATTTCTTAAATCTAATCTTGTTTGTTTAGCATCCTTACGCCAACGAAGTTCGACCAGGACTGGCGAAAAGAATGAAATTAGTTTCATTCAAACTAAAGAAAACAAAATGATTAGATGCAATTTTTTAAAGCTAATCTTGCTTGTTTAGCATCCTTACTTCAACGAAGTTCAACCTGGACTGGCTAAAAAATGAAATTAGTCTCATTCAAACTAAAGAGAACAAAATGATTAGATGCAATTTTTTAAAGCTAATTTTGCTTGTTTAGCATCCTTACTTCAACGAAGTTCAACCAGGACTGGCGAAAGGAATGAAATTTGTTTCATTCAAACTAAAGAGAACAAAATGATTAGATGTAATTTCTTAAAGCTAATCTTCCTTGTTTAGCATCCTTACTTCAACGAAAGTTCAACGAGCACTGGCGAAAAGAATGAAATTAGTTTCATTCAAACTAAAGAGAACAAAATGATTAGATATAATTTCTGAAAGCTAATCTTGCTTGTTTAGCATCCTTATTTCAACGAAGTTCAACCAGGACTGGCAAAAAGAAGGAAATTAGTTTCATTCAAACGAAAAGGAACAAAAAGGGTGAAAAGAATGAAATTATTTTCATTCAAACTAAAGAGAACAAAATGATTAGATATAATTTCTGAAAGCTATTCTTGCTTGTTTAGCATCCTTACTTCAACTAAGTTCAACCAGGACTGGCGAAAGGAATGAAATTAGTTTCATTCAAACTAAAGAGAACAAAATGATTAGATGCAATTTCCTAAGGCGAATCTTGCCAGTTTAGCATGCCTACTTCAACGAATTTCAACCAGGACTGGCAAAAAGAATGAAATTAGTTTCATTCAAACTAAAGAGAACAAAATGATTAGAAGCAATTTTTTAAAGCTAATCATGCTTGTTTAGCATCCTTACTTCAACGAAAGTTCAACCAGGATTGGCGAAAATAATTAAATTAGTTTCATTCAAACTAAAGAGAACAAAATGATTGGATGTAAGTTCTTAAAGCTAATCTTGCTTGTTTAGCATCCTTACTTCAACGAGGTTATACCAGGACTGGCGAAAAGAATGAAATTACTATTACTATTACTACTACTACTACTACTACTACTACTACTACTACTACTACTACTACTACTACTACTACTACTACATCATCATCATCATCATCATCATCATCATCATCCTCGTCATCATCATCAATAAACATCTGCACTTTGGTAATTATTATCATTTTTATCATTATCACCATCTTCCAGTTCTTTTTTCTTCCTCTTCCTCCTCACCATAAGCTGTTAATGTCTCTGCTGACAAATAACTGAAAAATGGTATGGTAGGCATTTAAATTCTCCCTCGTAAGGAATGACTTGTTTGCTCACTAAATTCTATGTGCTGTTGATCGATAGGGTGTGTCAAGATCTTCCCTTTTTCGCTCCTGAAACACAAGAGTTATCTGTTCTCTCTGCTGCTTGAATCTTGATCTTTATTGCCATTCCCACATCACTACGCCTTCGGATAAAATAACGTACAAGCTGAATGTTATTTTGCCTTTCAAAGATTTCCTAAAGATCACAAGTGCGTAGGTTTCTGGTTTTTCTGTGTGTTGCGACGCGGGGATGCAGTTTTTTTCTTCAGTTTTCTATCTGAGAGAAATAGGGCGTATTTCGTTTTTGGTTTTGTACTTTCCAAGTGGTGTGCTTTGTGCCACTACGTTTTTTATCTAACAAAAATTTCTCTTCCTTTATGCTAAATCTGGTTTAACCCTAGTAAAACAAGGCTTACTGTGTTGTCTATTATCTCTTTTTAAAAATTTGCGTCAGGTAGGAAGGGCGTGTCTATTCTAGCTTGATTTCTATCCATGATGGCCAGCATTTGCTTGCTCTCCGGACTTTTTTGGTCTTTGAGATAACTGGAGTGTATTTCTTCTTCTTATCTTGCCATTCAAATACGTATCGCTTTGGCTGCTTTCTTTCTTGCTTTCTTTTGTCTTTCTTTCTTTCTTTCTTTCTTTTTTTCATTCTTTCATTTATTCACTCATTCATTCATTCATTCTTTCCTTCATTCATTCATTCCTTCTTTCATTCTTTCTGTCTTTCATTTTTTCTGCTTTTTTCTTTTATTCATTCTTTCTTTCTGTCTTTCTTTCTCTCTTTTAACCTTCATTCTTTCTCTCTTTCTTTTGTTCTTTCTTTCTTCAAACTGTTCAAAGAAGCGTCCGATTGGGGAAGCTCAATGGAAGGACTGGACGGGGGCTATTGCCTTATCCTTAATAGCCTACGCTAGGAGAAAGGAAGCGTAGAAGCGGAACTACATTTGAAGACTATCTGGAAGCGTAGGCTTAAAAACACCGAAACCTGACAAGAAATGGCGCCCCATCCTTGTTTCACACCCAATTTAATCTGTGTCCGAGCTCCTTCAATTGCCGCAGGCGAGAGGGTGAGGGTGATGGGGAGGGGGGGCTGGAAAGGCATAAAACACTGATCCTCTCTTCTTTGGTTTTTCCAAACTTCGTTTTAACTGTTTCCGGATGAGTAGATGAATTATTCCAAATTATTGGCCCAAGATGTTGTATACATTTCTAATCTTAGATGCTTCGGATATTCTAGTTATTTTTTGTGCTCAAAGACTTATCACATCAGTGATTCCTTCCTTTTGGGCATCATGACATAGGGGCAGCATCAGTGGGCTGAGATATAATTCAGGATTTCGGGGGTTTATTCCAATCAAAAATCAGAGAAGGTTTAGCACTGTTCGATAGCATGATTAAGCAAAGGACTCTTTCCTGTTCTGTCCTTTCTTGTTGCACCGTTTTCTTTGTTTTATTTCCCATAGAAAAACATCATATGGCAAAAAAGTGAAAAGGCTTAAGCTATTTCCCCTTCCCCCGGTAACGCCGCTATGCAGACAAGGTATTGTTTCTTGTGTACTGCTTCGCTATTTACTTACAACTGACATTTCTTTTAACTCACTTTTTTACATCCATCTCATCCTTCGCTATTTCTTGGATATTCCCAAGCCCTTAGCTTACCATGCATCAATTTCGCAAAAAGCGTCAACCAACCATGCAAGCTCGAAAATCAGGAATTGACAACAAATTATAAAATCGTCCCACGATACTTGTAAATAATCAACTTCGAGTCGTATCGAAAGATTCATGTGGAATGTATACTTTCATGACGTCAGGTTTCCTTCATGACGTCATGGGTCGTTAACAATTTTACCCTTCGATTGTTGACGAAAAGTGAACTGAAACTAAAAACATTCAAATAACAAATTTCTGAAGTCCCAGAATTTATCCGAGTATGCTATTATCCACAATTTCAGACCAGTCGAGTTGAATACTCGACAACCAATCACGTCCTAAAAGTGAGGGCCGATTGCCCTTAACAACCACTAAAGATAAAGAATCCTCGTGTTGGCCCTTGTAACGAACGGGTACGTCAATACAGCCTATAAGAGGCACTTTATCTCCTGTGTAACTACGTAACACAATATTTACCGGCTTTAGGTCATAACTACTAAACAACTTACGATACATTGAGTCGGCAATTGTCGTTCTTGCCGCCCCTGTGTCCAGTTCCATACATAAATCTATACCTCTGGCATTCACTGTGACTCTGTATGGTTTCACACGAGTTCCATTTACCGAATATAGTCCAAAAGAGTCAAATACTTCATCGTCAACGTCTTCTTGCTCATCGAAAACATCCTGATCGACAAATTTCATCTTCCAGGTGGGACCGCCATTGGTGCGGTGTTTACTGTTGTCTCCTCTAGTCCGGGAACGAGGCTGAGAAACAGCTGACTCAACAGGGCAGGCTTTCCTGATGTGGCCTTTACGTCGACAACCATGCCAGACAGCATCTTTGAACCGACAAGAAGAGGAAAAATGTCCCTTACCTCCACAACTTCTGCAGGTTGGATTCGATCCATGACGAGATCCTTTTCCACGGACGTTTGCCTCGACACGATGACTTTCTTCAATCTCCCTTGCCTTGGAGCCCATGGTGTCCTGACTTGCCTTCGTGGCCAGTTCATCCTCCCACTGTAGCCAAAATAACATTAGCTTTCTTAGCATCATCGATACTGTTCGCAGCCAGAAATGCATCAAAACGATCTGCATAGTCGTTGAAATTTCCAATCGATTTCTTGTAAGGTCCAACTTGTCCGAAGAGAGCCATAGTCGAAATGAAGATACCGCACGAATTTCAATTTTAATCCTCGTCGTCAATTTTGTATGCTGGAGAACGCTCAATCCTAGCGCATATATATTCCAGTGAAACGAGTGGTAGAACCGAGTGGTAAGTAACACACACAATCTCTATTCCATTTGTATTCGTACTCAATCACATTTTAACAAGCGTTGCTATTTAACTACATACATTGCATCATATGATGTCACACTACATTAAATTATATGCTTACACATCACTGGGACCAAGCTTTTTGTTCGAGATAGAGAGAAGTTCGAGATAGAGGGTAGTCGAGATAGAGAGAGTCCACTGTATATGCCATTAGATTTAGACTCTTCCTTTGTTATAATGCCACCTTTAAGAGCACATGGTAGTTCAAAAAAGCTATATTTGAAATACTAAATCCCCAGGATGGCATGCCATTATAAGTAGGGGTAAAAGTTTCCACCACAATTGTTGCATAACCCAAGGTCATTTGGATCTCAAAATCAACATTATTTTGCTTTAAGTTGACACTTTGGTAAATTTCAAGGTCTCATACCACCCTGTATGCTTTTATATAAGCTAAATATCCTCTGTGCTTGAAAACTGTAAGTAACGTGGGAAGCATATGAGCACCATTTTTGCAGTATCAGATCTCAGAGAGGTGGATGTGTTACCTGCTTAACATCAAGACATGGAGGACTGTGAGAATAAATCATAATAAACTCTGAGGTTAAAAGGCAGATAAGAGTTTCTGTCATTAAGTTAACAGATGCCAATGGCAATTTTAGTACATGAGGTATCCAGTCACACAACCAGTAAATCAAATGAAATAGTAGTTGTTTGTGTAGTAGCAAAAACAGAATTTTGCAAAGGAGAGGAGGGCATGTCAGTTCTTGTGTGGTGGCATAGACAGAATTTTGAAAAGGAAAGGGGGACATGTCAAATGATCCCTTGTCAGCTGCTACCCCACCCCTTTAAACCAGATTTATAAGCGATATATTTGTATATACTAACTACTGAAGCAGGGTTACACAGACATGGGCTGTTCACATCGTAATCATGCTCATTTTCTCACTTTACTTTAATATTTCTCTATAGGTTAAGGCTATTACAGGGGCATTGGCACCCCCCATGGTATGTTCCTGTACTTGCTATAATTTGGTAATGTCCAATGTAGTCTCCAACCCTGAACCATTAAAATCCTTATCATAATCAAATAAGCAAGTTTCACTATCGGTAAGATGCCAAGAAGAAAAAATAATGTTGACAATGTTTCGTCTTATTTAAAGACATTGTCAAGGGTCATTCCATGTGAAAGTAGGCCACTTTTGAACAATTTGTAACCCACCCTCACCAAATTCCTTGAAACTTTCCGGAATCGGAGAGGGATAAGGTTACTTCTATATAATGGACCGGCACATATCTTAATTGTCTCATTTAAGGGAACGTTTACAAACAAGTTACAGACCTCGAAAGAGCACAAAAAAGAGAAACGATCCTTTAACACAATTTTCCGAATAAAAATCAAGTACGGGTTGTAAAATTTCGGAAAGCCATTTGGCCATTTCATGTTGTGAAGAGCTAATCATAGAAAGAATTGGTCGAAAAGGAAGTTCTTTTTTATGTGTTTTAGGGAGCCCATACATACGTGGACGTTGTGACTCAGAGGGTCTGATCCTATCGTAAACATCGCGAGGCAGTCGACCTTGCTTTACTAGATTAAGTAATTGTTTTTGGATACGCTGCTCGATTCCAGCTATATTGTCGTTCTTGTTAATACTACCTAATTTTTGAAATTTGCTGGAATCTTGTAGTATGTTATCTATTTTGTGGATGTAGTCTTTTTGGTTTAGGATAACGACCCCTGGTCATTTATCAGATATTGTGACGAGGATCTCTTTGTTGTTCCTAAGTGAATTTAAAGTCTGAAAAAGTTCCATATGCATGTAAAATCTGCGAGTTCGATAGGTGTCCCACAGTAAGCATGAGCCAAATCACCTAACCGTGCCTTTAGAGAGTTAAGTTCATCTGCAGAGAAATGTTTGTCTTTATTCAGTTGCGCGTACTGAATTTCAAACTCGGCAAATTTTTCTTACCAGTTGATTCTATTCGGTGGTATACAAAATGCTAAGCCATGTTTTAGGACAAATTCTTTGGCATCGGAAAGTGAGTAATTGAAGAAATTTTGGATGTGATTTTTCGCGTTACCTATCATACTACCGAAACGTTTCTTTAGAAGGAGGTGGACGTTTTTAAAGTGTTGTAGATGAGTTTTCTTCTCTATCTGTTGGTTAATTTTGGAAATGTAACCGGAGAAGCCACAAATAAACGATATCAAAAAATAAAAGAAACCGTCGTACCTTATTAAACTGCTGCTTATACGCATTTTGGAAATAATGCATTTGACTTTTGGAAGTTTCATCGTTGAGAAAAGCGCGTTCCATACAAGAACTGCACTTTGCACGTGATCTAGAGATTCGCAAGGAAATAAACTGGGTGGTCCAGGATTCGTTCATTCCATGATAAAATTCTATTATTTACCTCTTTACGGAATTCGACTTCAAAAAATTAATGTCCAGTCATCTATTTTGGATCGTATTTCTCTACAATCATGGCGTGGCCCTGGAAAAGGAGAAAATCACGAAACACATATTAGAAATCAATATGAACTCGCTGGTGGCATTTAGCTCACCACGTCTTCATGTGTGGCCCACTTAAGATTTTAAATTTCATCTTTTTCGGCCCAAACACAAAAAATCGGATAGCCCCTATCGGATAGCCCCTATATTTTTGAACGTTTTCAGCACTTAATCAAATGCGTCTGCTGATTTTTATTCTGGTAAAAATGTTGGCGGTCCTTCTTGGCTGCAATCAAGATTTCATCCACGGAGCAAGAAGGGCGGCCACTCCTGCTTTGGATCATTGTTCCTTGTCTGTTTCACAGCAATTACTCCATATGTGGGCAACAATCTCAAATCGAGCGCCATCCCACTTGCTACGTAATTTTCTTAGTTTAAATTTTAAACACAAATGCGATGACATGTCAGAAATTTTCTTTATTATCGATATTTCCTTACATCGTTAAAGCATAGTGATTTTGAAGCTACAATAAATAAATAAATACAAAACAAGATAGAAAATATGTAGTATAAAACAGAGGACGTTAACGATGGTAATACTGATGTTGATGCTGCTGCTGCTGATGATGATAATGATGACGGTGATACTGATGCTGATGATGCTGATTATCATGAGGCTTGCACTAATTTTGATAATGGTCGTGGTGATACACAAGATGATGATTGTTGTGGTAATGGATATGACGAGGACGATAGTGATGACCATAAGGGTGATAAAAATCCTGATGATTTTAACAATGGTAATGACGATTGTTGTAACATAGGTAGTTAGGGGGAGGATGTAGCAATGATGTGATAATGATGAGGAGGAGGAAGATAATGATGATGATGATGATGATGACGATGATGACGACGACGATGACGATGATGATGTTGATGATGATGATCAGGATGACGATGATGATGATGATGATGATGATGATGATGATGATGATGATGATGATGATGATGATGATGAGGAGGAGGAGGAGGAATGCAACAGCAGATATTCAGGTTCTGGCAATTTACAACTCTTCGTTAAACTAGTCTTGTTTACTTTTTTCCCTCCTAAAAAAACATTCCGCGAGGAAAGCAACAAAATAAATATTATAGCCTTGGATTTTAAGTTTTGATTAAAATTAAAGTTGAGTTCATGTCATATTTGAAGCTAATAGTAGAAGGCGCTGTTCGTCCCCATAAGCTGTTATAAGACTATGATTTTGAACCTATCACGTTTAGAAAGTTGGACAAGCTCAGACGCAATTGTTAAGCCCAATGAAACAACGCTCGCTACCTATGGTTTTAAAAAGCTATAGTATTTGCACAGAATTCATATGAAAGTCGTGCATGCGTAGTAGATCACAAAACAATCTTTCAAACATTGCTTGCAAGTTTATCAATGACACTATACAAATAAGAAAACCTGGATTGAACATAGCGTGCGTCATTTGCACTACATTGCCTGCCAGTTAAGATTTGTCATCTACGTTTCAAACCCATTCTATAATGCTTGCTCATCCATGACAAATTGGCCGAAAGTTCATCATGTTAGCCGTCATAAAACTGAATGTACTTGTCGGTGAAAATAAGTACTAAATTGTCGTAACTGCTACGTTTTGTGGTAGATAATAGTTTAAATGTTTAAAGGGAATATACCAGAAAGTATCAATTATAGCTTATAAGTAGCTTTCTCAAATCAGCATCCTCCTCTGGATGAACTTTCGTCAGCGCTTGAGTAGCAAAGCAAAACTTTCTTAATAAAGGTCTTGCACAGCTGTGTATAGACACTTTGTCCACGTTCTCTTACATCTTTTATAAATGGAAGTGTAACCTTTTTGCTCATGTTATTTACATAGAACAAATGCCGACCGTGCACTTTGAAGCTAAACTATCATCACCGATGTAATTTCATTCCCCCTCACCCCCCCCCCCAAAAAAAAAATTACGTTGACTTGTAATACAAGTTGCTACTTCATGGGCATCCTTACGGCTTTGCATTGTCCAGATGCTTGTAAAAGCATTTTTAAACACGGCAAAGTTCTCATGCTTATGCAGGCACATCGTGTAGTGCTTCCACAATTTAAAGTACAAAGGTAGGAGCTTGTTACAGTTGTAATATGAAATGTTTTAAAAGTTTAAGGGAGCGTTGAAAATGGAATAAAGTCAACAATCTTTTTATCTTTTAGTACTCTAAAATTTTCATATCAAAATATCCATCGTCTTTAAAAGTATTGCAGACCATACACGTCCTGAAAGTAAATCTGACGCAGAGTTCAAAAGTAGAAAAGCAAATGTGATGAAACTGTTAGCACCACTGATTTACAGCGCCTTAAATAGGTAAAAATTAAAAGAATAGAAAATGTAACAAAAGAATATATGAGTAAGAAAGTTGATAATCAAACTGTTTGATACTGTGATGAAATTGCTGTAGAATTTCTAGATTATATATTTGTAACGATTAGTTCCTTTTAATAAAGAGAAGATGCATCTTTTACATTTTAACTGTGAGCCATTTAGATGGAAGTCAGAGGAAAACTGGTATTGCTCCCACAACATCAGAATTTAGTTACAATTTTGCTCAAAGCAGCACTGAGAACTTTGAGAAGTATTTCACCTGGAGACCATAGTAGAAGCACACTCAGTCGTACACGGGCAACTTTGAGATAAATGGAAATCTTGCAATAATAGGATACAAGTTGCTCAGGTAATTAAAAAAGATGAAAATGATGCAGGGGTTACCTGACTTTAAAACTGTTCCTTGGTACGGCCAAAGAAAAGTGAATTTTATAAATGTTACGCGGGCCACATAAAAAACGACCGTGGGCCGCATGCTCGGTCCGCGGGTTGGTCATCACTGGTAAAGGGTGTGCAAGATATGTTTATCATGCATCAAATTGGTCTAATAGTCGCTTCTGTGGCCGGTACGTTTTGTAACGGCTGATCAATGTACAGCGTCTAGTGACTATTCCCTATGTGTATGCGAAAAACGTACTAGCTTACTACAGATGCTTTCCCTTTCTTGTTCTGTTAATGGATCATGCATCAAAATTTATAAGTTTTTTTCAAAATAACTTCAAAAAGTCCTTTAGATATGTAACACCTAGAGTGGTAAGAAATGCCGAATGTCGAAGCCCCTTGTTTTAGTATGTGCCCCTTGTATTTGTAGATTAAATTTCGGCTAAGAAAGATTCACCACTCATAGCTTTGACCACCTACCCATACTTTGGGATTTTATTTGTGATTCACACATTATTACTCTATTTAATATACAATCTTACATATGACGGCAACATGAAAATGGCAGAGAATAATGGTAGTGGCTGCGCTCGCTATCGCCAATTTGCATGCCCTAGCACTTGATTGTACTTTTGACCCCTCCCCTATCATCTGGATAACTGTTCAATACGCAAGGTATATTACTACTTTGAACACTTCCAAGTGGTATCGTATATCTTCACTGGAAGTCGCTTTTTAATTGAGATATCTAAATATTATTTTCTTTGAACAAGACGTATTCACATTCTTTTGATCAGCGAATGCCTCCTGCGTGATTCTGTCATGTACCCTTGGGTACCAAATGGACGCAATCTATTAATCCCCCTCCAATTAATTTTTCAAAAGTCTCCACCAAGGACACTCTTATTCCAGCCCTCCGCCTATTTATTTTTAAGTAACCTCCTACCCATGACAATTTTTGAAGAGGTACTTTGGCGGGCGAGTAGAAAATGTCTTGTATTAAAATACGGACACCACACATCAAAAAGATGGTGGCCTTTTACGAGGCTCGACGAAGAGTGAAGACGCGCTTTGCAGGTGTTAACAAATAACACCGCCATTGAGCAGGAGGATGAGCAACATTTAAAAATCATGGATCCTGTATGAGACTACCATGACTTAGAATAAACGGACACCGAGGACATACACCCCGCGCCACAGAAGCTCGGCTCATACGCGTCGTGTGCATTTTACTTAAAAATACTAGAGAACATGCAAATAACGCTTGGTACATACTGCCAGACTAGGTAACTACCCCATCAATCAAAGCGCCCTCGTCTCCGGCCGAGCACTGTATACAAGCCTAATCGCTTAATTGAAGTGACTATATCCACCTACTGATCTCTCAAATATCCCACAAGCAGTAGGCTATATTATAGAACTGCCTAAATGAAACAGAAAACTGCCGAACATATCGGAGTTGGCTAATAAATAAAAGGTAGCCGAGGTACGTTCCTCCACACCGCCGAGTATCGATACGCATGGGAAAATACCTGCGGTAAACGTGAAGCCAAAATATAGTTGTAAGCCAGGTCAGTAGGCCTCCGACATATACAAGAGAACTCGATGTTTCTGCGCAACCGGCTTCATAACGGGCGTCCGCAACTTTCTGTTATTGAATCAATTTTATTGGCTTTGACCATTATTGAATCAGAGCGATGACTATGTAAACTGGGATTATATTTGGAGATGACTAGAGAGGCGTTACTCGCTCTAGCCCTTCTCCTTAGAAATCAGTAATATTAATTGCACCTATTCCACCCCAAACATGTCAAATAATCTTTTCAGAAATCGTGGGCCAATATACATTGAAGATACGCTCAAAGGTTTAACCAAAATCACACCTGAATATGATAAAATGCATTTTTTATCGCGATGGCTATCGTAAATATGTACTTTAAGCCAAAGTAAAATCAAAAATATAACAATATCCAAGAAACCGTTTAAACCAAAAAAAACCAGTCTACTTCAAAACGTGCTGGCATATAAGCGTTTAACACGGATCTGAAAACAAGATTTGCACGTGTTCTAACGATGTGACTGTAACACTATAGTCAGTTAGGGGTAAAGATTGTGTATTTCAAAAACATTCTTGCCAGTATGAGCCTGGTTATGTTAGCCACAGTTCTATAAAATTAGTGGAAAGAACGTAGCATCACATTCCGTCTTTTCTCCTAACGGAAAGCAGCCACCTCACATTTTAAGAGGCAAGATCACCACTACGATATCTGACTCTCCTAAAGCAGCAGCTGTTTTGACCGAGATGAATAATCAGAGGCACTATGCTTGTATTCTTAGATATGTGCAAATATGGATATCGTTGTATTAATATACATAGCCGCACTGTGACTTACTGTCGTTCTTGCGCATCCAGTTTCAAAATCTAAAACGTGAAAATCAAATCTAACATGGTACGTAGCTGTAATTTAGATTTCGACAGAATTTGTTTACATAGAAAACTTCATAATATTGGTACAATGTCAATCCAATTAAACGTGTTACTAAACTCATTTGCAAATAACACATTTTTATTCTAAAACTGTTCGTTTTGTAAAGTTGAACTGCAAATTTAAACGCCATATACATTTAAAACAAGCTACCCGTTTGTGATTTTCTTTTTAAACATTCAAATATAGGTAGCCTTTCTAGGCCTTTCTGTCTCTTCTTCGCCCTCTCTCTTCTTGGTCTTGAATTTCCATCTGATGTACAATTAACCCGTGTTGTACTGCTAATTGCAGCAATGCCCTAATTGAAGCGATTCTGGCAGTTGGATAAAATGTCTCCTTGTAATCTATAAAGGCTTGTTGAGAATAACCTTTCGCAACAAATCGAGCTTTGTACTGCTCTTCGTTATTTGGCCCTTGCTTAAGCGCATAAACCCAACGACCTCCTACTGCCTTTCTATCTTCAGGTAACTTAAAAATTTCAAGAGTTTCATTCTCTCGTAAGGCATTCATCTCATCTTCCATAGCTTTCTGCCACTTCTGTGTCTCTGGGGTTATTAAAGCCTCTTGATACGTATTAGGTACGTCATTAATGTTGGATAACCTGCAGCAAAAAGCAATTGTGATATTTACACCATCACTGTCATCAGTCTCTACCTCATTTCCTTTCAGATCTTCATTAAGGTGTACTGGTTTCTCTCTACTCCTAATCTCATATCTCTTGGTAATCGTAGGGTTTTCATCCTTTTTCTCCGTCATGACCGCACCACGCCCCTCTACTGCGTCCTCGCCAGCAATTTCATCATTTCTCTCATCAACACGTTGTTGGCTGTCTGGCTCTATATTGGTCATGGGTCATCTTGATGGAGGATAGCGCGACTATTTGACTTATGGATACATAAATGAGAAAATATACAGAGAGCAAGCCATTCTCCTTGATGGGCGAGTCAGAGAGACGTGAGCTGATCGCCACTCACAGCATATTAGTCAATCAGTCACAGCTGGGGTAACCAAATATGGAATACCCAAATACAGTAAAATTACATACCACACGAGGTTTCCTCTAACATATAGCCCCTGTATATTTTGAACGATCATTATTGTTATTGTCATCAACCACGTTCAACAAAACTCATGATGAGCCCTTTTATTCATTCTCTGTTACTGACTGATCTCTGGATGGACAGTAGACTTGTCTCTGTGAGAAACGGGTTACGTGTCCATTGAAGGATGGCCTTCTTTACATAGCTATGGCGTTACAGGGAAAGGGGGACGGGGGCAGAGGAGGTCATGCCCCCAAAAGATTCGTCAGATTTTTTCCTTGATTATCAAAATTGAAATTGATTGCAACCTTTCATTGTGTCACATTCCTGGGCGGTCCGGGCTGGGTGATCGCAGGGCTCGCGGCCTCGGTGGTCCTGCTCTGCCTGGTGTCCGTGCTGGGCAGCGGACCGATCGACGGTCGCGCCCGCGGGCTGCTGGTGGGCCTGGCGGCGCTGGTGCTGCTCGGGGCGACCTTCGGGCACCAGATCTGGCTGCGCGGGCTGCCGGGGGAGGACGGTCGCGACCTGATCCTGCTGCTGTTCGTCGCGGTGTTCGCGGGCGATACTTCGGCGTACTACGTCGGGCGGACGTTCGGGCGCCACAAGCTGGCGCCCACGGTCAGTCCCGGCAAGACCCTGGAGGGGGCGGCCGGCAACGTGCTCGGCGGCGTCCTCGGCGCACTGGTCGCGCACTTCTGGTTCTACCAGCGTCTGCCGTTGTCGCACGCCGTGGTGCTGGGCGTCCTGATCGCTCTGCTCGGAATGGCCGGCGACCTGACCGAGTCGCTGGTGAAGCGGAGCTCCGGGGAGAAGGACAGCGGCCGGTTCTTCCTGAGCCACGGCGGTGTGCTGGACCGGACCGACAGCCTGATCCTGACCACGCCGACGCTCTACTATTACTACACGTGGATCCTGGCTGGATGAGGCTTCCGGGCCCGGGGCGAGAGAGCCGTCGGCCCGACCGGAGCGTGAGCGTGTCGCGGTGGCGGGCGCGGGGAGGTGGCCGGTGACGGACCGGATCGGCATCGCGGTGATCGGCTCGACCGGCTCGGTCGGGACCGGCGCCCTGGAGCTGGCCCTCCAGCACCCGGACCGGTTCGCGGTGGTGGCGCTGGGCAAGCTCGGCAGCCGGGAGCTGACCGAGCGGTCGGACCTGGACCTCGTCTTCATCTACGACGTCGAGGACGAGAGTGCCCGCTCCACCGGCCCGCGCGAAATCGGCGCCGGCCAGTACTACGCCCAGTTCTGCCACCGCCTGATCGCAGCACTGACCGCGCCGACGGCGGAGGGCAAGCTCTACGAGGTCGACCTGCGGCTGCGCCCGTCTGGCAAGAACGCGCCGATCGCGGTCACCGCCGATGCCTTCGCCGCCTACCACGAGGAGGCTGCCTGGACCTGGGAGCATCTGGCGCTGACCCGCGCGCGCATCGTCACCGCGCCGCCGACATCTGTCATTAATGAGAACAGATGCTACATCCATTCCTTGCCAAGAGGCCGAGATGTGGCCGTACAACCTTGTAACATATGACACCTCCTTGTACATTCCATCTTTGAGTGTCCAATTACTTCGAATATTTGGTACCCTTTACAAGTGTTACCTTCCACTAACTGAAAGATGTACGCCAATCGCAAATAAACACAACAAGAACGGACCATACTACTCCCCACAGCGAGCATTTCCCTGCAATTACTAGTAACTATGTATAATGAAAAATCGCCTCATTTGAATTTATTCCTGTTTTCACTTCTAAATTTCCTAAAGACCTATTAACTAAATATTGATAGTAATGTCTTACCGTACATTCCACAGTCAAATGTTTGCAATTTTCAAATCTTTGTTCCATGCCTGTACCTAGGACATGTCTTTCCCTATACTCTTAGTCTTTTAAGTCTTTTACATGCTTTGATGCACCTAAGAATGGAAAAGAATTTTGAAATTGTTAAAGTTTATGAATAAATGTCTCCTACATCATGAACTTGAAGATGTATCGGCCAATCGAGCTTTTGGAATGAAGTTTTCATCTAGCTAAGGGCACCTTCTCCCTACAGGATGAAGTAAAGGCCCGGTCACACCGCCAACGATAACGATACCGATACCGACAAAAAAAATCGTTGGCCCTTATTTACCTGATAGCGGTCACACTGCGAACGATACCGATCCGATAATCCCAACGATATCGTTGGTGAATCGCTCCTCCAGCGATTTTCCCAACGATACTCCAACGATGAAACCCGCTTAGCCAATCAGCGCATAGAAAGCAGCAGAGATAAGTTCAAAATGGAGGACAACAGAGTCGAAGAGTCGATCATGGCTGTGGTAATCGATAAAGTTCTATTTAATAAAACTGATAAAGAATTTACAGATTCTAAAAAGCAAGGGGATATTTGGATGAGATTGACTAGCAGTTTGGTCTTAATTAGCGGTAAGTAGTTAATATTCTCTGTACTTGCAAGTTTTGGCAGTTGCAGTGTTTTGATACATCGCAAGGGAAGCTTTGTTTATACAACTTTGTGAAAAACATCGTAAGTCGGTTAATATACAGGCATAGGATCTTTTCTATGTGCTTCTTACGTACAAAGACAGGGAAGCCATTTTCAAGCAAAGAACGAAACTCAAGGGCACTGGAGTCTTTATCAATGAAGATTTTTCAGCAATCACTATGGTGAGAAGGAAAAGTCTTCTACCGAAGCTCAAGGCCTCAGAGCCGAAGGCAAGTATGCTGTGCTTAATTTCGATAAGCTTATTGTACATTAGAGATATCTTAATAGCAATGCAACTATTTACACCTAGTACCCACATAAACTAACATAATGGCTATACACGACACAACACCAAATAACCAAGAAACCTTTCTAGAAACTGAACTACAATATTCTAATATTTATGATGATGTGATACACGAAAATCAGACTATCCTAGAGGACTGTCTTACTACATCACACTTCAACATTCAAAGCTTTAATAAACAGTATCCGCAGCTGACACAAGAATCCCTTTCAATGTTAAGCCTAAATGTAAGAAGTATTTATAAACATATCGACGAATTGAAAATATTTCTTTCAAAAATCAATCACAAATTTAAAGTAATATGCCTCCAGGAAACATGATTAAACTCAACTATTGATGATAATACGTTAAATCCTCTCCTAAGTATTGAAGGCTATACCATGTTTAATTACGGCAGAAATACAAACACAAAGGGAGGAGGTCTGGCTATATAAATAGAAAATAATATCAATGTTAAAATAAGAAATGATGTAAGCTGTAGTAATGAAAATATTGAAGCATTCTGCATCAAACTGCTTTTCCCAAATATAAAAAAGATTCTAATATGTAATGTATATAGACCTCCCAGTGGAAATACTAAGATCTTTGAGAGTTCCATACAAACTATACTTAAAAAACTGGCCTTGAAAAACAAGTAAAACTACACAATGGGTGACTTCAACTTACATCTACTCGACTATGAACATAATAATAAGGTAAGAACTTTTGTAAATATGATGGGGGAAGATACTCTTATACCCATTATAAACACACCTACAAGAATTACTATCAGAAAAGAATCTTGTATTGATAACATTCATTGCAAACACCAATACACAAGCAACATTCAATGTGGCATATTCCACGAAGGTATTAGCGACCATCTCCCACTATTTGCAATAGATAATCAGATGACAACAAAAGTAATTGTATCCATATCTAAATACGTCAAGTTTGAGTGAGCCCGATTGTATGAATAGGAACAGAACACTGTCCTGGGATAGCTCTGACACATGAATGTAGATTTTTGTTCTGTAAGTACGAAACCTTGCACTTTTATGAACATAATCATAGAGGGAGAGGGACGGTTTTTGCATTATTGGAAATTTTTCCTCAGATAAACTAGAACCCACGCAGTTGAGAGAAGCAAATTTTTGCAACTCCCTCAATTTTAGAAATTATTCTCTTAATTTAATTGCCGCTGTTGAAGCTCTCTCAGGGAGTTTAACCCCCTCTTTAAAATTGCATGTTTAAGTTTTGGTTGTTCGTTACCGTTAAAGGCTTGAGTACAACCTCCCAACCTTCTAAAAACTAGAGTCAAAAGCCCAGAAAAAAAGTCCTGGATATCGCAGGAAACTCTAGATGCTATTGAACAGCGTCGTAAAGCACGCCTAGCGAAGGACATGGTTACCTACAGACGTCTAAACGGCGTAAGAAATAAATTCCTCCACAGAGACAGAAAGCTGTTCACCGAGAAAAAGGCCGCTGATCTCGAGGAGGCCGCCAGAAAGGGTGACACATGCGCTCTATACAAACACCTTCGGGATCTTACAGATGGAAAGCCATCCTCCCTAGGCCCTATCATATCTAATGATGGAAATATTATCACTGACGAGAGCGCTCAACTGTCCGCCTGGAAGGATCACTTCTCTTCACTTCTAACCCTGGACTGTGTTAGCCAGCCCGACCCTGACCTTCTTCAAGTTGCATCCAACACCCCTGAGGCCCCGTGTGCAAGTGTGCACCACCCTTTCACCTCTACAGAAATCTTGAAATCTCTGAAACGGATGAAAAACAACCGAGCCCCAGGAGTCTGTGGTATCCCTGCAGAACTGCTGAAATATGGTGGGGCAGCGACCCTTCTCTGGCTCCAAGTACTGTTTTCCATAGTATTTCGTACAGAATGGATTCCAAAAGACTGGCGAGCGGGCATCATTCTGCCTCTCTGGAAACGGAAAGGCAGTCGCAGAATCTGCTCCAACTATCGTGGCATCACACTCCTCTCTGTGCCCGGGAAGCTCTTCGTTATGACCCTCTCACAGCTTTTGATTTTGCGATAACATTCTCTTGCAGTATTATAATTTAAATGGTGAATCTAGATATTAGAATGAATAGTTGATTTAAATTGATCAATGTTCGAGTAAGCAACAGTAGAGATATTTTTATTAATACTACCCCGGGCGTGGTCGCTTTAAAAACAGGGATAAGGGCGTGGTCCCTTTAAGATGAGGAGGGATAAGGGATACCCCACGGGATGGGGTGTTAGAGTGGGAGTGTTTCCTTTTAACCCTTTCCCCTGTATATGAGAAGGAGCGGTACATGAGCGAGCCCTTGACCCTCAGCGTCCCTCCCCTTATTTTCTTTCTGTGTTGAGATATTCACAGAGTATGTGTATAGCAAGCCGCGTATTGATGTTAGTGTATGTATAAAAGTAAGAGACAAAAATAAAGACACAGAGTATTCTTTCTCATTATCTATTGTTATATGTACATTACTCGTTGATGTGTAGATAAATTGATAATCGCTGTTTATAGCATGCACTTTACATTATGTTTCCAAACACGTAGTAGAGGTGTAAAAGAGAGGATTACGATATCCTAAGACATATTACTTTTGCAAACATAAAAAGATATTGCGAGGAAAAAGAATAATAACAATATACATTTGATATCACTATAGATAGTATAAGGGGAAGGAACATGACGCTCTCTCTTGGTATGAAGAAACTTTTTTGGTTTCTTCTTCATGCATCCGTGTGTTTTTATCATATTTGGGTTCACACATAAGGGTTTATGTGCCTCCAGTCCATCAGTCGTAGTGAAACCACCAAAGCAATATATACAAAAAAAACGCTCGGAACTCCACGGTTGATACTGGGCAGATAAAAGTCGAGACATGGAACGGATCAGGCAATAATGAATCTGCGCTCCGTGTGAATATAACAGTAAATCCACATGATGTAGTCTGCCTGGTCCTGACGCGCCATACATTGTAAATACTTCTCTAGTATCCCAACCGAAGACATAGATAGATATATCAGAGTTCATCTTTTCAAATTGTGGGATATCTTTGATCTTTACAGGAAACGTCAGTCCAGTGATATCCAGCTCTGGCTCGTACAGTTGATAGTGGGTAACTCGCTCGCTCTGTTTCATAATATGGAAGAACTGGACAAAATCAAGAAGAAAAGAACTTTAAGTCGGAGAATGGTTACAAGAATGTTAAACAAGATCCAGGAGGGTCTAAGAGAAAATAAAGACGATGTCAGTGTCAGATGTTTAAAGAAACAATTAGAGGAGCTACAAGAGAAAAAGAATGAATTAAGAACGTTGGATGATACGGTACTTGAGCTTTTAATTGAACTGGAAGAAGTAGATATTTGCGACAAAGATGTCATGGAATCAACTGAATACCGGGACAAAATAACAGAAGTAGAAATATCTGTAGAAGAAGTTATCGAGAGCCTGAACAAACATGTCACAAGGACAGGATCTTTAGAAAGCATAACATCATCCTTATCGTCGTTAGATGTCAACAATCAAACGAAGAAAAAAGTTAGGGCTAAACTGCCTAAATTAGAGCTTAAAAAGTTTAACGGAAAAATTTACGAGTGGCAGGAATTCTGGGATGGCTTTTCAAGTGCCATAAATGACAATGACGATTTAGCCGATGTGGACAAGTTGAAATATTTAAGAAGTTTTTTAGAGGAACCGGCAAAAAGCGTCATATCGGGAATACCAATGACAGATATTGGTTATGAAACGGCTGTCAAGCTGCTTAAAAAACGATACGGCAAACCGAGTGTTATAGAGAGGGCTCACATCAACCAACTTATCAATTTGAGTCCGATCACTAACGAGAAGCAAATAAACAAGCTTCGATCATTTTACGATCAAGTAGAAACTCATTTCCGTGGTCTCGAAGGAATTGGCGTAAATAAAACTTCGTATTCGAGTATAGTAGTACCAGTCCTTATGGATAAGATAGCCGATTCAATCAAGTATAACATGATACGATTTGAACGAAAGGATCATTTAACTTGGACGTTAGATGAATTTTTAGAAGCATTGGAAAAGGAGTTAGAAATTAGAGAAAGCCATGTTTCAATTTTTAAGAAAACAGAAGAACTTGCTGAACCAAATCGAAAATTTGGAACCGGAGCCACAGCAGCTTCACTGTTCACTGGAAAAGAGCCAAAAAGGAAATGTGTATTTTGCCTCAAGGAGCATTATGCGGAGAACTGTCCTGAAGTTAAAGACAAAGACGAGCGTAAGGTTGGCTAGCGCCGTCGCCATCAGGTTCGAACCGGTCTCGGCTTCCACCGTCGTCGCGACACCCGACGCATTCACATAAGTAACTTTCGGCATGATGCTGTTTCCTATTTGGCGACCAGGCGAAGGGGCAGGCGGTCGAGTGCATGGATGGCGTTGTTAGGGCGCCACACCGCTTTTCCCGTCAGTTCGATGCGGTCGACTCGCTCGGCCAGTGCCCGCAGCACCGCCTGTCCCTCCGCCCGGGCAATGTTCTGGCCGACACAGGTGTGAATCCCGGCCCCCATGGCGAGATGCCCCATGGTTGTCCGCGATATGTCGAAGCGCTCGGGGTCGTCCCATTTTTGCGGATCGAAGTTCGCCGCTCCGAGAAAGCACAGGATCTTGGTGCCCTCTTCGATCTGGACGCCGGCGACCTCCGTGTCCGTGCCCGCGGTTCTGAAGAAGGCCTGAACAGGAGAGGTGTAGCGCAGGGTTTCTTCGAATGCTGCAAGCGCCAATCCCTCCGGGTCCTGGCTGAGTTTTGCATACTCGCCCGGGTTAGAGGCCAGGCACCACAGCGCGTTGCCGATTCCGGTGACCGTCGTGTCGGCGCTTGCGGACAGAAGAGACTGGACCAGCATTTCGGCTTCCTGCTCGGAAATCTCCCCGTCGTCGGAAGCGGAGTATATAGCTACGCCGATGCCATGATAGGTCAGCCGGTTGCGGCTGCACTGTTCATTGATCCAGGGCACAATCTCTGGACCTTTGGCCATGCTTGACCGCCGCAGCTCATTGTCGGGGCCGATGGCGTTGAAGACCATCGCGCCGTAGTCGATGAGTTTCCTGGTATCGGGCTCCTTGATGCCGACGGCGCGCGGAAACACCCGTGTCGGAAAAGCTTCGGCGATCTCGGTCACGGCTTCGATGTCGCCGCGGGCCACCACGTCATCAACAAGACGCTCGGCATCATCCCTGAAAGCATCGCGCAACGTGCGCACCACCTTCGGCGACAGGGCCCGCATGATGACGCGTCGAGTCTTGGTATGATAGGGCGGATCGACTTCAAGAACGACGGACGGAACAGGTGGCGCAACCGCGTCGAGGCCGTCGCCAAGGTGATCAAGACCGCGCCGATCGTGGCTAACCCGACGGGTATCAGCCTCTCAAGCACCTATCGACTCCGGAACTTCGTCATTCGCAACGCAGACATTCAATGGCTCCGCACGGGGATCAGCCAAGGGATGCGGGTGATCCCGGATGACATCCCCGTGGGAAGTATCTTCGGGCAACCCGCCCCGCAAGACCGCCCGGGCACGCTCACGATTGAAGATTCCTACCTCCGCAACTACATCAATATCGGCATCAACACACGGCAGAAAGAAGGGTCCCCGCGACTAACGACGATTCGGAACGTTCGCTTTGATTCGGTGAACATGGCCCCAATCACGCGACTGGGTCCGCAGCGGTCCATTGCCATGCGCTACGAGTTCCGACTCGACACCAATGCCATTGGGCCAGATCAGGTCCTGGTTCACGATTACAATGGCATTCCCGGAAACGACTTTCAGCTTTTCTATCTGGAACAAGCCCCGGATTTCATGGTTCCCCAAACCACCAACAACGGCCGCTCGGTCGGCTCACCGGTTGCCGGTTTGACCAATCTGGAGAACTGGAACACCTACGGCATTGCCATCGCCGGCGAAATCGCCCCCTGCCTAAACCAAACCACCTTCCCGGAAATCCTGGGATTCGTCTGCCCGACCAACGCCCCCCTGCCAGAACCCGATCCCGATCCTGAGCCCAACCCCGACACGGAACCTCCTACGCCTCCAACCCAAGTTCTCATCACCGGCGTTTCCAGCGAGAGCATCGACCTCATGTGGTCGGGCGCTTCCGACAATATCGCCGTCACGGGCTACCGACTCTTCGCCAATGGCAACCTCCTTTCCGATCAATCGGAATCCGTTTTCCAGCACTCCGACCTGCCACCAGCCACGACCTATGTCTATTACGTCGAGGCATATGACGCCGCAGGCAACACGTCAGCACCCAGCTCCGAAACGGTGGGAATCACCGAAGCGCCAGAACCCACGCATGGTCTCTTACAGCTCGTCGCTCGGGACCAATTCGGAAACGTAGTCCCTTCCGGACTCTTTCGGATTGCCGGCACACTCTACGAACACGGCAGTGAGCTAGTCGTCGAATTCGGAACCACGCTTTCCGTTCGACCCGAGATTCCGGGCGTGCTTGGCGCATGGACGGAAAGTAAAATATCAGAGAATTTAACACAACTAGAGCAATAGAATATCAAAACTATAATATTGCAGCAACAGTGTTAACAACTTGACCCAGAAAAATTCAAATAGCCGGTGGGTGGATTATTGAACCATATGTGGTGGAGACGCCAACGTTATACAATACACAAAGCGTCCACGTTGGGGGGCTTTAGCCCACAATGTGGGATACTAATACTGATAACACTAATACTGATAAATATCCAAAGATAATATTGAAAAACCAAATCTTAAAACAAATGCAAAAACAATACAAAGACCCTCTCAAAGTAACAGTAAAATGGTAACTGAATAAAAATACAATACAAAATGGCAATTCAGTCTTTCAATGTATATATTGCTTCCTAGATAATATATTATCATAGATTCTGTTAGGTTGCATAATATGATTTTGTTGACTGACATAAAAACAATCAGAATTAATAAGGTCAACACAAATGGGGCATAGATAGATTTCTCTAGCATCCAACTATATTTATATAAAGAAGCTTTAGCTTCTTTAGTCAAAAGAAGACAAACAAAACACCATCATTCTAATTTCCATTTTTTTCTTATATGTGTTTTTCTTGCTTTTGTAGAAGTCGGAAAAAAGTTCCGGGGGCTCCAAAAATTACCTACCAGGGATACGGCCCTGGTGACACCATGACAGGTCTACAACTCGAAACAAGGTTTTTGGTCTTTCCTTTTTTCAAAATGTTTGAAACCCTGTATAATGTCAGGACCATAGGCCTACTTAGATCAAGACGCGTCTGGAACAGCAATGTGAACATCCTACATTACATTTGGAACATCCTACATGATTCTTATTATAACTACAATCAAATCTGCAATATTACTAGTCATTGACAAACAATCAAAGAACAGCTTCCCATAATATTGTTATTCGCCTAGTTGTCTATAGCATTTTAGGTAACAAATGACTGAACAAGTATTTATGGTTATCTTTTATAGATTACATGTAGTAAAGTCGGTGTTATTCCAATATGTTGGGTGAGGTATGCTCGTACGCACTGTAAGATCTGATGTTTGCCTGAACACACTGTTAGATTTTGGTAAGCAAAAGCGAGGAAGTGATGTGTAAATTTGACCTAAGTAATCATCTCTAAGGTCGTGCGATAATTTGAGACCAATTTCACTCACCCCAAGTATGGCAAAAGTTACTGAGACATTCATTTCAAGGCTACTTTTGAACGACATAAAACCCTAATTAGACCCGATACGAACGCCTTCGTGGCTCCAAACCCTCAGAGTATCTTGTCAGGTTGTGCGATGATATTCTAACATGACAAGTTATCAGCAAATCCTTCGACTTCCAGACTTCCTGTCTGGTCACGAACAACTTGCCTTCACCTTGAACAAAATAACTCAAACTCTTCATTACTCCCTATTACCTATGGTGCCCTTCGAGGTACTTTCTGGTATCGTTTTCCCGGCTGTCATAAACTACATACTTCAGTAATTCAAGGGTAGATAAAAATTTGTGGACGATTTATACTTCCTGCTGAAATATGTACTCGAAGGAGACTTCACTGTACCGAAATTTGACCCTAACATTACGAGTGCGTTTCGCACCGATTGTGAACTAGCACGTCCCGCTTTCAATGAAATAAAGTGCAAGGCAATGAGGTTTAATCCTGTAAAACCTGATTTCCATGAGCCTCTTCCCGCCTGAACCCAATTTCCAGAGCTTTGATCCCGATTTCCCGAGTATTGAACCCGATTTCCATGAGCCTCTTTCCGCCTGAACCCAATTTGAGCCCGATTTCCCGAGCTTTAAGCCCGATTGCCGTAAGCCTCTTTCAGCCTGAACCCTATTTGAGCCCAATTTCCCGAGGTTTGAACTCGATTTCCATGAGCCTCTTTCCGCCTGAACCCATTTCCATGAGCCTTTCTGCCTAAACCCAATTTGAGCCCGGTTTCCCAAGCTTTGACCCCAATTTCCAAGAGTTTTTTTTCGTCTAAAGCCAATTTGAGCCCGAGGTCCTGAGCCTTGAAACCTGATTTCCATGAGCCTCTTCCCGCCTGTAAACAGTAAAAAATCCCTAGGCACCACCTTCTCAAATGATTACAGATCCAAAAGCCATGTGACTGAGATAACCCACAAAGGATACGCTGCCCTCCAATCGCTTATTACAATAACGTGGTTTGGTTTCAGTAGGAAACTAGGCCTACGTTCCCCGGGAAACGTGAAGTGTTGCGGCAAGCTTACTATCTGTAATCGATTTAATTATTGAATTTTTAGTCGGATTTCTTTTTCATAATTATCTCCGATGTAGACATGTTGGAGAATGGTTTTTACTTAGTGAGTATAATAAAAAAAACGAGGTTATGCAGACCACAACAACAAGAAATTGAACAGCAATAAAATTTGAATTGTCAAAAAAAATCCTTCTGCTCGTACAGTTTTCAATCTAAATTGACTGAAAATTTTTATGAATAAAATCCATTTTCAGCTTTTCTTTTGAAAGGCAGTTTGACAAGCAATCATTGATGACACTCTATGCTGATAAAAAAAATAATAAATTAATCGAATTTGACCGATTGCACAAAGACCTTTTTCCGCGAAAACACAGCAATGTCAAGCCATAACCTGCACCGTAAAAAAAACTTTCTTTCAAGGGAGAAACAGAAAAAATGCACATTTTTAAATACGCGGCTAGTCAATTTCCTGAAGGCCCTGCATTCGGGATAAAATCCTTCTCTTAAAAAAAAAGGCTAGCCTTTCATAGAAAATTTAAAGGCAAGTTATAAATTCAATTTTCCGTAAGATTTTATGGTAAATTTAGAGGTTTTTTCACTAGGCTACATTGGAATTGTTAGGCAGAAGGTAGAGACACCACTATAGGTTGTTTTATGGACCTTCCAATTATATCTGACTTGCAAATTTTCGTATTTCCACAGGAATTCTCAAAAGTGACATTTTGCTTAATTAGGCTAGAAAATGGATAGCCTGCAAACATTCTTGAAACTAGCCTATTTAAAGAAAATAGCCTACCATCTCTTGTTAACAGTAGCCAGTAAAATTTTAGTTTAGCTACTTTTTGCTATCTTGAAAAGAGGCTAGGCTAGGAAAATGAAATGCATTGTAATTATTACAGTGCTAAAAACTTACTAGCCTATGTTGAGGCATTGCCAAGCTTCAATGTTTAATCTCTTCTGATTTCTGAGTCTTAGAAGTTTGCCTAGGCTACTACACAGGTCTATACCTATTGATACTTTGAAAAAACTACATTTTCCCTTAATTTTCAGTGATCAGTTTTTGGGTCAATGTTCCTATTACCTGAACAATTGCTTAGGGTCAGAAATATATACATTTGATACATTTTGAATTCACGTTTGTCGACTTTTGTTCTTTTGCTGTTTTGAAGGCTTGTTGAGCCTTTAAGAATTTTTGTCTTTGTTCGATTTCCAATCGATCCAACTCTATTTCCTAAAGAATGAAAAGAATAACGGGACAATTAAAATCTTGTCTTACATTTTGCTCCACAACTTTAATTCGTTCCGAAAACTCGTCGATTAATTTTTGCTTGAGCATAATGAAGTAGAAGAAGATTAACCGAGGAGACACGCAGAAAGTATATGAAAACGAGCAGACGAATGGCGGAGAAAGTATACGAAAATAAATCGACTAAATATCCAGAGCGAACAATTACAGCAAGTAACTGGTTTGCAAACGACGAACCTTGGTTTGCACATGATGCTGGGGCTTCCCTACCATCTGCAATGTGTTTTGCAACACGGACGTTCTGGCGACGTTGTGGTTCTGATCCCAGAGTATCAACTGTTGATCGACGATACGCACGATGGCACCACGCGCAAGATCAATCAGCTTGTTGCCCAGTGGCCGGATGCAGAACGGTACTTTGATCGACCCAGCGGCTGGAAGCACTACCTTGATCACGGCGCATTGCAAACGATGCATGAATGGGTCGAACGGGCTTATCATCGTCTTAAACATCCCGAAACGCCGAGTATTTATCGTCGGTCTAGTTTCAATCGGTTTGGCGACATGGTGGCACATTACGGCAAGCCCAAAACGAACGTGGCTCAAACGGAACCGTTGCCGGAGATCCATCCCGAGCGTCTGGCCCAAGCCACCACTCGTTTGAATGCGTTTGCACAGCAATGTCGCTTGCGAGATATCGAAGTCTACCTGGCCTATCCGCCGATGCCGGAATCGAAGTATGCCGATTCGATCGAGGTGGTCCAGCAGGTTCATGAGGAGCTGACTTCTCGCGTCAAGATTCCGGTTTTGCATCATCCGCGAGAAGTCGCCTTTCCGCTGGATCATTTTTACGACACGGCGTACCACTTGAATCAATCGGCCGGCGAAAAACGCTCCAAGATCCTTGCCGACACGCTCAATCTTGCCAGAGCGGATGGTCGTTGGGCCAAGCTGGACGATCATCACACCAGCCGACTGTCAAAGTCAAAGCAGTCGTCGGCGGCGTCCTTCACCGGCGCCTGGCGGTAATCGTCATGGGCAATTCCAAGCGCGCAACCGCGCTGGCCGACCGGTGGGTATTTGATCGCGGCCACGCCCGCCCGCGCCTGCTCGGCGGTGCTCAGCATCGGCGGGATCAGACCCTGGGCGCCGATGTCGCAGGCGCGGGCCATGTGATGACTGGCCTGCGATGGCGGCCGCAGGAGCGTGGCGATCCCGACATCGTGCAGCGAACGCAGCAGGCTTTTTGCCGTGTCGAAGGTAAAGCCGCTGTGCTCCATGTCGACAAAGGCGAAATCGCAACCGGCCTGTTTCAGGATGCGCGCCGTTCCAGTTGTCGCGAACTCGCCGATATAGGTGCCGAGCTTCAGCTCGCGTGTTGCTGTCAGTTCCCTGAATTGCGCCATGGTGTTGTCCTTTGTTCTGCTCAGACGGCGGCAACGGCCTCGCCCGAGCGCTCATCGAAAAAGACGGTGCGCGGCATCGCAACGGTCAGGTTCAACCTGCTGTCGCTTGCATCCAATGCGTGGGCATCGAGTTCAACGACCATCCGCGTGCCGCCGAGCGAAACCGTGACGAATGTCCGCGACCCGGTGGGCTGAACCACCTCGATCTCGGTTTTCATCACGTTGCGATCGGTTTCGGCCCGCTTGAAATGCTCGGGGCGAACGCCCCACAGATACATTCCATCGGCGATCCGCTGGTCTTTTCCCAGGGCCAGCGTCGCACCGTCGGGCAGCCGTAAAGCGGTCCCCTTCTTCGTCACCTCCACCGGCAGGAAGTTCATCGGCGGCGATCCGAGGAAACCGGCCACGAAAGTGTTGTCGGGGCGCTCGAAAAGGTCAAGCGGCGCGCCGGCCTGGGCGATCAGGCCGTCCTTCAGCAGCACGATCCGCTGGGCCAGCGTCATCGCTTCAATCTGGTCGTGCGTCACGTAGATGAAGGTCTTGCCCAACTCATTGTGCAGCCGCTTGATCTCCTCGCGCATGCCGTCGCGCAGCTTGGCATCGAGGTTCGACAGCGGTTCGTCGAACAGGAAGAGATCCGCGTCGCGCACGATCGCACGGCCGATTGCCACGCGCTGGCGCTGCCCGCCGGAAAGTTCGCGCGGAAACCGCTCGAGATCACGAGGAGTTCTATTCAAAATCTTTTCAAAGAGGTTGACCCATACTTTATTTACCGCAGACTTTGTTCTGTTACCAAGAAGCTCAGGTTTTTTTTACCGATCGATGTTAAACAGAAGACACTTTGTCGACAGTCTCATTTATGATCTTAGAGACAGTTATTGTATCGCACCTTTCTTTGTGGTTTCTTCTGCCATGGGTGTCTTCCACTATAATACTTTTCTCTGGTCTTTGCTGGCACTCTAGTATTAATACTTTACCTATCGTTATTTATTCTTGGTTTTTAAGTTTCTGGTAATCAGAAACTTACCTTCGGATAAATGATGCTTACATTTTTTCTCTCTGAGTCCCATGTTCGGTCAGACAGCCACTGGTCCTTAAAACTCTTAGAATATCCAATGGTGGCCATTACGGCATGATTAAAGTACTGCTTTATGCGTCCTCAGATTTCTATACTATCAGCATTATCCGATGAAGACAGGACTTCAAAGATATATTGTATTTCAAGCTTAAAGTCTTGGTTTTATTCTCTGAACTGCAATTTCTCTGTTCATAAAAGTAGGTCCAAAGCGATCTTTTTCGTGTTTTTTTTTTTTTTTCAATTTAAGGCAGACTTTTGCTGATATCAGATTGTAGCCTGAGCCCACATTAGCTCCTATACAGCCCCTTATATTAAGCACATTTTGCTCCATAAGCAACTGTCAATCTGATTGCCGGTTGGAACGTCAAGAGCTGTACAAATATATCTGTGCATATCTCAATGGGTAAAGAGAGTGCCTCACATTACAAGGGTATTGAAAAAGGTAAATTTATGGTAATTATAAATTGTGTGAAAGACATTTTCGTCGACAGACACTAAATCAAAGTAGAGGGTCGTGTTGGATCGGTTTTTATACACTAGGAGAGAATTAAACACAACAGGGAGTCAGTTTTGAAAAGGTACTAGAGAAATAGAAAATGTGTACTGATTCCCGCGTGTGGTCAACCAAATTTTCTCACCTCGCTCATCTGGTAGGACACTTGCCCCGAAAGCGTGGGTCAACATGGTTTCAGCCCCCCCATGATTCTGGGGGGACCTAACTTTTTGAAATCTCTTATTTTATGGGGGGACCTACGATTTTTAAGTTGAGATTATTTTCATAATAAGTATGACACAAATATAGGAATTTCATCATAATAGACATCAACAGGGTCAGATTTAAGAGTAGAAAAAAAAATTATATTTCATACTCGATCTTTTGAACTAAATTTAAGCGGTTATTATTTTAACAGCATCAACGAAAAAACGAAGAAAATGTTCCCTTAATATATTGTTTCAAAGTAACTTAGTCATTTGCAATATTATCTCTTTCATTTTTCATAAAAAATGTATATTAGTTTCATTGAAAGTCGTCTTCTTCCTTAAAGTACCAAAAACAGAGAAAATGAAATCTGCTTGTTTAAATTGGTTAAGGAGAAACTTTCAAAACCATACATATTTTAAAAAATTAGGCAAGATCGGGATTCGACTTTATGTAAAAGGCCTCCATAAGTAATTTTGCCACGTTTGCTAGTAGCGAACGTCAAACTCATCAAGAAGAGAGAAAACGAGTGAAAAATAAGCAAAAAATAAGCTAAAATCATTTGACACCAAACCGTATAAAAAGGGGTTGTTGTCTTTGGGAAGGTGGCAGCACCCATGGAAATCCGCTACTGCCCTGAAAACTTCATAATTTTGAAATAACCAAAAGAAAAATCTTATAAAATTGCCGCTGTCATGTATGAATGGAACATATATTTTGCGTTTTGTTGTAGTAACTGTGTATATTCAAAACAGTAACTGTGTTTATTAAAAAGGGTCAGTCAAGGCCGCCTACAAGAGGGAGAGGGTAGGGGGTTTGAAACCCCCCTCCGAAATGTTTGTCCGATTCGTAAAAATGTACCACCCTCCGGGGATTACACCCCACAAAATATCTCCGCGGAAAATACCCCCTCCCCCATGGAAAATAAGGCTTTCCAACTTTGAGAATTTTATTTCGAGTTTTTTTTTTTATTTTCCTTAGGGAGAAGGAACTTCGGTCCTTGTGTATTATACACCATTTACTCAAGTTTACGCTGTGTAAAACTCGAGATTATCCCGGTTTCTTCGTTAGCTCCTTTCAGCTTAGCACGAGACAAGACAAAGGCAAGTGACAAAATAGATGGTAAATATATAATATAATATATTTACACATTTGGGGGGGATAAATTATTTTTACAGGGCCCGGAAAGGGCCTGAAAGCTGTGTGTACCTGATGAGGTTGAAACTTTCAGCCGGGCCAAGAGGAACATGCTATACAAGAAGTTGTCCCAGGGGATGGAGCCCAAAGAAGAGCCAATTTTTTCTGCTCGAAACATGTATATTGAATTCTTTGGACTGAGGAGACCCCCAATTTTTTTTTTTTGGCTCCCTCCAAAATGTGCCGTATCATAATCTTTTTCCCTTGCTACCATGTATAATTATGGAAACTTGGGAGGGTCTTGTTCGATTGGAAATTTAAAACTTTAGTGCCTTTTTCGGAGGACAACTAGCCTCCCTCTGGTACCATACTCTGCTACTCACCTTCTTAACTCCTACTGGATCAAAAGTTTGAGATAGTCGTTTTGTACAAAAAGGTTTAATAAGCGTGCCTTCGGGATCGAAAATACCCCACAGCCCCAGTTGTAACGGCCCTTAATTTTTGAATAACCTAATGTTTACATATATACTTTAGTAGAAAAAGACGGCAGTGTTTGTTCTTGGTTGTGCGATCGTTTAGGAGCTACTAGGGATCTTTCGCTATTCCAAGATTCCAGAAACTCCCTGAGGGTATACTCTAGAAACAGCAGGCGTACCTGAGTAAACCAAAAGACGCTGTTTCAACACAGAGGTGCAAACTAATAATTTTAGCACAGGTTATCTATTAGGTTTGACAATAATCCGTGGTTTTAGATAGTAATATTGTGCCATGGAGCGTCAAAGCTTTTTTTCCTCTCGGTAAGGAAAAATATTCCCTTGAATTTTCCTATTTTATACTTTTTTTTACACTCTTCGAAAATTGACGTTTTTCTTCTTTTGTTTTTCTTCTAATTTTTCTTTTTTGTTTTTTAATTTTTTTTTTTAATTTCTCTTTTTGTTTTTCTTCTAATAACTGGTGGAATAGCCCTTTTCAAGAAAATAACAAACGTCAGTTTAAAACTGTTTTTGTGAAATTCTTAGTGAGTTTTCAGAAAATTGAAGGATATCTGTAAAAGAACTGTATTTGTATTATAAGAAGAATATAAAATAATGCTTGTTGTTATTATTGTTGTTGTAAATATTCTGCCACGAACTTTAGCCGAAAGTCTGGTTAAATTGGCACTTACTGGGCGGGACCATTCGAGCAGAGGTGAAAGAAGTCGATGAACTGTTCGAGGTTCAACTCAAGATGGCTTAGACCGTCTCGCTACTTCGGCCCGGAACGAGATATTGAATTGTGAACCGAGAGACCTTCTGCTAGGACGATTGGGTGAAACTTGGAGCTGTTGGATATTGCCTCATCTGGGCTACGGGGTACCTGGGACTGTACGGCCAGGAGCCGAACCACACCGCCACGTTCCAAATTGAACCATCCCGGCTCACTCCGTTTGGCGAATCCACTTTCTTTTCGCTGAATCCCGGTCACGAAATCCGTCTGACAGGAACGGTCGGTGGTCTAGAAACGGAGCTGGTGCTTTTTGCTACCAACGAAGACACCACCGTCGTCATCGACCGAGAAGGCGAGCAACACGAGATCCTGTGCCGATACGTCGAAGAGCGCCGGCTTCAGCAACGCCAACTCTCCAGTGTGACACGATTTATGATTTCGCGGGATACCATCACCAACGATCTCTACTTATTCGGAGAGGACGAAGGCACCCTACAAAACGGTGACCTACAGGGGTTCTCAACCCTTTGGCGGGTCGGGCGAGAACAGACCTTGCCGGGACTTTGGCTACCCAATCAATTTCTACTCGGCAGTCGCTACCTCCAGGGCCAGAGTCCGCAGCACACGCGCCTAGCTGAGAATCTGCAGCAAGACCAAACCATTGAGACGGCGTTCGGCCCAATCAGCAACGCGGTGACCGTCCGGACGACTCGGGTAGATAGCGAGGACCGCGAGGAACAGCATCGAAGCTACGCACCGGGCATCGGCCTGATCGCGCAAGACAGTGATCTCACCTTAGAATCACTCCGACTCGGCACCCAGGGAATCCCTCAGGGAGGACACTTTGTTCCATTCAGCGCTCACCGTTACCTCCCGCTCATTCCCGGACTGAAGACAAGGATTGAAGGAATCGAAGACTTTCTCGATACCATCGTTGAAACGGAAGTGCTCGATGAAATACGCCGGATCGACGTCTCAACCAATGGCCGTGCGAGAACCATCGAGACACGCGTCGTCGAAGTCAAAGAATACGTCAATGGCGACCTGTTCGAGTTGGGACGTTCCTACTACGCCCAATGACAACCAGGAAAGTTGGTCTGATCTGATCCAAACTCGGTGAGACCTGTTATAAGTATCCTAATTGTGCTTTTTGGAAGCTCGCACTTGATCTGGCCTATATAGAAAGGGAAAGGATAAGGTCCCTATCATTAGGACTAGGAATAATTTTCTAGTCCTGCATGTTGGGATCTCATACCTGATGCAACTTCTAACCGACGGGAAGGATTCCCTAAATTCTTGTCGACATGTCATTTACCAGAAGGGTCGTCAGATTTTAACAAAACTTGGTGGGAAGTAAACCTAGTGACACGATTATACCTTTTAAGATCAGTACCCAATTTGATTTGGACTGAATGAAGTGAAACTGAACCGACTCAATTCGAGAGAGTGAAAAGGGAGAGGGGCCCTAAATACCTCTTATAAGAGCGTAAGCCCGACGGGTTTGTGAGATTTCAACCAAAGTTAGTCAGAAGTAACAGTTCATGTCCTAATTATGTCTTTCCAGAGTGGGGGATCGATCCAATCTCTACAGAGGAGAAAAAAGGGAAAACCCCAGATTTTTCTTATAAGTACTTCTAACAAAGAGGACACTAGATCCAAGCCAAGCGTGGTGGTGAGTAAGAAGTCATGGTTGTGGCTTTAAACGGCCTGCAAACGGAATCGACACGAAGGGTGAGGATAAAAGTATCAAAGGCGAGATTCCAATTATGTTTTTTTAGATAGGGGAGGCCTCTGCGTAGAAAAAATGCAAATAAAACCTAGATGAGTAATGTGGCAACTGTAGGAAATAGTGAGAAAATCCATAAGCATTTTATAGTTAAAATAATGCACGCACGAAAGCCTCCCCTTTGCTTGCGATAGTCCCAAAGGGGCTAAAACCTTCCAAAATGAGCTTCCAAACATGCCCAGCCATGCTTGCTTTCTTACCAAGGTTTATGTTTATTATTAAGACTAAGAAGAAATCCAGAGCTGAAAATAGTCTGCAAAATTCCTATTATAAGACTACTTTGTTGAGATGAGCAGCTACTTAGACACGAATCCAGCTCACAGAAACTTATACACAAAACAAAACATACAACAGAAACTTATCAAGAGATCTTCAAGTGAAACAGAGAGAGGGATGTAAAAAATAGAACGGCGTTGATTTTGGCCCCGATCTATCCACTTTGCGCAGCCGCAACCCGCATTCCATTATCACCGAAATCATTAACCCGAATAACTCGATCGCCGATCAATATGTAAATTGGGAAATTATCTTAAAAAACGGCGATCGACTTTCAGGTATTATTGAAGAAGATAATACGCAAGCGCTCGTGTTAAAACAGCTCGACGGTAAAAAAATCGCTTTACAAAAAACGGAAGTGGAATCTGCGAAACAATCCGCTCTCTCCGCCATGCCTAATGGCTTGGATAGTAGTATCAGCGTAAGAGAAATGGCGGATTTAGTCGCCTTCATAAGAAGAGGTACTAACTGAGTATATTCTTACTTCAGCTTTATCTTCTTCCCTTTTTTCAAAGCCTCCGTCGTCAGAAATTCTTCAAAGTACGCCCGGTCTTTAAAGGCGGCGTCTGTTAATTCCCAGCAAGCGTAAAAACGAAAACTTGTATTAGATACGTCTTTTAATTTGGCGGCGTAAGTAGAGACGATTCCAGCTCCCTCATCCGGCGTTTCTATCGAACCGTCGTAATCGTTTTCGTTCATCAGCAAGGCCATCCCCAGGTATTCATTGTCAAAAGATTGTTTATCGTGAGTGTAAAGAATACTTTGTTTTTGAACTTGTTTTTCAAACAATTGATCGGATTGTAGATTGACGATCCCCGGCGATAATTGCCAATTTGGGGCCCCGCCGTTGATAGAAACGTCGCTCTGGTAATAATACTGCCCGGCAATAATTGAAATGCGGTGTTTCAAAGATATTTCGCGACCTTTTACGATCATTTTTTCAAAAGTCAAGTCAAAGATGGAACGCAAAGGGCCTTCTGAAACTAATTGGAAATAAGCGTGATCCGGCGCGGTAACCCGGTGCAGCTCGCCGTTGTCCCAGATCGCTAAGGCTCCGGAACCTAGCGAATTACCGACTTTCAGAATATCCATTCCCCAATCGCTTAGTTCATGATAATTACCACTGATTCCCACTTCGGTATCCATCGCCATTTTAGCGGTAGTTTTGCCGAATATATCCATTCCGTTGCGCTCGTCAAAGTAATTGCGGAAGCCGACTCTGTCATTTTCCCAGCCAGGCCCCTCAAATTGAACTTGTCAGGTTTCAGGTTGTACTCATCTTGGCATGCAAAATCAGGTCCAAGTTTTCTATAATATAGTGTAACTGCATTTTTGTTATATCTCCTTTAAAGTCAATAATACTATTTTCATTCATATTATAAAATTCACGTACTTCAATTTGTTTATCTGAAGCAATGTCACTCTCGTATGAAGAATCACTTTCTGTAACATCTATATTAAAATTAGTAGGTTTATAATCACAGTAGCGAGTATCTTCACATCGGTTTCGTACCAGACTTTCTTATCATTCCAGCAATTATAGCGTAGACCAGGTCCTTCCTCCTAAAACAATTTAAAACCACGACGGTATCAATATCTTAAAAATAAGCTTAAATCAATTTTGGGGTTATTTGCAATCATACTGGTGTATATATTTTCCCATTGATCACACTTATCATAGTGACAATTGGAGCATAGGAAATCTCTAGCGTGAGAGTCAAAATCATCTTCTATATAGGAATTACAGTCTTTAATTTGCACTATATATCCTCTATGCAATTGCCATGGATTGCATAATATACAATTTTCATTAATCGGTGACGTCACACATCAAATTAATTAGACCTGTTTAGACATGATTTTTTTTAATGACGACTTAATTCTTATTGCCATGCAAAATGGCCGCATTAAAACGAATTTCTAGGTAGCGCTCAAAAGTAAATCCACAATATCATTTTGTTTTGTTTTAATTAATATGTCAATAAATTGAGTGAATGCATCTGGGCAATGACGTAAAAGTTTCATACAATAGTCCAATGGCGGAGAGACATTTTCCCTTATATCGTTAAGCATTCGTTGCGAAAATATTTATCTTTGAAGAAATAACTCTTTAAAATCATCATCTACAATCAAACATTTTTCCAAGATTTCATATAATTTTTTGTTTCTCAAATGCAGTCATTTTTAATTCCGACACCCTCACTACCGATTATAGCCTAAAATAAAATGAAGATTCTTTCTCGTTAGTAACAAACTCGCTCCCCTTCTATAGATTGATCCAGATCGTTGTCTTCAACATATTTCACTAATGCATTTACCCGTCTTGAAATCTTTTGTATATGCATTATATTCACTGTTGCTACAAAGCATAACCGGCGATACCGCCGCCGCAATAGGTCAATATGCGCTCGGACTTGTCGGCGCCGACCCCGGCGAAATGGGCCGCGATCTCGGCGGCGGGAAGAAACGCCGTGGTCTCCGGGTCCAGCAGTTCGGCGGTCGGCACATTGGTGCTTCCGGCGATCCGGCCCATCCGGCCGTAGGCGCGGCCGCCGCCAGCATGCTGCTCTCGCGAGAGCGCGTTGATGGTGCAGACCGCGCCGTTATTGACCGCCGCCAGCACTTCTTCCTTTTGAACGATCAAACCCTCGCGTGGACGTGGCGTGAAGGTGGCCGGCGCGTAGGCCGCGGGCGCGATGGAAATCTCGCGGCCTTCCTTGGCCCATTTCACCAGGCCACCGTCCAGCACCTTGGCGTTGTCGAAACCGAAGGCGCGCAGCATCCACCAGATCCGGCTTGCCCATTGTGGTGTCGTGGTGCTGTACAGAACCACCTCGGTATCGTCGCCGAGCCCATGTCGCCCGACCGCCGCGGCGAACAGTTCCGGCGTGGGGAAGGTGAAGCGGAACCTGCTGTCCGGATCGGACAACTCCTCCTGGAGATCCAGGAAGTCGGCGCCGGGGATATGGCCCTTGTCATAATCCTCGCGTCCACTGCCGACGGTATAGGCCTTGGTCGGGTGCGGTAGCAGATGGGTGGTACAGTCATAGATCCGTAGATTGGGATCACCCAATCTCCCGGCCAGCCAATCGGTGGAGACCAGAAACTCCGGATGCTTGAATTGGTTTGCCTCGATACCCATTCCCATGCTCCTTTTGAGCGCTTCCGGCGCCGCGCGCCGTATCCAAAATTCTCGGCACTCTAATCCATGTCGGTCCTCGCCGAAATACGCCGTCGTTTCGCCGCCGTTTCCCCGAATGTCCAGGGCATGCTCTGGATGGTGCTGGCCGGCCTGATCTTCGCGTCCTTCACCGCGATCGTGCGTTATGTCGGCGGCACGATGAATCCGATCCAGGTGTCGTTCCTGCGGTACGCGCTGGGCCTGGTTTTCATGCTGCCGTTCTTTCTGAAAATCAACCTCGCGGATGTTCGCGCCGCGGATTTCAAGCTGCACGCGATTCGAGGCGCTCTGCACGCCGCGGGGGTGATGTGCGTGGCAGCCATCGAGGAAGACAAAACTTGACAATCACGTGAAGAAATGTAAATCATCTTCATTGCCTTACATACAGAAACTTCGAGTCCAGGCATACACCGTTTTTAGTCCAAACCATCAAAATAGTTTTCATCATTTGTAAAGAAATTTACAGCTAACCTTTTTTTCAATATGAAATTGCCTCCACATAGGTGCGTCTATGAGAGGCAGTGGATTGGCGTGACGTCCCTTAAATAAAAAAGGGTAAAAACCGGGAGAACAATTCTATTGAACAATTGCAAAAAACGAAAATTTGCATCATCAGTAGCGGCAACATCTTTACTGGTATCTAAAGCAAATGCCATTGCTCAATTGGCTGAAGTAATCCCAAAGACCTGTCAGAAATAAAAATGAAGAGCAAAGACACGCGCGTTTAGAAGACATGCGACACCGAACATGTGAGCGAGTCATTGAAAGTCACCCTAGACAGCGAGAATCAAAACATGCTAAAATTTAAAATGATAGCGATGATGACAGGATTATGGATTTTGACATGGATAAGGTCATTAATTCCTGCCATACCTTTGAAATTCAAAAGCCTAGACTAGATAAATTGTAGGAAGAAGATGAAGTTTTTGTCCCACCACCTGAGCAATTAAAAGAAACAAAAGATTGGCTATATGCCTTTCATAATGACAAAAGACAATCCGAGGCTTAAGTTAAAGGTCAAATAAAATAAAAACTATTTTAAAAAGGCACTACTTCTAATTTAAGGTCAATTTGGGCGTCATGACGTTAAGAAGAGTTTCAAATTGTCTGCGTTTAGAGTACAGACGACAGTGAGAATCCGTATATAGAAGTCTGCCTTGAGTTGAGGGCTGGGGCCCTGATAAACTACCCTCCTTAAGATTTTTGAGTGGGGCTGGGGTTGGGCTTATCTGGTCTTTGAAGTATTTAAAAAACCTCGCATAAGAACTTCATAAAACCCCGGACACATTAAACAACATTCGCTCTTTGGTCTATTTTAAACAAAATAAAATCTCAAAATTCGATCGGACGCATTAAGGGTAAAGTTGGCTGATAGGGCGGGGGGCTGGTCACCATCAGATTACCTTTAAATCTCAGAGAGGGAACAAGAACTCGCCGCAAGAAGGTCAGATCGAAAACAAAAGCTTCATCACGCTGGATGAACCGCGACACGCGCCGCAAAGGCAAGCTGTTGCACCAAGCGTATCACCCAAAAACCTGGTTGAGTTTGAGCCTCTGATTCGCGAGCGCGTGATCGATATTCTGGAAATCCTGCCGGTTGGAGAGACGTTCAACTGGGTGCAGGAAGTTTCCGTGGAACTCACTGCGCGCATGCTGGCAACACTGTTTGACTTCCCGTACGAAGACCGGCGCAAGCTGATCCATTGGTCCGATATCACAACTGCGGTACCTGAGGTGACGGGTGACGACAGTATTGATATGTCACAGCGACAGGCAGAGTTGATGCAGGCTGCGGGCGCGTTTTATGAGTTGTGGGCTGAACGCGCCGCCGCGCCGCCAAAGTTCGACCTGATCTCGATGCTCGCGCATAACGAAGAAACGAGCCGGATGAATGAAGATCCGGCACTTTTCCTGGGCACCATATTGCTTTTGTTCGTGGGCGGTAACGACACCACGCGAAACAGTATCAGCGGTGGCGTGATCGGCTTGAACCGTTTTCCGGATGAGTATCAGAAACTTCGCAACAATCCGGCTCTGATCCCTAACATGGTTGCGGAGATGGTGCGCTGGCAAACCCCTGTGATTCACATGCGTCGTACTGCACTCCAGGATATCGAGCTGGGCGGCAAGCAGATCAAAGAAGGCGAAAAAGTGATCATGTGGTACCTGTCGGGTAACCGTGATGAATCGGTTTTCCCGGATGCTGATCGCATGATTATCGACCGCCCTAACGCACGTAAGCATGTCTCGTTTGGCTTTGGCGTACATCGCTGTATGGGTAATCGTCTGGCTGAAATGCAGCTGCGAGTGTTGTGGGAGGAGATCATGCAACGTTTCCACAAAGTAGAGGTGGTAGACGACGTTGTGCGCCTGCCCAACAACTTCATCCGCGGGATAAAGGATGTACCTGTACGTCTGCATCCACTGTAACGAGTTGATTGAAGATGCCCAGCCTCGCTGACTTCAGAGCGGAAACCCGGCAATGGCTTGAGGACAACTGTCCGCCGTCCATGCGCACCCGGATGGTGCCTGGCGAGGAGGTGAACGGCGGTCGTCAAACTTGACAGCAGACCTTCAGGCAGCTGGCAGATATTGTTGTTCTCGACATTCAAATCTTCTATGAGATGACAATAACTTAGAGAACTTGGCACGGCTGTCAACTGGTTGTACCTACAATTCATAAAATATCTTAAGTATATTCGTCACCACATTAAAGAGACCAAATAATTGAAAGCTGAATAGAAAGAAGTACAAATCTAAATGTGATAATACTAATAAACCAAAACAATAGTAAACTTAAACATTGGCACTTTTTTTAAAGCACTGAAATACAACCTTGATAAACTGGAGCTTACTTTTAACAGTAAAACATATTAACTCTTTTCAATTTCCTTCCTTAAAACTAATACCACCGAGTGGAATGACTAGAAGTTGAATACCGTAACCAATATCTTTGAATTCTCTTAAAACTTCCTTAAAACCAATATCACCTAATAGAACGACTTGAAGTTGAATACCTTAACCAATACCTTAAAACTTACTTAAAACCAATACCCCGAGTGGAATGACTTGAAATTGAAGACACTAAAATTGAAGAAAGCTCTTTATCTTTGGTTAGACAAAAACCCTGCGGTTAATTCACACGAATCTAAAATAAATAAAATTGCACACTTTCACTAAAGATCTTTTGTCAACTTAAAAGATTCCAATGACTAGTTATTCTTCTATTTATTCTTCTTAGGTCCGATCCTTACTTGATTATGCGTGTCGTGCTTGGTATCCACAAATCACCAGAGATCAGACGTTTAAATTAAGAATATATAAAAAAAAAGCTTGGTGTCATGTATGTATGTATTTATGCACACACGTGCCCTCCATACGTAGGCCTCCATACCATACGTAGGCCTCCATACGTATAATTGTGTTGCGAGAGCAACACTTTGGTTTTGTCCCGTTTTTTTCTTTTCTATGCCGCCGATCTCAGCTTATTCCTGAAAACTGGTAAGGGTCTAACCTGTGCGGTTTTTACGGAAAGTGTACCTCAGGCCGGATTGATGAATATGGCATTACATTTTGGAAAGCTCCGCAGAACTCTTGCCTGGGGCCAAAAAAGATGGCTTTTGCTTGTCCACGAGCCAGAGCCTATGATGTGCGAAGTGAAGTGGAGTTATACTTCAGGAAGGGGAAGCACATTGAGCGTTGTGGGTTCGGAATTCAGGGTGACTTCGCGCCGGATGGTTGAGTTCAAATCGACGAAGCCCCGCATGAAGGAATCCAAAGGACTGCGTTGGCGGCGGTTGCTGCGATTCTGGAACAGCAACGGAACCTTCCACGTGACGGGTCCGATCGTGAGTTCTCCGGTTTTGACGGCGCGTGCGAGGTATTGGATGGTGACGCGATTGTAGATGGTGTTGCCGACGCGGGTTTGCCCTTGGCGGATGTTGCCGACTTCATCGACGACGAGGCCATCGGAAGGCAAGGTTGGGCGCTCTTCCAGTTTGGCGTTGCGTTCGTAGAGATCGACGGCCAATTGAAAGACTTCTCCCAAGTAGACTTCCTGTTTGGGGAGTCGAACCCGGATGAAGGCATATTGACTGTAGTCGCGTTCTTTGGTGGCCTGGAGATTGATGGATCGAGTCTTGTAACTCTTCCCCTGGATGCGCGATTCAAACGGCGGGATGAT
>JAAAKM020073195.1:124605451-124626587 GCA_010016025.2 Alatinidae sp. Z8VKAUB7J3 | reverse complement strand
AACTTGAAACGGATAAATGATGGTCGAGAGCGACACGCGGCGTCCGTTGGAGACCGTGAGGTTTTGCGAGGACTGTGGTGCCATGGCCTCAAACACCAGACCCTCCACCTCGGGCGCCGTGGGGGGGGACTCGGGTTGGCAGTTTTGATAGCGCACTTGAATCACCGTGGACTCGCCTTTGGGAACGGATTTGTCGGTGATGACCGCGTCAAAACCTTGGGCCGAAAGGGAAGGGCTGTTGACGAGGTTTAGAAAAAGCGCCGCGACGACGAGCCAAGCACCGCGGTGGCGGGAGTGACTTAGGAGTGTCGAGATGGAACGGCCGGATACCATGGTTCGGAGTTTGGAAGCGGTTTACCAGTCTTTGAAGGATCGATTGCGGGATCGGCGGTCTTGGGGTGGTTGAAAAATCATCGCTTTGGCTTGGTCGCGTTCTGCGTCGAGCAATTGCCGTGCTTGTTCCGGAGTCCTTTTGCCGGTGGGCGGTGGCGGTGCTTGTTGCCCGTCCTCTTGTTCTCCGGAATCGGGCTGCTTGGAGTCCTCCTCAGATTCCGAGGGTTGTTGGGATTGCTGATTCTCTTGTTCCTCTTCCTGATTCTCCAGCTTTGGGGTAAAAAACGACCAATTATTGAGGTTGACTTGGAAAAAAGCTGCAATAGTGATCAGCTGAACATCGCCGTTTTGATTGAACATTCGACTTCAGCTCAAGAATCAATACCAGATGCTGAGTTAGTAGCAGACAAAAGTGATGAAATAAATATTGACGTTGAGCTTGACATTGGAACCTTTTTTGAAAGAAGAGGTTCGATTTCCAATGAATTAAAATATAATTTACTGAAAAGGCTTTTTAAACCAAACAAGGATTACCCTTTCTCAGTTCATGTCACAGGCTCAAAAACAAGGAAGTTTCAAGTTAACTGGACGGATAAGTACCCTTGGCTAGTATTTTCTTCAATGAAAAAAGGGTGCTACATTGTGCAGTCATTCTTGCAATTACCCCCTAGAAGACTTTTCTAAACATCAGTCAAATGTCTACCATAAAGACGCTGTTGTTTGGGGGAAAGTTTTCTGGCTACAGTGAGCAGGTAAAAATCCTCTATGATGGAAGTTTTGAATGCTTAGAAGAGAGATGAAATAGAAATAAACTGAAAACAGCTTCGTTTCATCATGGAAACAATACTGTTGTGTTGACGTTAACGACTAGCACTGCGTAAGGACGAGGATTCTTGGAAATTGACCTTTGTAGAGCCTGTAAAAAAACGATGGAAATTTTAGGACCTGTCTACGTTATCGGATGAAAGACGACCCGATCATGAAAGAGGTGCTTGGGAAAACTGCGGGCAATCCTTAGAACTGCAGCCTCAGAATTCAGAACGAACTAGTTGATATTTGTGGACAGCTCATTGCTGCAAAGATTGTTGATCAAGTGAAATCGGCTTGTTTTTTCACCATCCTGGAGGACGAGACAACCGATATATCAAGGCAGGTACAGACGGCTTTAGAGCTTCGATTTATGGACACCGAAACTTTTCAGCTCAGGGAAGGGTTTGTCGAGTTTGCTGTTGTTGAAGACTTGCGAGGGGAAAGCCTCGGTTAATTTATCCCAAGTCGAATGGAGAAACTTGTTCTCGATAGGAAACTATGCAGGGGGCAAGAATATGATGGGGCTACAAAAATGAGTAGGCATTTGTCAGGAGCCCAGGCTTTTATCTCGAACAAGCAAGAACTGTATGTGGGGAGGGAATACGGCTTCTGTATGAGGGGGAAGGTAGCAAAGGGATATTTTTTGGCAAAGTAGGAGAAGAAGGGATGGGTACCGGTGTTTCTTAAAAAAAAAATCTGGCTCCAAAAATTGCAACAAAAACCTTTAAAGCAAAATATGCAGGTAAAATTCTAGTTTCAAGAGTGTTAGCCAAAATTTCCACTGCAAGAATTAGATAAACTACAAATCAATTCGGCACAGCAAAAATGCCAACAAATGTAACAAAAAGATCATAAGAATAGCTAAAATCTGAATATATGTGTGCAACCAGAACAAAAATAAATTAAAATATAAATCAAATCACAGTATAAATAGAAGAATTAAATAACATTTATAATAGCAATCTGGAAAGCAGCCCGTATAATTTATAATGTAGATCAAGAATTGATCACACATGGTATGCTTTGTTTTAACCTTTTTCTTTTTGTGATTAGTGTTGGTGAAATCTATTAAATGCTTTCACCTCCAGATTGGTATCAAGCTCAAATTGGGATGCCAATAAATATTTGTTTCCAGATTATATAAGTCCCTTAGATTTCACATTCATTATTTACTAAGGGACTGGGGATAACATCACTCTAGTAACTTTTAAAGAATGTCATAAAATGTCATGTCATAGAACTGGCATGTTTTATACCTTCTGAGTATTGATATTTGTTTTCAAAGGTCACAAAACTTTAAATGAAGATGCAATTTTGTCCATCTCACAATATTTATTGTCATAATAGATGCAACTTGGGTTACGAATTATTGTCATTTGGATTGTGGTTGGCTGTTAATTTGTCTGTCCTTTAGACTATTTAATAGATCTTAACTGAATCTGAAAATATGTTCAGAATTCTCCCATGATCAATAATTTTGATTCATGCACAAAAATGATTTTTTGAAAATTTTGTTTGAAAAAATTTGAAAATTTTAACTTTAAAAGGTTAGAAAACTTTCCTTGAGGTTGATTACAACATTTTATACCAAATGTTAAAGATTAATCCCGCTTTTTTTAGCTCAAATATTTGTACAATGATTTTCTCTTGGAACATGGATGAGTATCTTTTTTTATGTTATGGAATTCTTGGTCTTAAAGAATAATCCATGGACAGGCAGTCATGTCGTCAATAAGTATAAGTCGTCATTTACCAAACAATAAAAACAGTAAACAATAAAACAGTAAAGACAGATAAAATATAGTATTTTAGAAAAGAGTATTTTATATAAAGTATAAAAATTGAAAAGTATGATGGTTCCCCCCCGGTAAAGGCACAAAAACAGCCCTAACTTTTTCCCTAAGCGACTGGAAACGTATACCCGTAAGTTTATGTTATACGGACACCCTAACGTACCAAAGAAGGCCAAAGAAAATGTTTTTCGAATGGGTTTGAAAGTTCTACTTGTCATTTATTGGAGCAAAGGATTCACAAAAAAAGAGACAAGAATATGGGTTTGCCTGATGATTGCCTAAGAAAAGAACCAACAAACTCTTGTCCCTGAACCTGTTAAAACTTGAAATTTTAAGTCCATCGGTCAAGTGGAGTCTAATGTACAAAGAAAAAATTGGAGGGTAAGGCTTCCCTCTAACATGGGTTCCAGAAAAGGGCGAAAATAGTTTTTTGTTTCAGGACTAGCTTAAACATTTAAGGACCATCACCTGGTTAAGGGACAATACATGTTGGCATGAGAAGATTGTTAGGAAGCGTAGAAATATGTAGTCCTTAAACATATGAGAAAAAAATAATAACATAATTATATAGCCAAGAAAATGAAGGTAATATCAGTTGGTGGATAGAAAAGAAGGGAAAAGGATAAAAGCAGATATTCAGGCAAGGACCTCCACTGTTCAAGGATGATAGTAGAAGTGATCCATCTAATTATCGCCCGATTTCACTACTATCTCTTTTCTCAAAGGTATTTGAAAAACCTATGCAGAAACGACTTCTTAGTTTTCTGGAAGCTAAGAAATTTCTGCATGGGCACCAATTAGGTTTCCGGTCTAAGCACACGACAGAACAAGCTTGTGCAGTTTTATTAAACTTCATTAATAGTTCCCTTGAATCTAGTAAAATACCCGCTGCTATTTTTCTTGATGTAAAAAGTTCATTCGGCAGTTAAACTCATTGGATTCTTCTGGGTAAGCTTTCCTATATCAGCTTTAATATGGTTTGAATCTTACCTTCATAAAAGAAAATTTCGTCTAATCTTGATAGGGTACATCAAATACAATATTTTTAATATAAGATAAGATAAAGTGTATTTGAAAAAAAAAACGCCACGTAAGCAAAAATGCACAAATAATATAATATTACAAAGAAAACGGATAAATCAATCACGTAGATGAAACACTACAATTAACGAATTAGCTTACACTTCGTTTTAATTAACACATTTTCAACGTACCTCGCTGTTCTAAGAAAAACTATGAAGTCATACTTTTTAAGGCATATGGAAGTATAAACTCAAATTTCCGAAATGTACCTCCCCTGATCGTAGAAAGTCCCTGGTACCGATTCAAACAATGCACCAAATCATCCGCCTCATCTTTGCAAAGCGGGTAAGTACGAGGTTTGGTCAAAGAGTATCCGACTGTAATGTCTTGTATGTAAACAAATGAAGCCAAGGAGGCATGATTTGATGCACGTATGGAGCCAGTTCCAATGGGTATTTATTAATTTTCCCTTAGCTGCAGAAGCTCCCATTCGCACGCAGACTGTCGATGAGTGAAGAAATGGAAGTATGTACCATCAAATTCCGTTTTTGACAAAATTACAGAAAAGGGAGAACAAAGGTCCCGCATTGAATTTTGTGTAAAGCTTGGTGATTCCCAAGTGAAGACAACCTGCAGGATCCACCATGCCTTTGGGGGAAAAAGCAGTGGAAACCACACAGATATTTGAGTCATACAACCACTTCAAAGATGGCTGCACATCAGTAGCGACTGAAGCACGTTCTAACAGACCATCAACATCCAAGAACGAGATTTTTATTGACCAAGTACTCTGGTGATGCAGAATTATTGGATCAAGATCAGAGAAATTGTAGACGAAGTGACCTTGAATATGGGTTCGCTTTATTTCATTTTGACTGAGGATTCGAGCCTCAGGAGAATCTCAGCAATGTTCGTGCCAAAGCTGCGAACTATTGAGTAAAAACATCTCCCATCGCACAGGGCATAGTAGGCACTGTAAATTGAGAATTCAATTTCTTCAATACAGTGATCACTGGCGATGAAACCTGGGTTTATAGGTACGACACTGAAATCAAGTTGTTATCTGAATTAATGTCAAAGTCAGTCTTCTTTGAATCCAGTGACGGGGTTCATCACGAGTCGGTCAGGCCCGAACATGCGTGTTTCGAGCGCCGGGTTGGCGGCTTCAAGCGCCACGGAGGCGCCTTTGCGGCGAAGCCGCTTCAGTGTGGCTTCTTCCCCATCGACCAGCGCGACGACGATGTCGCCGGTGACGGGGCTGCGAATGCGATTTCCACTGACGGCGGCAACGACCGCATCGAAGCAGCCGGCGGCGATGACACCACTGACGGTGGTGGCGGTTCCGACGATTACGTGTTCGGTTTTGGCGACGGCAACGACATCATTCGGGATGAAGCCGGCGAAGGGGACATCGATCGCCTGTTGCTGCGCGACGGTGTCGGGCTGGCCGATCTGAACCTGCGCAAGTCGGTGCTCGATCTGATTGTCGAACTCAGCGACGGATCGCGGGTGACGGTGGCCAATCATTTCATCGGCGATGACACGGGCATTGAACAGATCGTGTTGGCCGACGGCACGATCCTCGACCGGGCGGCGATCGCCTTCGCCACTGTGGTTCCGACCGTTTCGATCGCAGCCGGCGGGGACGGCACGTTCGTGGAAGGCACGGACGCGGTGTTCAACCTGATCCTGTCCGAACCGGTCGGCAAGGACATCGAGATCACGGTCGAGCTCGATCTGGGCGGAACCGCCGATTCATCGGACTTCGACCTGGCGGCGGCGGGCTTCCCGGCTTCCACGCCGTTCACAAGAACCGTCAGTGTCCCGTCCGGCCAGACGACGGTCAGCCTTCAGATTCCGGTTCTTGTCAATGACGACCCGACCGATCAGGAGACCTTCAGTGTGTCGCTTGTCGACGATCCGAACGGATCCTACCTGCTCGACGACACTGCTTCGAATGCATTGGGCACGCTGCTCGATCCGCCCAACGAAGTGCCGCTGCCGCAGGACGATGCGTTTGCCACCGCGGAAGGCGCACCGGTGTCCGGCAATGTGCTGGACGACAACGGCAATGGGGCCGACACCGACCCGGACGGAGACGCCTTGACGGTCACCGAACTTGATGGCGCGGCGGCGGATATCGGCCAGCAAATCACACTGGCGTCGGGCGCCCTGGTGATGCTGGAGGCCGACGGCGCATTCACCTACGACCCGAATGGCCAGTTCGATCATCTGAACGAGCTAGCCCGTCGGTGGGGTATATTGTCTTGTTTTTTATTATTTATATAGAACAATTTGTTGAAAGTTGGGGCTAGCCTAAGGAATCGAAAGGCTCATTGGCACTTGTTTTTGTAAATTTGTTTGTAGATAAAATGATGCTCCTGAAAAAAGATATAAAATAAAAAGCGGTTTTGGCATTTGACCAAGCTTAGATTTATTCATACCTGAAAACCGCAATTTTCTAAGATTTTTCTTTTGGTCCTTTAAAATTATGAAGATTTTGGAAAAGTACCACATTTATTTCGGTGTTGTCAGATTTAACCGTGAAAATAAATAAAAGAAACTAATAGGATAAATTTGACAACACTTTTCATCCGTGAAAATTCAAATGTTAGCAATCATTTGTCTCCCAACAACAATTACACCTTTAATGGAAAGAAACGCTTTCTTAAGCTATTTGGTGCCATTTGTCATCCAATATTCATATTCATCCAATACAATAACATATAACATATTCATCCAATTTTTTTTTTTCAATTTGGCACCCACGGCTACTAAAAACAGCATAAGAAGGTCTTTTCTATGAAAAATTAGCCTCTGATTTCTCCCATCATTTGAGATATATATTGTTGTGTAAATTTCCACTTAACCAATTAAAACAATCAGACAGTTTTCACTGTCTTTACTGCTTTAAGCCGGCAACTAAACACCCATGACAATTAAAAATTGTTCCGGTACTTGTGTGTTATAGCGACCACACTTTGATCTTGATCTGCAATGAGACCGTTTTTCTTTGACCACTAGGAGATAATCTACTTAGCCAAAGAAAGATGAAGTACTATGCAGATATATTTTAATTAAATATTTAATATACAAATGTTTTATATTTTCGTAACATTTTGGTATATTCCATTAGGATTGACCTTACTTCACTTCTTTGGTGTGGTCGCTATACCAAGGAAGTGCCTTGCTGCTGTTGTAAACATCTACGCGTACCTAGAGTAAAACTGCTGATAAGTTGAGAAACCCAATGATTTGCCACTAGTGAAAAGAATTGTTGACCAAAGGAACAGGAAAACATAAATCGATAGACGATTCGTATGTCAATATTATTAGCAGGTGACCAGAAAGGTTAGCAAAATGGTGTCCAAAAGGCCATCACCGTTCAGATCGGCAAAGCTCGGCAGATAGCCCACTGTAGTTTCGTGTAGAGTGACACCAGGCACCAGCAGATTGCCGCCGTCCGCGCGAACAAAACTACTGCCCGTATTGAGGTAAACAAGCAGGTCACGCTCGTAGGAATAGCCGTTTGATTTCATCTTAATTTCGATGAAATCCGCCGTCCCGTCTCCGTTGACGTCAGTGACAATCCGCCCATTCCCGCGATGGGCTGTATATCCTTGCGCACTTTGCACTCCGCGCTCGCCCAAATGTGTCACCGAATAGCTCGGGTCGCCATCCACCTCGAAAGTCGTTTCTTTTATCTTGTAGGGAAACTGCCTACCGTTGCCTCGGAAATCGGCGACGCCGAAGACGGTCCGACCATCACCGTCCGTGAACGTCTCACCTGTCACGACCATGTCGCCATCGCGATCAGCGTAGATTGTTGTGTCAGTAGTCTGGGCACATGCTTGTGCGTAGTTGCCAACTGGTAGACTTCTGCACCAGCTTTGCAAACCGTTAGTACGATCATAGGTCTCGATCGTACCCGTTTGAGGATTACCGGCGCCGTCAGTGTTTGCGAGTGCAGCACCACCACCAATCTCGATCGTTTGGGCGTTGAGCCGCGACAAAGCCGAGCCGCCATAAGTCGCCAAGCCAATCGGGTATCCGGCACCTTCGCCCAAATTTTGGGTGTCTGAATGGTGTGTCAAGCCGCTTCCGGTTGTTGGGGCGTTGGGATCGCCGGACGTGTCGAAAGCGATGACCTTGCTCGAAACCGAATGCGTGAATTTATCGAAGAAGGAGTCGCCGGTGTCGTGAACGTGCGATAACTGCTGAAAGTTGCGCGTCTCGTAGATCTCATCGAAACCATCACGATCGAAGTCCACGGCTTGCACAGAGCGGGCGATACGGAACCCATAGTGGGGGGTTGGATCCCAACCAACACAATCTCCATCGCTACCCGAACACGGCACGGGATCGGATTCCTGCTTCTCCATCGGTATCGATTTGCTAACCTGCGTGTGCGTCGGATTGACATCGTAATAGTCAAACGACACCAGTGGCCTGGTCGTGCCCGATGTGACATCACCATCGGAAAAAAACAGCAACAAATAAACACGCATCCGTGATCTTTCTTCAGGCAAAAACTACAAAATTCTACATTTTTGCAGACAGGAGCTTGAAACCTCTACAACAGGGTTCTCTGATATGCTGAATCTGACGGTGTGATTTTCATTAAGATTCTATGACTTTTAGAGGGCATTTTCCCTTTTTTCGAAAATAATGCGAATTTTGTCAGGCTCTTAACTTTTGATAGGTATAACTAAAATTGATGAAACTTATATATTTAAAATCAGCATAAAAATCCGATTCTTTTGATGTATCTATTTGTATCAAAATTCTATTTTGTTTTAGAGTTTCGGGTACTATTGAGCTGGGTTGCTCCTTACTTACAGTTCGTGGTAACGAATATACGAATATTGATTATGCATTTACTTGCATTTCTTTCCTCTTTTTATTAGCTTTTACAAGCTCTATCTCTTCTTCGCTGCCACGCTGCCACAAAATAAAAACTGAAGTTTACCTGAAATTCTGATGGTTCCCGTCTATAATGGTCATATTTGAAAGATTGTTTGGTTCTAGGATCAAAGAATCGACCTGGTCCAAGACTGTTATGTTCAGTGCCTAGTGCTTGATATTCTGAATTTGGAATTCGAACCGATGTAAACTGGTCCTTGTTATATTGCTCAACAGCAGCGCTAACACCATCTTTTAATAAACTATCGTTGTCAAGAAGGACTCTTACATCTAAAAAGTTTAAATAGATCATTAGGTATGTTAATAACAGTGGGAGTTTATTAGTTTAAGGTTGCAGATAGTGGCGTCAATTCAAAAAAATTGAGGTGAGGGGAGGGGCCAATGGTCATCGATTGACGCCACTGGTTGGAGAAGCAATGAAACCTGCTGCTGTTTAGGTCACTTTAATTAATCATTTACTTGGCTTTTATTTACCGCTGCTTTTTATTCCAAAAGACAAACCGATGTTTTCAGCCACTTTCCAGTGGCATGATTCTGTTGATTTTCAGCTTTACCAACAGTCAGTTAAAATGAAATTCAAAACTTGCAAATACAAAAATGCTTTCCTAATCAACAGCAAATGCACCAATGGGCATTTCACTACTAAAAAGAACAGTCGGGGTTTTAAAAAGATTCTCGAAAGGTGTCTTGAAGATCTGCTTGTATTGGGTTCGTTCACTGGCTGATTGGGTACAAGTATGTACAGATCCTTCCGAAGTGATGGATGCCATTTAGGATTATTTTGCAAAAGCCTATCAATGTCTTCTAATGCCAGTTGCAAGGTCGGCAGAGTGATCACTGCGCAGGTGTGACAGACATTTTTTGAGGATTGCAACATTCTTCTCCCTGCAGAGGGAATCTTCTGTCATATCCTGGCAAATCACACACTTGCTGTTGTTGTCTAAAAATTTGGATTTTTTCATTGGTGTCAGCTCAAATGGCAGCCACGTCCTACTTTATGGGATATTCCCTCACGATTTTGCAATATCTGTAAAAGAGTGGATAAAGGAAAAAGTACATAAACCCTGAATTTATTGGACCATTCAAAACTGCTACGTCAGCTACATTTTACTAGAGCTGTATTCTGGCATTCTTTGTTAGTGCCCTTTCCAGGCTCAAGCTAGAAAACGAATCGAAGATGCTTCCTTAAATATCTGATTGTATGATTTCTTTCCATAAAATTGGGTTGAGATAAAATGAGCCTGAAGAGGACTCTAGCCAAGAAGGGACGGACAGAGCTCTAATAAAATGTAGCTGACGTATCCGTTTTGTATTGTCAAGCATGGTTGTGAAGACACTCTAATTATCACCGTCTGTCATATTGACCAATTTTCAGGGTTATCTTAGGTAAAGTTATCTTTATCACCACTGAGTTTGTGAGATGGACCACCTTGACTAAATATCCTAAATGACTGGACCAAAATGAGGCGTAGAGTAACGTGAGCGAACTTTCTATATCTACGTGATACCAAGATCACTTGCTATCCAGCACTGACACCCAGGAACACGAAAACTACACCCTAGTCCAGTGATTTCCAAACTTTATATTAACACGGCTCCCTTGAAAATATTTGATCATAGGGTGCCTCCCTTCCATTTCACAAAACAGTACAAACATGAAAATTCTTATTTCTATGAAATTTATTTAAGACAAACTCTTAAAAACAAAGAAAATGAAAAACAATTATGTTATTGTCTTTTAAAGAGAATGATATGCTTGCCTATTAGAACAAAGTTTGTAAAATCAAAGGTGTCAATGCTCTTTTTGCCTTGGCAAAGATCAAAGAACCACAAAAATCAAAGGTCTTACTCAAAACATAAATTTACACAACTTATAGGGGAGAAATATCTTAATGTCATATTGCATTCGAATATCAGAGCACACACTTGTAGCCAGATGCTTTATGACGCTTTCAAAGAGCTCTTGGATCGCACCAGAATTACCGGCTTTAAAAACGATTTCGTGGCATTTTGTAAGTCAATATCTAAGTGCAAATCCACAGTATAAGCATTTAATCAACGCTCTTTCGTTTCATGATGCAGTTGTATTAGTAGGTGCAATTTATTCTAACGTTTACGGTTATAAGTCTCCCTTGCCAAGTATGAAGGTTAAAGATCAGCAGAGCGCCCTTTTTTTTCGTAAATTAGAGAAACTGTTCAAGAGAGAAATTTTAAAAACCACAGCTCTTCAGGATTGTGATTTGTCACTTCCATTTGAGCATTTTTTAGAGAGAAAGTTTTCTGAAAAACACGGCAATAATCTCTATCTTGACCTTGTTGAGCTTGCCGTTATGTGCAATGCAGCAACTGCACTTGAAAAAAACTGGAAGTACAAAGTCCTGAATCATACAGATTCAAAAGGTAGGCCAATGATGTACCTCGCAGCTCTCAACAATGCAGTTAGGGTGATGGAGCTATTGGTTCAAAAAGATCAGGGTCTTTCCAACCAAAAAGGTCCAGTAGGTAGGAAACCCCTTCATGTTGCAGTGCTTGGGGGGGGGCAATGAAAGCAGCTGAAACTTTAATAAAGCTTAAAGTTTCTCTTGAAGATCGGGATAGAGATGGACGGACACCTCTTCATCTTGCTGCTTATTCTGGGCATGAAATGGTTTCTTTTTTACTTGGCGTGGGTGTAAATGTAAATGTGGTAGATCAGAGGATATGGACACCTTTACATGTTGCTGCAGTGGCAGGGAGTTGCAAGACTCTTCTGATTTTATTGAAAGCAGGGGCAGATCCAAAAGCAAAGAATAATCAGGGTTACACTCCACTGGATCTTGCGAAACAACGGAAAGATAAAAAAATTGTTGATACTTTAAAAAAACACAGCAGAAAAAGAGGTTGGGTTCGTTGTCTGATATGAACTTTTTATGTAGCAAGGACGTCATCAGGAATTTTGTTGGCTGACAGCATTAATTCTTCCTTGCTGTAATTGAAATAATTGCTAATTCGCTCAACCATTTCTTCAGAAGGACTAACCTTTTTATTTTCGAGTTTACTCAAATAGCTATAGTTGATAGAAAGTTCTGGGGCCAATTTTTTGATCCCAATCTTTTCTCTTTCCCTTAGCATTTTGAGAATCGATCCGAAATCCATAAAATTAAGCTAACCATGGGTTGACTGCTTTGTCAACCCCATTGGTATATGGACGGATGGCCGGTAATCAAGTGTGATGAAAATGTGATTGAAATTGTGGGGCTAGATCCAATTAACGATGTAGATAGAAGCAGTAGAACTGAATTAAGACATTGATATTATTGACAAAAGTGGAAACCTGCAACAAAATCAAGCCGTTAGAAAATCCTTCTTTTCGCGTTGCCAAGGCGAGGGTCGAGGGTTCAAATCCCTTTTCCCACTCCAAATCCTTTCCCAACAATTTCCCATCTCCCATTTCACATTGCTGTCAGGAAACTTTCGCTATTTCTTCGTTTGTTTTTGGGTATGCTGTTTCAAAATAGAGGAATTCTGGATGAAGGGATTCCCTCGTCCAAATTCCGAGGCCTGTTGAAAGTGTTTGGCCGCCAAATCCGACCGGCCTAGCCGACTATAAGTTAATGCCAAATTATAATGGGCCACCCCAGAGCGAGGGTTTTGCGTCAAGGCTTGTTGAAAGTTGGACAGCGCGTTATCCATGTTCCCTTGATTGAAATGTTGGACGCCATTGTTCACCGCTTCAGCGCCTTTCGTTCCCGAAAGGGGTTTGATGGCCTGGGCCATCACAGATGAGTTGAGGGCACCGCCTATGGCCACATATAGAATGCAGATGGTGATCAGTTTTGTAGAATTTTTCATGTGTTCCTCCTCTTCTTCTCTTTAATTTCGGTTTTTTCTGGAAATAATTAAGAATGGGTCTCGGGAGAGGAACTTGGGGGACGGGTAATGGTGTTTTTTTAGGAGTATGTCCGTTTAGTCTCAAAACGGAACTTCTGCAAATGAAACCTATGTCGACATGGGAGATTTCATGATTAGTTCCTCAGCAGTGGAGAACAATCCCCCCCGAGGATACTCTGAGGTTTGACTTTCTTTTCCTGTTGTCCATCAAACTCAGGTGTTAGTTCAGAATATAATTTGTCTACATTGGTAAGCCTAAATTATTTAAAGTAACCTAGCCTAATAATTCAACAAGTGTTGTCTGACAACAAATTGTTGTCAGTAATAATTAACTTAATTTGAATAAAAATGAATATACTTAATTGGATTTAGTTAAATTATTGAGCTAATTTAAATATAATGATTAAAGTAAATTATTTAATTTGTTTTAAAAAGGAAGTGTACCTGTCCTTGCATATTCATAATAACAACTCTACTAGTTTTATTGCAGACAACAAATTGTTCAGGGTTCTTCGGCAGTGGAATTATACCGTTGACAGTGACATCTAATACTGTGACTCCGCCTAGTGTCTTAAAGGTGGCCGTACATTTACCTGACTTGAGACTCCAAATTTTCACTGTTCCGTCATTGGAAGCACTAGAAGAAAAAGTGTTTTGCTACAATTCTATGCGACTACAGATAAAAACTAATGGTACATGAAATAGGGAAAGGGTTTCAGATCTTCAGATTACATTTTATGATTTGACAAGTTTATCAATAAGAAAAGATATAAATTAAAATCACAAGGGTAAGAAGTGTCGTGGCTTGAGTCAGTTTTATACGGAAAGGCCAATAAAACACAACAGATAAGATAATATTTGTTTTTGAGAAGGGAAGGGCTGTTCATCATCATCGTCTCTCCCCTGTATCATTCTATGCGACTAAGAGATCCCTAAAAGAAAATTATTTAAAAAAATAAGATTTGTGTGTTTGTTTTTATGCTTCTGACCCCTCCCTCCTGGAATTTTCTTGAATTTCTAAAAAAAGCTAATAAATTGCCTGTCAACAAAGGGTTCGCTTATCCCTCTTGGACTTATCAAACGGATCTCCTAAAAGGGCAGTGAAGACATATAGACTTAAAAAAAAAAACTCGCGAGCTAACACCACCTATTTCTTTAAATTGGGCTGTCTGAAAGTTGCCCAGGGCAAGAAAAAAGCGCAAACATAAAAGAATGCAACTTACTGCTTGACCACAAAAACACATTTTGTAAAAATTATTTGCTTCTTCTTAAACCTAGACCTCTGTCTTTTACTCACAGTTTTTCCAAACACACCTAATCAAAATTTTAAGACAACCAAATTTTAAAAATAGCTGAATGGTCTTGTAATTATATCTCTAGGTTTATTGGGTCATCCCCCGGCAGTTACGTTTTTTGCCTATTACGCTTAAAACTAAATGCTGCTTTAAAATTAAATCAAAACGTGTTGTATGTATGCAGGCTGCCAATAAGACACATTAGCAATATACAAAGAATGACTAAGGGTATTAAGTTCAAACTGCCGTGGCTACTTACTTCTACTATTATCTCTGCTTAAAAAAGAAAAAATTTAATCTTTTCACTTCAATAACTTTAATAAATAAACAATTAATTAATATTTTAAGGAATAAATATCAGCAAATGTATATTAAACTCACAATGCGTATACATTTGTATTTTTTTCCGTAAAGTGGAAAATATTTTCTGGCTTTTAGAAAGCATAGGTGGTTATGAGCCCTAGTTGTGTTAATTTCTGCTCGTTCTGAGTTTGAATCGATTATTTATTATGATTTACGGTCGTTTTGGATTTAATTTATTCATTGATGCTGATATGTGGTACTTTTATTAAATTGTTTGATTCTTTCTTCGCTCATTTTTGGTTTAATAGAGCTCTTTACTTTTTATTGAAAAACTTATTTTGTAAAAATTGTTTTTTTAATTAATATCGTTAAGCAATAAAAAAAAACTGCGAATCGAAAACTGCGATGAAAAGCGAATGGTCTTTAAACACAAAAATGTTCATAACATAAAAATGTTCATCTGCATTACGTTGTAGAGTTTCTTTTATTTTTAGGGCACTCTTATTTCATTTTTCAAGAGCATGGAACAGCTTTTTTTTAACACATTACATTATCTTGAAAAAGAAAACATGACTATTATTTTGTCTTACGTAAAATGTCACCACAAAAAAAGATTACTTTTGGATTTTGCTAAAAAAAAAAGAATCCATTCGCATTACCATGAAAAACAAAAAAAGACTAATATTTATAATACCGATTGAGTTTTGGTAGCAAGAGAAAATATTACGCTATGTCAACTAAACTTTTGCTAATATGATGCAAGATTCTGTAAACAGCTTGCAAGATTCTGATACTGTAATTTAAGATTTACGTCTTGCGCTTCACGCTTCCAATTCTCACACATCCAAATTATCCGCTTGTCCGGCATTAGCCATGAGAAACTCGTAGCGGGCTTCGGTTTTCTTTCCCATCAGGTCGTGGAAGATGCGGTCGGTGTTGAGTTCATCGAAGAGCTCGACTTTTAAGAGGCGTCTGGTAGCGGCCTGCAAGGTTGTCTCACGGAGTTGCTGTGGAAACATTTCCCCCAGTCCTTTGAAGCGGCTGATGGTGGGCTTGGCGTTGCTTCGAGCTTGCTCGAGGATGCGTTCTTTTTCTTCGTCGGTTCCTGCCCAATGGACTTCCTTCCCGATCTCGATGCGATACAATGGCGGTTGGCCAATGTAGACATGGCCCTGCTTGATGAGTTCAGGAAGGTGCCGGAAAAAGAAGGTCAAGAGAAGAGTGCTGATGTGGTACCCGTCGATATCCGCATCCATGAGCAGAATAATTTTGTGATAGCGAAGTTTCCTCAAATCAAAGTCTTTGCCGATTCCGCAACCTAATGCTTTGACGAGATCGGCTAGTTCTTTGTTTTCGACGACTTTGGCCAAGGTTAATTCCTCGGTGTTCAAAACTTTCCCACGAATAGGAAGAATAGCTTGCGTTTTTAAATCCCGCCCCTGTTTGGCCGTGCCACCAGCTGAATCCCCTTCGACGATGAAGAGTTCACTCATCGAGGGGTCGGTGCTTTGACAATCGGCTAACTTTCCAGGGAGATTCAATCGGTGGCTAACGGCCGATTTTCGCATGACAGCTTTGGAGGCTTCTCGTGATGCTTCGCGTGCGCGAGCCGCTAAGATCATGCGGCCCACCAACGTTTCCGCGATGGATTGGTTTTCGTTCAAGAAGGTTTCCAATGCTGGACGAATGGCACTATCGGTTACGCCTTGCACCTCAGGATTATTGAGGCGTTCTTTCGTTTGCCCCTGAAACTGGGGATTCAAAATCAGTACGCTTAACACAGCAGCCAAACCTTCGCGGATATCTTCGGCTTGAAGGCTGATACCTTTGGGCGTCAAATTATGAGTTTCAATGTAATTTCGAACGGCTTTCACGATTCCCGCGCGAAGTCCGATCTCATGTGTGCCGCCATTTGGAGTTGCGACGCCGATTTGGTATTCCTGAACATGACCGCCGATGGAGGCAACTTCACTGACACCTTCTGCCGCCAAGAGCCCGTAGCGCACGTACCAATCCTGGATACTTCGCAATTCGTGAAGGTCCCAACCGCCGGTGGGGTTCCCAGCTTCATCGCGGCCCTCGAGGGTATACCAAAACACCTGACCCAAGGCCGTCGCATCGGGCCCGAGGGTCGGTTTCACACTTGCGGGAAGCACACCTTGCGGTAAGCTGTTCAATTTTTCAATGATTCTCGAGCGAGACCAGAAAAAGCCCACGTCTTCTTCAAAGATGATGTAAATCGTCGAAAACCCGAAAAACGAGTAGCTGCGAATGTTTTTGACATCGGGAATGCCCATTAACGCGGTTGTCAACGGGTAAGTAACCTGGTCTTCCATATCTTGGGGAGACCTGCCAGGCCACTGGGTATAAACAATTTGCTGATTCTCGCCAATATCGGGAATGGCATCCACGGGCACCGGTTTCCGCTCCTGCCCAAAGAACGACCAATTGAACGGCGCCACATAAATGCCGCAAAGGATGGTCAGGATCAAGAGACAGTAGACCAAAATGCCGTTGTCGAGGCAGAACCGCAACAACCAGGTTAGAGGGTTTCGGGGAACATCGTGGTTTGGATGCTCAGTCATGTTGATGGGCTCCTTGGGCATGAGCATGGGCAGGCAATGTATCGACCTTACCACCGCAAGAATACATGGATTGACCAAAATAAGGATTGGCCGTGGAATCCTGAGGTTGTAACCAATAAGCACCCTTGTTTGCAAAAGCCATGGGACAGTGAAAACGGAATACGGTCAGGCCATCCGGTGTCCCAAAATGCAGCAACAGGTCGTGCAAACTACTGGAAATGGTTTCAAAGGGAACCCTGGCTCGGTTTAGTTCCCCACTGGAGCGAAGCGCCTGTAATGCCGAGGTCAACGCTTCGTGGTGATGGTTCAACAAACGAATCACAGCAGGTTTTTTCAAGGCCGTTCTGGCTCGTTCCCATTCCCGGCCAAGGTTTTCTGCACCCAAAAGGGCCGCATCTAAATTATCGCGACTGAGCTCGGTTTGCAGGGTGAAATAAGCTTCGAGCACCAAGCGAAACTGTTGCTTCAGACGTAGAGGAAATACTCAAAAAGTTGTTGTGTTCTTTGAATTCCAGTACTGTTTTTGATGGTATTTGTGGTTGCGCCTCATTTTTTTCCATTTGCACTCAAAATGTTTGTCTTTTCTCTTGTCTTGCTTCTTTTATATGAGCTTCTTTTATATTTTTGCTTCTTTTATATATTTTCTTGCTTCTTTTATATTTTTGCTTCTCTTGCTTCTTTTGTAGATCTTGAGTGTAACAGATGTCTTGTGTGTGAAAATAAAAATCATTGGAGAAACATATCCATGTTGTGTCCATGTGTCCATTTTTTGAATTCTAGAGGTTACCTCTCCCGTTTCAGTTGGCTTTCCTAGGATATATAATAGCGGGAAGATCTTATTCTAACTCTGTGCCGCTTAGAATAAATGCCATGGGTTTTATTCCTGTAAAAAAAAAAAAAAAGGATCCAGGTGTAATCAACGGATCCCTCGGGAGCGGCTTCGCGCTTTGGGTTTGTGGATCTGTTCAATGGACGCGATCTTTCCGGTTGGGTCGATGTGAATACTTCTCCCGAAACGTGGAAAGTAAAGGATGGGCTGTTGGTTTGTAGCGGCCATCCAATCGGGGTGATGCGTTCGGAGAAACAGTATGAGAATTTCGTTCTAGTGATCGAGTGGCGCCACATGGAGGCGGGGGGGAATTCGGGTGTGTTTCTTTGGTGTGATGCGATTCCCAAAGGCCGGCTCCCTAAAGGAATGGTGGTTCAAATGTTGGAGCTGGAATGGCCCTATATCAATGCCACTCCGGATGGCAAGCCCCGGCACTTGGGGTACGTGAGCGGCGAGTTGTTTGGAGCGGGAGGAATGCAAGCGGTTCCGGAGAACCCTCGCGGGCGTCGGAGCATGTCTTATGAAATGCGCTGCAAGGGCAAGGGAGAATGGAACGAGTACGTCGTTGTGGCGGTAGATGGGACGGTCAAGCTCTCCATCAATGGGAAGTTTGTGAACGGGATACGGGAAGCCGACTTACGGCGAGGCTTCCTGTGTCTCGAATCTGAGGGGGCTGAGATCCATTTCCGCAAGATTCAGATCATGGAACTTCCCTCGGGACGCGCGGAGGACTTGGGAATGACGTTGGAGTCCTCCCTTTACCATGGAGAAAATGCCTAACTTGTGACATCTCTGGAAATACCTGGACGGTGAGAACAAATAACGAGAAACAGGATTACTATAGTGAAAAAGTGACTTTTTTTATTACTAAAATATATAACCAGGTGGGAAATGTTTTGGTTTATATCATAAACTTACAAAATGTGTCTTTATGCCCTTTTATGTCATTGTGTCCGGCACATAAGAATGTATCCTTTTGAGATAAAATATGTCCAGTTGACAACATTGTCTGAGCCACCAGGTACTTATATAGGGACTATTCTGGGGTGTGGAGAAGAAATAAATTTGAAATAAACACAAGTTCTAAGACCTCATTTAGCAAGTACTTGTTAAGATCAAGAAAAAACTTATTTTTGTGTCGTCTCGCAAAATATTCTCAATCAGCTCTCTGCAGAAATCTCTCGTGAGAATCGTTCCATTATTCGGGGGCAGAGATTCGAAAAAATATATTAATGGTGAATTAAGTTAAAACAAAATCTTTATTTCAACGGATTCTCGCCCGAATACCTCTCCTTATCCGAGTCACGACGTAGGCAATAATGCTCCTAAACCAATGAATCAAATACCCTCCTATTTACAAGCATTTACACGCGTCCAAATACAAGATTAGAAAAAATCCCTGCATATAATCAAGGATGGTGTCAAATTGAGCCTTAGTACAGATTCGACCGAATTTTAAGTCGAGCAGACCCCGAAAGGGTCTTGAGGGTCACCTCTACGTATAATCAGCTTTTGACAGGAATAAGCAAAAACTTGTTTTTGTTTGCATAATAAGTTACGCATTAGGGTAGCTTCGTATAGGTCAGAAGTTTCGAGGGTTGTAATTTGGTCTTAAAAACCAAAGGAGGACTTTACAAGTAGGTTCTGATTCACGATATCATATGCAGCTACATCAGACACGGCATAGTTCTATGCTTCAACGGGGTCAATCAATTCAGCAGGCCTGGCAACGATGGGTCATTCGTCTAACAGTGACAACATACGTATTATGTTCAGGAGCGTAATTTGCTATAGGGCAGGGGGCGACTGCCCCACAGACCCCAGTCTCCGCCTCCAGATGAAATTTAGCGTCTTCAAAAATCTTGTCAAAGCTGACACCTGGTTTAGTACAACAGGTAAACGATGTGATATTGATTATAAATTAGCGAACTTCTAGGGAAGACTCGAGAAAAGATAAAACAATACTCTAGGAGAAGAGATCCTTCAGTTCCACGATTCTAAGAGCAGCTCGATCATGTGGATATCCAATATGATACAGATCACCGTCAGGATCTTTAGATTAATTATGGTCTTTAATCAAATTACTACGGCTAAAGAGTTGAGTATTGACCGTAACATTAAAGGTGTATATTGCGAAGAGAAGGAGCAAGTACAGGATTTTTTCATTGGAGGGGGAAGCCAAAAATAGGGAAAATAATACGAAAATTACAAAAACCCATGTGAAAAAATACTTTCAGGGGAAACACTGATAAAACAAGGCCCGAAGGACCCTCCTCTACGCCTTGTGAAGGTGCTACGTCAAGAGATATCGAAAACGATATTATTTATTGAAAAGACTAACTGTTATTGAACAACAATTTTAGGCTAAGTCCAAATTCTTGCGCATCATAGCTAAAGAAAACATGTAAATTTCCATGTTGTGCCTATAAATGCACGACAGGTATTCCACAGAACAGATATTACATGATTTAAATTAGAATGAATTACAAACTTATAATGTACGGATGAAATAAGGAGTTATATAGGTAAATAGAACACAGTACTATATAAGATAGTCTTGGAGCTAAAAATGTTGATAAATCAACTATAGATAGGGCAGTGACTTACATTTACAAAGGATGCTAAACATTGAAATTTTTGATTAGTTACTTCATTTTCTAGTGGTCACTTGGTAAGACGTGCACCCATGCGTGGCAAAAATCTCTGACCTAAAGTAAGCTCTTGTTGGGCAGGACTAGGGAAAACGAGATAAAATTCCAGCAAGACATAAAATTCAAAAGCGCTGGATTTGATGAATCGCAGAAATCAAATTAGGTTATGATGAATAGTTCAACTCAGGAAACGATGATTTCGTACAAATACATTGACAGAATATGGCCACAACAGCTAAAATCAAACTTGCAACAAAAAAATGGATCCACAACATAGGGGGGGACTACTACTTTCCCCTTCATCCCCCTGATCTTTTTGCTAAGGCCTGATTTCTTTTAAAAGTTGTTATGCTTTTGACAGATTCCCCGTCCATCAGAGATGTGTTGCTGTTTCCCTTAATGAGGCCTAAGTAGATGCGGCCCAAGTAGTCCCCGCACCTTTCGCTACGTAAACGGTGGGGATCGATAGATGACAGAAAAACGCGATATAAACCTGGAGCCATCCTGGCACTCGTTGTTGGCTGGTGAGTTCGAACAACCCTATATGCGCCAGCTCAGCGAGTTCTTACGTCAGGAGCTCGGAATGGGCAAACGGGTTTACCCACCCGGACGTGAAATTTTTGCAGCCTTTGATCGCACGCCGGTTGATGCGGTCAAGGTTGTGATCATTGGACAGGACCCTTACCACGGTGCAAATCAGGCTCATGGTTTGTGCTTTTCT
>JAAAKM020073195.1:124591717-124603003 GCA_010016025.2 Alatinidae sp. Z8VKAUB7J3 | reverse complement strand
AGTAAGTGAATGCTTAATCCTCAACGCCAAGTCCATTACCGATCTCGTCCCGCTCAGGGGTGGCTGGTCTGGTTGTGGGTGGTGGTTTTGGGAACTCCCGGTTTTGCTGTCGCGGCGGACAATCCGGAAGCGGCACTCGCTGAGAACCATCCTTCAACAGAAGCACTCGAGGCGCTGCAAGGCGTTGCGGTCCATCCGGACCTGAAGGCGGAATTGTTCGCCTCGGAACCGCTCTTCACCAATCCCGTTAGTTTTGCCTTTGATGACCAAGGGCGCTGTTACGTTGTGGAGACCCACCGCCGAAGGACGTCCGTTTATGACATTCGTCGCTTTAAGAATTGGTTGGATGCGGATCTCTCGATGCGGAGTGTGGCGGATCGGCGTCGTTTCTTGGAAGAAGCGGTCCGGGAAGATAATCCGGATGTTCCGGAAGCGTATCACATCGATCGCAACGGGGATGGGGTGTTCAATGTCCGCGATTTGGAGGTGGAGTCCGAACGCGTTCTTTTGCTGACGGACGGGAATCAGGACGGTCATATGTACCAGTTTCGTGATTCTCAACCTTCGGCCGGAAGAAAAAATGCGTGATTGGAGACAGCTTATTCGACACTTCCTGTGTTTTTCCTCAGATTGCTCCGGGCACCAATTTGGAGCTGGATCAAATCTGGCTGAGGTTACAGAGTCGCACCATTGACCTCCGTTTAAGACCAACTAATCAGCTACACTAGGACTCGAACCTCCGTCCATACAGACACAGATATGGGATCTTCGGTTTTTCTTCTCAACTGTGGACTTTGACTGGCTGAGCTGACGTTTCGACCGAAATATTTGCATTTTTCTTCCCTGGCTGTGATTTACCACGTTTTTATCCCTTTTTGGCTAATTTTGACTGGAGAAATATCAAGCAAAAGAGGGTAGAAACTCCCTTATGCTTAAATCAAATTCTTAAAGTATTTTTACGTACTTGTTATTTCAGGGCTTGTAACTTTTAAAGGGAGCGGAAAAAACTAAATAAAAGTATAATTAAACAGTCATAGTAAGATGATTATACCAAATACGAACAGATTAACAGGATTAGGTGCTTCGCTGTCCTTTCTCGCTTTTTTCAGAGACAAATCTGAGTAAGCTCTCTCTTCAGTTTACTATATTCTTTAGTTTTCAGCATATTTAGAACTTACCAGAGCGTCCACTTTAGCTTTCGAAGTCATGTTAAAATATTCAACTTGTTCTTCATTACGCTCAGCGTTGTCTCGCAAGCAATTCTTTACTAGAGCCGAAATCAGCTGTTTCCCAGTATATAAAGGTGTTTTTAGCTTTGGCGCCTTCAAAATAGCGGGAACTGGCATTTCAAAGGAACGAATTTTCACGGCTTCAGAAGCAAGAAGACCTTGGGCTGCGTCCTCGGTCAGAAATGTATTCCGCATTGTTAGGTTAAGTGCAGCAACGACGTGATCTTGGATTAGACCAATTTGTGGAGACCCATCACGCTGCGAGAAATACTGTCCCTTGATACTTGCTGAAATTTAAGAATTTTAAATTACAAACTGGACCAGTCAACTGAAATTTCTAATAAGCAAAGAGGGGGACTCTTCAGGAGATTAGCCCAAAGAACTGATCTTGTGGAAAGGCATCTTTTATGGAGAAAATATTATAAAGATTGAGGATTCAGCTTCGGCTTGTTCCTGAGCAATGGTAATCGTTGAAAAACCGCTTGCCAGTACTCCACAAATGGCAGCATTTAACGCACTTTTTTTAAATCTCCGGGACATTTCTATACCTCAAAATAAATAATTATTTTTATCGCTCTATCTGTTTATATAATAAAAACGACAGCGTTGTCATTTGTTTTAGACAGCGTTGTCATTTTTAACTGCAATATTTTGTCATTTGAGCTTATACGGGCGCATTTCTTTATTTGTAATTTGAAATGCTTGAAGCACTTTTTACCATTATCAAGAACAAAAATTCAACAGCGTAAAAATCTTCAAATTAACGGATTTTGCACAAAAATTTTGGTGACTTTTCACTTTCGTTGTGACAGCGAAATAATCGGGTGCCCAATAAGTGTATGAAATATAAGAATATATTTTATTTATTTTAAAATGTTACAACGTGCATGTTTCAAAATAGCAGACTCTAGCGGTCTTTAATTGATGAAATAGAAAAGTATCGTTATCTGTTTGAATAGTATCTCAAGTATTTATCTTAACAATGCAAACTAAAAAAATGACAGCGTTGCCATTTTGTGTAATGTGTGTAATTTGAATGCGTTTCACCGACAGTAACAATGAAGTTTCTGTTGAATTTTATTGGGTCGGTAGGGCGTGCGCATAACGTGCCGTTTTGCGAAAGGTTTACTTGGTAACTGTTGATTAGATAACTGTTTATTAGGTAATTATTTATTAGGTAACTGTTTACTGGATGACTGGCTACTGAATAGCTGAGAGTTATCTTAATTTTCAGTGTTTAATTGTTGGAGAAAAAAGTGCAAAGATATATTGCTCTTGACGTGTTTCGAGGCCTGACTATTGCAGCCATGATCCTGGTGAATACACCGGGTTCTTGGTCTTATGTTTACGCACCTTTCTTACACGCTAGTTGGCACGGTATAACCCCAACCGATCTTGTTTTTCCTTTTTTCCTTTTCATCGTTGGTTCTGCCATGTTTTTCGCTTTTAAAAAGGAACAGTTTCAGCTGCATAGCGCACTGGCGATAAAAGTGATTAAACGCGGTAGCTTACTATTTTTGATAGGTTTTTTACTCAATATATATCCAGAACATCTGATTTCCTATCAAATGAGCCCATTCCGGTGTTTCACCCTTTCTATAAATACTTTATATGCTCCCAGGGCATAACTTAAAACCCTTGCCCTAAGGACTTGGGGGGGGATGTCATTCCCAAAGACATTGTTTCCTGACCTTTTAACTCCGTTGAAGAAAATGACCATCTCAAAATTTTTATTGGATGTGTTTGGATAAATGGTGGGCGTGGGAGGCTTAAAGATTCAAAAGTATTTTCCGCCCCAAATTCATCGGATCAGAACTTTTAGATAGCAATTTTGTTCAAAATAGTTCAAAAGTCAAATAACTATGCCTCTTGGGTACAGGCTGTTAAAAGGGCGTATCAGCCATATCTTTGGAACGGTTTACCTTATCGAGCTGAAACTTCCAAGGCATAATAAGGGGATGTTCAACTCACCAAAAGAGAGATGTTCAACTACTGCTATTATTACTACTACTGCATCCAATCAAAACTCTAAGAGAGTCAATTTGTTAAGCATAGTTCAGAAGTCAAGCAACAATGTCTTTTGGGTTATCCACCCCAGAGCCCTCGGGGCAAGGGCAGTAATATATACGATTCACCCCTTGTTTGGATATTGTATTTGCTATTGAGAAATCTTGGCATGTTTGACCTTTAGTGACCAAAGGGACTAAGGGCATTCAGGTGAACCTTTCACAGAATATTAAGGGTAGTGTTAAACTAAATTAAATCACTTTATGTACATATGGGTTGTCAAAACGACGTAACTCAGGAATAACTGAGTGTATAATTTGTAACTTCCAGTAAATAGTAAGGGGAAAATCAATTCACCAAAAAGGCCAAATTTGGACGATACTACTAGTACCACTACTGCTACTACTGCTAAAACTACTACAACTGTAATTACCACTTCTGTAGCGAGTACTATAAAAAGCTGAGGGTATTGAAGGGAAATTGGTGTCGAGACTCCAAACATCTATTTTAGCTAATTCGCGGGCGCTGAATCTGAAAGTGGACTTCGTTCTTTTTGGTTAGCTACAATTAATGCCGTGCAGAAATATCTCATTTTTAGGGAAAAACACATTTTTCATATATTTTCTGTACATATGGTATTGACAGATTGCAATATTTCTCGGACAGACAGACAGACAGATAGATAACCAGACAATTAGACGGAAAGACCAGACAGACAGACTAGACAAACTAGACAGACCAGACATATAGACATACAGAAAGACAGACAGACAAGACAAAACAAACATACAGAACGAGAGACAGACAAAAAGACAGACAGACAGACGGACATACATACAGAAAGACAGACAGACCAGACAGACAGACAAACAGACAAAACATACAGACAAGACATACAGACCAGACAGACAAACAGACTAGACAGACAGACAAGACAGACAGGCAGACAGACAGATAGACAGACAAGACAGATAGACCAGACAGACACACCAGACGAGAGACAGACAGACAAACGGACAGGCAGATAGACAGACATTCAGACAGAGAGACAAACAGAAAGACAGACAGACCGACAGACAAGACGGACCAGACAGACCAGAAAAACAGACAGACCAGACAGACAGACAGATAGACAAACAGACAGACAGAAAGAAAGACAGACCAGACAGACAGAGAGAACAAAAGACCAAACATACAGACGAGACACGCAGAAAAGACAGACTGACAAGACAGTCAAACAGACAGACAGACAAGACAGACCAGAAAGACAGACAGATAGAAAGACAAGACAGATATAACAGACAGAAAGAAAGACAGACAGACAGACAAACAGAAGGACAGAGTGACAGACAGAGAAGACAGACAGACTAGACAGACAGACAGATAGTTTGACAGACCAGACAGACAGATAGACAAAAAGACAGGCAGACAAGACAGACAGACAGACAAGACAGAGAGACAGAAGGACCAGACAGATAGACAGAAAGAAAGGCAGAAAGACTAGAGAGACCAGACAGAAAGACAGATATAAAGACCAGAAAGATAGACAGACAGACCAGACAGACAGAAAGACCAGAAAGACAGACAGACCAGACAGACCAGACCAGACAGACAGACTAGAAAGACAGGACAGACAGACAGATAGACAAGACAGACAGACCAAAAAGGACTGGCAGACCAGACGGATAGGCAGAGAGACAGACTAGACAGACAGACCGACGGAGCCACCGACCGACCAGACACACACAACAGACAGACAGACAGACAGAAGAACAAACAGTCGACGCTTCAATTATGCAGGCCTATTTTAGTTTTGACAAGATCTTTAAAGACGCTAAATTTCAGCTGGGGGAAATGGAGTCTGGGGCAGTTGCCCCCTGCCGCATGGCAAATTACGCCCCTTCTGAATGCTGTTTCCATAAGAAACAAATAATATTCATGTTTAAAAAAAATAGACCAGCTATAAAAATTTCCTTTATGAGCTGCATGCAATATCAAATAGAAGATGAATAAAATTTACAAAATGACAAATCAACGGAAACCCCGAAAACAAAAATTAATTTCAAAATCCCAAATTTGTCAAACAATAGGAAGTTAACAAAAGGTTTTGCTTCAAAGAAAACAATTGATTGATTTTCTCTGTTGCTACCAAATAACATGAAATTGAATTCTGAAGCTCAAGAAACCAACCGTGACGAAATTCAGAAAATAGAAAAATTATTTGGAAGGGCGACTTTGGCTCAAGTAAGAAAATTGGTAATTATTACAATATTAATTTAATACACCTTTTCACATATTGTAGTTTTTAATTAAAATATACCACTATCTTCGAGAAGAATTATAAATTGGTCAATCTATTCTAAAAATAAAAGGAAAAAATAAAACATTACGATAGAAATAAGTTCTTTGTTTAAGTAGCATGCACATACCATTCCCATAAAACAACTAATAAATCCGACACACACTCTGTAGGGGAAGGAGTGTGCATTCCCCCCCCCTGTATAGCTCCATGCTTTCTATATGGTCTTCCCTCACTATCTCCGTATAAATCTTCGGTTTTAGTGTTTTTACGGATTCTCACCTCATCCCCAACGAAATAAAATCGTCGAATCCTGCGTTTTTGGTATGTTAAAGTCGGAGTTTGAACTTGCTTTCAATGATACTCTTGACGAAAAAAATTATGTGTTTTATCGCTTTCTCAAATGAAATATTTCACTAAGTACCATCATTTTCCACTCATACTATTGTTAGATTTCCTTACTTTATATAACGTACATAGATTGAAAATGGCTGGTATTCAATGTCGCCAGTACAGTAGCCAGGAGTTGAAACAGTCCAACACTGTCATTTCCTCTCTCCGTAACTTTTTTAGCTCCTGGTCAGGGTTGCCACCTGTGGCCCAGATTGAAGTCTGAAACCCGCCACGCGCCATATTTGAAGCCATTGGACTTCCCATAACTCCCATTCCCAGAAAAGCGTATTTGGCCATTGCAATACCTTATTCAAAATTAAATAATTAGAAACTATTTGGTTTTCGTTTTTAAATCGAAAAATAAAAAAGTTGGTTTAGGGGACTTCTTCCACCCAAATCATATTTGTTCCTTTCGCCACTCCTGGAGGATTCCCCGTTGTAATAACCACTCTTTGCCCCGAAAATAAAATCTTTCTTTTTTTCAAAGCTCTAAAAACATCTTTCAGGTTATTCAGAAACTGATGTTCGTCGGAAACTAAATTAGGAATAACGCCTCTCAACAGACTCATTTTCCGGGCTCTATTCAAACTTGAAGTATAAGCAATTACCGGAACCATTGGACGCGGTCCTGTCACATTTTTCGCGGTGGAACCTGTATTCGTAAAAATCAACAACGCTTGCGCTTTTAAAAGTCTCACAAGATTATTAGCGGTATAAGAAATTCCATCGCTAATAGAGGGTGGATCGTCATGTATAAAATGATCCCAGGGTAAAATCTCTTTATGGTCTCGTTGGTACTTTTCCTGTGTACGCGCGGTCTCATCCATTACTTCAACGGCCTCTCTAGGATATTTCCCTACCGCGGTCTCTCCTGAAAGCATAATCCCATCAGTACACCCCATCACAGCTTGAGCAATGTCCGATACTTCTGCGCGAGTCGGACGGTGATTAGCAATCATAGTCTCTAACATTTGAGTGGCTACGATAACCGGTTTTTCATACCGCGCTCCCAATCGCAAAATATCTTGCTGAACCAAGGGAACCTCAGTCAATGGAATTTCAATTCCTAAATCTCCTCGAGCCACCATAACCCCATCAGTGGCTTGAATAATTTCTTCCAAATTCTCTATTGCTTTTTTCCGCTCAATTTTTGCAATTATTTCCGCTTCGCTCTTCGCTTTAACAATGAGTCTTCGAAGTTGATGAATATCAGCCGCCGAACTAACAAAAGATAACGCAACGTAATCAACTCCAACTTGTAACCCAAACATTAAATCTTTTTTATCTTTTGGCGTTAAAGCCCCAGTGCGAATCACGGCATCTGGCAGCCTGTATATCGTTCCCACAATCACGGCAATGGTTTCAGGACCATTTATCAACCTAAAACTTCCACAAGAGCATGCCTATCATTTGCCGGAGGAAGCTCGTACTTGTCTTAAAGGGGGGAAGGTGTAGTTCCCTCGCTCGATTTGTTTAGTAACTTTGAGCTGGAGGCTCATGATCAACAGCATTCTTCCATGATAGTAGAATATACCATTCAGTAAACAGGGTGTTACACGCATTAGAATACTACACAAGTGACATCTTGAATCTCAGTCATCAGTTGAAGCGGATCAGTAAAATTTCAGCAATCCCTCAAGACGAATACCCTAAGGTTGGGCTTTATTTTAGCATAAAAACGTTCAACCTGCTCATTGGATCAGGTTGTGCGAATACCTAAAGGTTTTAAGTCAAAGATGTTCAACTAGCTCAGAAGTTCAACCTGCCGATCAAATAGTTTATTTGGCTTTTCCATCAGGTTCTCCCTACAACACACGAGATCACATCTCATTGAGGATCCCAACCGTTGAATTCCAGTATCTTATGCCTCTATTGTCACATGCGAATACTTTTCTGATCGTCATCTATTAGCTTGCTTCTACAATGCAGTAGTCCTTTGGTGTATCTTACATTTTGTCCCATTTCGAAAAATCCTTACAAAATCATAAGGATCATTCATTCTATGTTTTTCGCAAAAATTTTTACTACGTCTAACACCTTGGAAGAGAAACACCCAATAATTCACAAATGGTAAGTACAGACCTGTTACTAGCAATCTCTGAGGCTTTTGCAAAATATAACAAAAAAGTTGCTGGCCCTTTTTTATTTAAACAATTATTATCCCTGGCATTAGCATCGATTATCCCTGGTATCCTCTATTAGTACACCGCCTACAGTTCAGAACCGAGAATTTGGATATAATACCATCTACTACCATAAATTCTACTACTTATTCCCTTGTTTATCATAAACTGGGTGAAAGGATTTATAATCACATTTTATGTCTATTTAAAAGTTTGTCCAATTTTAACATGAAGACCGCCAGGAAACTCAAAAAAATGATTGAACTTGTAACTCCAGACGTAAATTTTCAGTTCCCCTCTGTCGGTAATAAAAAAATAAAGTAGCTAAATATTTTTATAACAGAAAATTTCAAACCGGTTTTATTCAAATATAGTTATACGTCTACAAAGGTAGAAAAATGTTAAAGCAATTATAGTAACTGAAATGTATTTGCATAATTTGATAACCTTCATCCTGGGGCTATAAAACATCATTTATCCCGGGAGGTATATTTTTAAGCTTCTGAGGCGTCTTGATTTAAATAGTTATATAGAAATTTTGATCTGATTTTATTTGAGGGTGGCGGAGACAACTAACAGGGAACGGCAACGCGACATGAGCATCTTGAACAAAATTAAAGGTCAAAGCCATCCGATGTCACAAGGCACAAAACAAGTTGAAAGTAATGGGAGTAATGCTTTGTACCAAGAGGAAGGAAGATTTTATTCCCATTTATTTATTTTGAACGTTGAGTTTTGTTAACATTAAAGTAAAAACTAAAAGAAGCTACTTCGACTATTGCGTTCCACACTTGAGACAAATCCAATTGAAACATGAAAACGAAACTAAGAGAAGTCTTCAAAGAGGTAAAAAACAAAAGAATATCATAATTGTGTCTGTTTGTTTCTAATAAGGGGGCAGTCTGTCCCAGGATATATGGTTTGTGAAAACTCATGAATTTGACACATTCCCCTTTCCCTCCTTTAACTTCCCATATATAAATCTTGTGAGTATATTAAAAGATGGAAAGATAATAATAATCTAGACTATGAGCTATGCCATCCTGTCGATGAGATTAAAAAAACAAAACAAAAAAACTAGAATATAAGGCAATAGAAAGAAGAGAAAATCTTTAATCGGTAAAACTAAAGTTGTCAAACGAGACGGGTCCTTCGGATTTAAAGTTGGAGCTGTGGCTCCAGTACCGAAGAAAATTAATGCAATACCTTAATTTTACTTAAAATAATTACCTTAAAATCATACCTTAAAATCATTTTGCGAGCCTCAGTGTCAGCTGACTGTCATAAAGACAAGTGGCCCGTTAGCGAAAACTTCCCAGGGACCACGAGAATTTGTGGTTTTATTGTGAAATTTGAGTGAAAAGACAGTGAAGTGTCACGTCCCTTTTGTCGACAACTTTGACAATCAAAATGGGTGACACCACAAAGAAATCCCAAAGCGGCCTCTCCTCTCGTAAGGTTTACTTCAAAAGGTTTAATTTAGTTTTTTTTTTTAGTGTTTTTTTTCTTTTTCTTTTTTTTTTTAGCACTGAAGACGACTTGGCGGAAGTCCTTGTCGAAATATCTGCTGATTTTCGTTTGGTATTTTTTCATTGGTTGACACTACCCTCGTTTTCCCTCGCCTATTTAATTATTTTTTCATTTCTTACTTTTTTCTTCTTTGCTCATACGTCAAAATGGCTAGTTGAGGACCAGCACAACGAAGACGAGTATGGTATAACGAACAATCAAAGCCAAATAACCAATGCTGTGATTCCAACTAAAGATGTAATACCAATCAGTTTTAGACAAACTTGTTTCTTAATTATGCCTTTTTTGTGAGGTTTACCAGTCACATTTGACGTAGAGCTTACTTTTCGAACATTATTTCTTAACTCCAAATGACGGACGCGATAGGTAAATCACATCGCTGCTGTTCGAATAGAGCTAAAGGTTGGTTCTTTGGTTCAAATTGGATTCTACAACTGTTTTCACTTTGTTTTCTTATTTCATATATCCAGCTTAAAAGGAAATAATTTTCCTTTTTTTCAAAAGAAATTGTGTTTTTGCGCTTTTGGCTTAAGCTTGGTCTGCCTAAGAAGTATTGACTACTTGAACCTGAGATCTTAAGGTATTTCATGTCTTAATTATGCGTAATTCAGCAGGTAAAATAAGGTATAATAGTATATTCAGAAATATTTTTGAAGGGAAGTAAATTTTTCCCTTCTGCATTGGGGCCTCTTAGCTATAATTTTCAGGCCTATTTAAAAATTTGGTGCCTTTTTGAGCCCCTTTTGTTAGAAGAGGGACCAATTTGAATAATTTTTTGTATGTTAGTCTTTTTGCCCAATGACTTAAGGCTGTAAGTTTCAAGTTGGTCACGAAATTTTTGGGGCCTGATTCCTGGCCCGTAGCCCCTCCCCTCCCCACAGCGAATGTTGGTTGTTTTTATATGAAAATAATCACTGAAAGTTTCACGCAACTGAACTACCAAGATCAAACATGCCCCCCTTTTTACACTATAAAATATATCTGTAAAAAATTGACACTAAGAATAGTTTATGACTTCTGTTCTAGGGGCTCTGATTGTATGGAAGAAAGGAAAGACCCAAGTAGCAGAAGGAAGAAGCTTGCGACTTGAATCTATTACGCCGTCAGAGCAAGGTCGATATATTTGCCTGGTCGAAAATATTGTTGGGTCTGACATGGCTAGTGCAGTTCTCACTGTTTACGGTAGGTGTGTCTTTTCATATTTATTGAAACTATGTTCAACTTTCTTTTTTTTTTTTCTGGCTATTCATCATCTTCAACCTCTGGAGCCGCTAGACAGTTTTTAAGGAGCTGCTTTTTTGTTCGAGCTACTAACGTTAGAAACTTGTCACCGAGCTACCTGATGCCAGAACATTGGCATGTATTCCACATGTTTCTCTTGTATCCCGCATCGAATAAAATTTCACGTTTGACTACCTCTCGAGAAATGCTCAAATATTTAGTTAATTTTTCTATTCTAGAGTGTGTAGTTTTTCTGCTAACCAGACTTCTAAAATACTGTAGAAGCAGACTTCTCAACATAATCCTTGTTGAAGCAGCACTAAAGTTAATATGATTCTTGGCCTTGTACCGACCGGTTCCTAGAGATTTTCACAGACTGGCAGGTCTCTTTTGCCGCAGCAGTTTCAAAAAGTTCATGGTAACGAACTGTAAGTAAAGAGCGATACGGCTCAATAGTAACCAAAACTCTAAGAGACAGAGTCTT